>LPNX010986038.1:103793-153472 GCA_001517045.1 Pseudotsuga menziesii
TTTTACCACTTAAGTTATTTTATAAGAAATATTATTTATATATATAAAATTTTGATTAAGCCCACTATATATATATATATAATTTTATGGTATATGTTTAAGAAAGCTATCTATTTATCATATATGTGTTTAAATTAAAAAAAAAATTGAGTTATATCTTGTGTTGAATTTAGTGGTGATCTTTATCATATACATTTTTACCACTTAAGTTATTTTATAAGAAATATTATTTATATATATATAATTTTGATTAAGCCCACCAACCTAGCTCCCATACAAGTTAGAGTGACAAAGTTGTCAAGAAAGAACTAGTTATTATATAAGTTGTCAAGAAGTGGCTGCTTCTTTGAAAAAGGATTAAGCTTCAAAGTAAGAGGAGATGGCATTCATGTGTAAGTCACAGATTATAATTATGAGACAAACTAATAGGAAAACCATTTCTAAGTTTGATTCAATATAAGTGAATACCATATAGGTAGAATAAATTGTTATTTATATTTATTTTATTGTAAATACAAATGTATGCTTTAGTTTATGATTCTTAATAAGTAGCAAAATTAAAATAATGATTAATGTTTACACCAAACCAATAATGTTAAAATTTAATACTATAAAGAATGTAAAAGTTATATGTATACTCTTATATAAATAATAATATCTAAACATGAAGGAATATGATTATAGGGAACAAAAATTCTTGCAAATTTTAGTCAATTAAGCCAAGGTATGAGAGTAATAAATATACGACATAAGTAATAATGGTTGATTTAAGTGTGATTATAGTTAGGAATATATAACAATATGAGTATAAGTAATGAATGTCCTCATAATATTGTAAGAAATGATAATGGTTTATGTGACTAAGAGAATTTCCTTTACAAACTTGTGTATGAATGACCTAGTGGTTAATACAAAAACATGCATAACAAGTACAATAGAAATATTATTCACCTAGAAGACATATATATAAATGTTATAACTTGAAAATAAAAAGTTAAGGGAAACCAAATAAGGGTGTAATAATTAACGAGTAGGAATTATAGATCACAATAAAGAATCACTATAAGAAATAGATTCTCAAACATTAATTTGTCAAATGATAGTGTTGTTGACAAGGAGGATACTCTTCCTTACCTATGATAAATAAGACCCTAGACCTCACATTATCCATGTTTGGATCTTATCATATTTGGTAATAATTAAACAAAGCTCAAAGTTCTTACCGTGAAGTCAAGAAGTATATATATTCCTAGATAATACTTAATAATATTTAAGTAAATATCCCTAGTTGGAGAAAGGTGTAGTATGCCAATCCCTTGAGGGATAGTAAAACATAACACCAATCAAGATATAGTGATAATTAAAAATTGAAGAATAAATTGACTATAATTGTTAAGACTTGAAATAATGAGATAAGGTCATGGATAGTGGACTATTGAATGAGTTTTGCTTTAAAATGAAAATTAGAAGAGGAGATCATAAGGAAAAACATGTCTTGCATTAACCAAGTTATGACTAGATGGAGATTTTGGTTCTATGATAATCGTATTCGAGCAATGCCTTGGGATTAATAACACATTAAGGGATGAGAGTGTGATAAAACTTAACAAAGAAAGATATGGAGTCTAGAGAGGTCAAGAATCATACGTGTGTAATAGTGTGACTACGAAATATCACAAAGTATATTGTGAGGAACTAAAACCGTACGTCCTGAGGGAGTATAGATTTTGAATGGACCATTATACTCAAGTTATTTTGACATAGAGGTGCTAGATAAGATAGATGTGACAACATGGTGTTCCTTGCGTAGATGATTGTTTTATAGATGTTTTGTTGATAGGAAACATGAATTTCCTAGGCTATGAAAGAAATGATACTCTACTCAACATTCAAATTATCGAGATTTAATCTTTATGACTTAGAGAAGAAAATGATATTGAGAACAACAACCAGTATGTGACCCAATGAATGATGGACAACCTATAATTAAGTATATAAAATGACTTATAACCATAATCAACCATATTTATTTCCAACCATAGTAATCAAAATTATGACAAATCCTCACTATAATTAACCAAAGCTATAATAAGAGTCTTAGTATAAACTTAATTGTATTATATGATATTTCTTATATATTATTATTACAGTTTTTCTATGTGCTGATTATTATTATTTGCATTTGTCTCCTTCCCAATTAAATAATAAAGCATCCTAATTATACAAATAATATTTTCTTATATACTAATATTATCATTAGTAATTATCTCTTTTAAATCTCTTCTCCATATTAAATAATACAAGATCATAATTAAAATATTATATTCTTTATATCCCACTTTCTTTTACTCATTGTTTTATAATATCTCAATAATAATATTACCAAGAAACATTGATAATGAAGAATATAACATTTAATTGTTTGTTACCTCACACCCTATTAATTAGACAAAAAAATTATAAATAATTAAATTTTGAGAATTTTCCTATTAGTAACAATTTAAGAAATCAAATATATATTGATTTAATTTAATGCAATTAACATTAATGATTTACTTAATCATAATTATATAAAAGTGATAATTAACGCATATAACAACTACATATTGTTTTGAGGTTTATCCATTAATTAATAGCTTAATGATTGTCCTTAAAATAGTGAATGAGTAAACTTATTTTACCATTTCACCTTCAACAATTATATATATATATATATAAAATCACCACCTTATTGATACACCACCTTATTGATATGATGATTGAGAAGAAGAGATCAATGTGACAATTTTAATGTTCACCTAAAGGATATTTTATGTGTAACTAAACCAAAAACAAAAATAAGTCAAGTACTTTTTTTTAAACAAAAATTAGTTGGAAGGTTTAAACGCGTGATGGACCCTTGTAGGATGTTGATTCTTAAACATTTGGGAATCTTGTATACTCTTGTCGGTAGACATGTTTAAGCAATGGTTACAAAGGTGGTAATAAGATTACATCTTTCGTGCAATAACACACTTTCCAAGTGAAATTATGATGAAATTATTTATAAAAGACTATGTGTGTCTTTACGAAATCATTGAAGGGAGTAGGATTAGTAGGAATAATGAATGTCTAGTCATTTGGGTACAAGTAAGTATACATGATTGATTCTAGTAGAGTCATTTTCCCACCCTATAAGTATAATACAATTGTACGAAGAATGTATATAACCATGATAGGTTAAAACTCATTCTGAGCATGAGGGGGTTGTAATCTAGAAGAAATCCGCCTTGTATCCATTAAAATTGGAAAAAAAATTGAGGTATTGCAGAACTTGTGGGTTATAGTTCTTAAAAGTGTTCTCAAAAGGCATGTAATATGTTAATAAGAAAATGTTGAAAATAGATTAACTAAATATGTGAACTAATGCAAGATTTATAGTGTGTATGAGTTGGTTGTAATATTGAAAATTTTAGTTAGTCTTAAAAATGGGATTTCAATCTGTGTTAAAATTTCATTTGTAAACTGTGATTTATAATCTAAATGGTGAAAATAAATAAATAAAAATGGATTAAGGACTCGCAAGGTGTCCTCAAGCTAGGATGGGGTGGTAGTCATAACAAGTATAGTAAATGATCATAGGTAATAACAGAAGCTCATACTTGGGTTGAAAAAAGTAACCATTGGATGGAAAGACCCATTACTAGAAGAATTGATTTGAATGATGCCATAGGTGCAGAGTATGTTGAAATTTGTTATAGATGAGTTTTGTTATCAGTCACAATACAAATGAATGTAGAATTTATTTAAGTAAATGTCCATTGTGGATTACACCCTATCAACATGTAATGAATCTTGATGGGTATTACAATTGGTAAGACTTAAGGATGTCAGATTAGTTACTAGTATATGTTATAGTGTATAAAACGTAGATAGCACCTACCTAGGGACCACTCAAATATCTAGTGGGACAAATTTAGCCTAGGATCTTCTACCTAAGAGAAAGTAGAGACTATGTGTAGATATTTTTCCCTCACTGTTTTATCTTCTTATTATCTCCTGGACTCAGCTCGACTGAGGAAACTATATTGTATGACATGATGGACCTGATTATATGCTATTACTATACTTTATGATGATATTTTCTCTTGTTTAAAGATGACAATATATGTTTGATTTTATTTGTGTAGATAAGATGTAAAAGATATAATGTTGTATGTGGATATCACTTTCTTTATGATAGGGTCAAATAAAATATTAAATGTCATGCACACATGTGATGGATTATATTGCATATAGATGATGATGATCAAATGGAAATATTTATGGTGTTACTATGTTTTTGTGATTACAATGTTGTGATTATCATAGGATTCCTTTATTTCACGATGACAGTATATGTTTAAATGTTTTCATTAATAAAATGCTAAATATAGGATGCGGTACATAGATACCATCTTATGATGTGATTGATTGAATTATTATGTGTCATGTGTAGTTGTGATGAACTAAAATTATTACACAAAAATAAATAATGATGATGATGTGGATCAATTGATGATCAAGTGGAAATGCTTGTTATTAATGTGTATTTTTCAAAATACTAACCCATAGGGAACATGGGCTAAATGATAGCTTGGTATTGAATATGATGTGTGGATAAGTACTTATGGAAGAAACCTTATTGACCAAACTGATGATACGATGACACATTCTGATAATCTCGATAGTAGCAAGATATGATTTTTTTATAGGGTATAGACCCAGTATGTTGAGAGCAATGGAGGTGTTCCCCACCCTATGTTGTATGATACTCGAGGTCATGGAAGGGCTCTCTTGAGTCATGCTTCCCTAGACGTTTGATGACGATGGTTGAATGCCTACTAGGGGAGGCTAGGTCCGCTATTTAGCCGATGCTACCGCTCTCAGGTTCTATATGTGGCCAGGTCGGTGAAGCCAATGGCACATCTTTACTAGTAGAGGAAGGATACAGAGGATGCAGAAGTAGGTTAGGATGGGAGGATATGTCAGCTAGTATTGTTTGGAGGTGATTGTTATGACACCGAGATAGTAGTAATGAGTACGTTTTCCTTGAGAATAAATGATTGATTATCTATTATGAATTTGAATTATATTGACGTTATAGCTTAATTGGTTAATTATTTAAAGGTTTCCCATGCTAAAATAATTATGTTGGATGTATGTTGATATGGTTATATCTATGTGATTGTCATGTATTGTATGCATGGTTCTTCTGTGTGCACAAATGATTATTATTTTTTCAGTTAGTATATATGTAGGGGGGACATGATGTTTTCTTATAGTACATATATGATCTATGCGTACGCTGGCCACACACGCAAACCTTGTACATGTACACTAGTATTGATGTGATAAATTACTGTAATGTTGTTCTAGATAAGAATCAATTGTGCATTAATCATGTTTGAATGATACTTGTTTAATCACGTGTATATAAATAACCGATCAATTAGTTTATCTATTAGTTACGTTTAAGTGACTCACTAGGAAAAAATTGTTTGTTGTCGAGACAGAATTGTCATAAGATAATCGTTGCATTAAGTATAATTATTGTTTTATGTATACAAATAGCTTTCTGTTAGCATGTTCATCATTCTGTTTGAATAGTCAGAGGTGTTTTGTTTAGAAGTGATGGATGTTGTAATTATAACAATCATAGTTGTATTTATTTATCTATTTATTATTATTATTATTATTATTATTATTATTAAGGATCAGTTTCATTATTGTTTCGAATAAGTTATTTATTTATTTATTTGGATTGTTGAATAGAATATTATTTTTGAAAGTGATTGGTTGATTTAGTGCTATTATATTATATTGATTATTTAAACTTTATTTGTGAATGAGAACATCATTTGTTGAATCTAGGTCGATTTAATAATAAATATATATACTACATCCTCATCATTATTTAAGCCAAGTTTTATTTATTATATTATCCTAAACATTAAAAAAAGAAGCGATGGGTAATTTTATAGTATTTAACTTGTCTCGAAAGTGAATAAGACAAGCCATGATTATCTTGCATTAAAATAAACCATAGGAAGTCACATCAAAATGTAAAACTTAAATGAACATTTAACCATTTGACTTGCCGAGAGAATGAGAAATACTATAACTAATATTATAATTATTTTATCATTGTTTAGTGTGATTCTATCAATGGTTTAGAATCCCAATAGCATGGGGAAGATCACGTGGTGGAGTAAGAATGAAGTTAGGTGGAGAAACGTTGGTATATAGGAGAGGTTGGATGGAGAAAGAGGGGGTTGGTTTTCTTTGGGAAGAATTAGACTTAGTATTTTTTTGGAGAAAATGAGGAATACTTAGGAGGGGGTTAACTCGAGGATATGATGAGGTGGGAAATTCAAAGGAAAAAGGGTGAAACTGCACTATTGATTGAGATATTTTGAACTAAGTAAAGCTGCTATGGGGATTATCGGATTGTGGGCTCGGAGGTTAGGAAACCTATTGGTTTCCTAAGGCCAGCATGATAAGCTGGTCGAAAGGGTGGTTTGTTGGTTTGGTCAATAAGTTTGGCGAAGGGAAGCTACCAGAGGAGGACACGGGAACTACGAAAACGGTATATAAACTATTGAATCCAGGTATTTTGCAAGCATTATCTTAGACTATTTCAATTCTTGTATGAAATGGAAATGTGCTTTGTAAATTTAGATTTATCTCATAGCTATGTTGCACAATTATTTTGTTAAAAGGAAAATAGAAATATGTTGCACATTTATTTTGTTAAAATGCAAATAGAAATATGTTGCACATTTATTTTGTTAAAATGAAAATAGAAATATGTGAACAAGGGATGTTGTAAATATTCCATTCTATTAGAATAGCATCAAAATCTTAGAATTGATAAATTTAGTGGATTCGGATGAGGAAGGGGCACTTCATTCTTCATGCACTAAATATCTGGATGAAAGCCTCTCATATAGTAAGGACACTTAGTCTTCTTAAATTTATTATTTTTCTTGGAACTTGAGTCTCCATCGGAAGATTGTTGATTCTACTTTGGATTTGAATAAGTGTTTTTGGTCCCCTTCCCATTTGGATTCGTTCTTGCTTGCACATTGTTTGAGTCTGCCACTAAGGGTGCTTAATTCTTGGAAGTTTGAATCACTCCTTTTTGAACCAATTTGTCTTGCTCTTGTATCAAGGACTCAACAAAAACATCTAGAGAAGGCATGTTCCAATTTGTAATGGAAACTCTTCTGGAATGGAATGTAGAGACAAATACTGGGAATTCTGATCCAAGGTTGCTCAGCACTGACAGCACAAGTTGCTTATCTTTCCTCTCTAGTCCACATTATTTGCATTGCAACACTAGTGCTTTGTACTTTGAAAAAAAATGATGAATAGTCTCGAAACTGTTGGGTTGTAGTGCAATGAGCTCATTCTCCATAATATGCCCTCGAAGCTCCAATTTTTTTCCAAACAAAGATTCTAGATTTTCCCAAGATTCCTTCGGAGCCTTGAGTTCCTCAATATGGAACAAAATATCCCTAGAGATGTGGATGCACATGAAGCTAAAGGATTCATCAAGACGATTTAGAAACTTGTTCTTCTCAACATACTGTTAGGGATCAACTTCTCTTCTCATTGTCATCCTAAGAATGCCTTTGTTGCGCAAGGCTACCTGCATATCTTCCCTCCAATCAATGTAATTGAAGGGTGTAAGGATTCCAGGTATGAGAGATGAAGAATTATCCATTTTTATGTATGTTGATCAGTCAATTATTCAAGAAGCTATGTAGATACCTGCCAAGAACACTGCAAAACCAACTAAATTCGCAATCATATGTCATTTCAAGCCTTTCCACCTTGACATGTGCTCTTTTTCAGAGTCTTTCACAGCTGCAGGGACTTCTTTGGATAGAATCCAGAGTTAGCAAGGAAATAGTTGCAGGAATTATGTGGAAACTCAAGTGCTTCTGGTGCACAATGGAGGTCAGACAAGCTTTGTTGCTAGCCTGAACAAGGTTCTGATACCATGTTAATTTTGTGAACCATTGATCTATAGGAAAATATGAAAGTTGTAGGAAGGGAATTATGCAGTGGAATAATTGAGGAGAATGTACACTAAATAGGAAATTCATGCCACACATTTCATATAAATTAGAAAAGAATTGATCAGATAATCACAACATTAATCTTCATTCATTAATCAATAATACAATGATTATACAATAAATATAATTTGAATGCTAAAGCTATGATTCGAATCTATCAGTTCTAACTGATTGATTAGCTAATTCAGTGTGCCTAAATCATAGTTGGAGCTCACTATTTTAACTTTGGATGTCTAAATCAATATACAATCAGTTAACTTATGAGGTAGGTGGAAAAAAGGTTCCATGCTCCTTGCATGCATGCAAAACTGGCGCTAGGATAACTAATTGTAATTGGAGGATAACTTAACATAACTACTTACCTACCATAGCCAACTAAAGGAGGTTGTTGGCGGCACTAAGAGTAGGCTCCTATAATGTATGGATTGGTCCTAGAGGAACATAAACTCATGCATTCACATGCAGTAAGTGGCAGATAACCTCTAGGTGTGTTCCCCATACTCTAGTGCAGTGATAATAATTTACTAAGTTACGAAATATGACCAAATGGACTATATTGGACAAAGGAGGATTAATTAATCCTAACAATGTTTACATGTTTTTTTGGATTTTGGTTAGTTATTTTTACTCCCACACCCACGAGTGTGTTGGTTTCCACATGACACAACAACACGTTTTGACAAATACACACACACACACACACATACACATCAATTCTAGAACATGTAATGATAACATATGTGGTATTTTGGTGAAATATCATTTAAAGGAATAAAAAAATCTAATATTATAAACTAGAGTTATCCCACATGAATTATTGTAATTATAACTTTTGTAACCATTGTCTATATAAAGAGGTGGAAATTCATTTATCCCACATGTGTTATGGGATGTATTGTAATCCAAACCTCTTGGTTTATAAGAGAAGTGAAGGAGACCATTTTGGGTATGTGTTGATTGTGTTGGAATATAGGACAGTACTGAGAGGGGAGGGGGGTGAAATAATATTGATAAATTTTAACACTTTAAACCAATTTTAATTTATTCATTAACACACATGATCAATAGGAACACACAAAACACAAATTTATCGTGGAAGCCCAATTGGGTAAACCACCAATACTTCCTATTACTACAAAATTGTATTTACAAATAGTTTCTGCCTACTACCACATACAAGGATGGTATTACACCCTGTTTACCAGCAACTACTGGAAGGAGGCTATGACCCCCTGGTTTTATCAGCTACTACTGAAAGGATGCTACTACACCCTATTTATCAACTACAACTGGAAGGAGGCTATGATCGCCTTGCAGGCTTGTAGCTTTCCCTTGCACCACCCTATTACCCTATTTTTATTTCATCAAAATTCCATACTTTTTAACCCTGTCACTGCTTTTCCTTCTTTAGTTTCTATCTACTACAACTACTACATCAATATGGACTACAAAGACTATTTCTTTCACCCATCATTCTGTCTATAAATATCCTCTAACACATTTTCTGTGAATGCATCTCTTCACCGTTGCGCCTTTTCATTCTTAGATCGTGCCTCTTCATGAAAACTCAATTATTCATTTTAACAATTCTTTAACTCTATTTAGGTTTACCAGCCACTCCTTTCTGCAGCAAAATATTACCAGAATTGCCTCTCTGCAATGATAATTCTTCACCAGAAATTCTTCTGAATTTTCCCTTTTCCACAATGATATTTCCGCAATAGATCATTTCTGTAACCATCCTGAGTCGTTGATCCATTGCGGACTCTTTCATTTCCATCGATATAACACACATATTTCCCTCTATAATCATCTTTCCACATTTTCCTTAGCTTTCCACAACAACCTTTTTGCACCGTTGATTTCTTGCGTACTTTTCCCTGACCGTTGATCTACGATCAGATGCGGATTATAGATTGCAGGTTTTTCAAATTTTTTAAAAGGGATTCCGCAATTTTATTTTCGCAAGATTTATTCCACTCCTTCAATCTCATGTAGATGCTTTCTTGACCATTGATCTTCGGATTGCGGAATGCAGAATCACACTTTCATATTTTGGACTTCCGCAACTTTGTTTCCACATTTCTTCTGAACCGTCGATTTCCTTGTGGGTTCACTTCTGACCATTGATATATGATCAAATGCAAATTGTTCTATAACGATGTGGATCTCTCTGCAATTGTATATTTTCTGCATACTTTCTTCTGATCGTCGAATATGTTCATTGTTTCCTCTTTAAAAAGGTAGGGGGCCCGACAAGTCATGTTGAGCTCCATGCTAGTGACTTCTCATGGAGTCCAAGCACCTAGATCCCCCACAATACCTTTTCTCTATTCATCAAATAACCATAGTGAATCCAATGCATATAAACACATACAAACTCAAACACACTGCCAATGTGGGATAAATCCCATTCATCGACTAAATTTGCACTGTTGATCACCCGATCGGATGGTTGTTGAGTCTTTGTAATGAATTCTTTTGCAGATATCTCCTCTACCTCTTGCATCGATTCAATCGCTACTCATCAAACTACTATTTGACTTTGTAATTCCGTTGTTTTACATTGAGTTTTCCCTGTCATCATGTTCACTGGTTATTCCTTTGTCATTGTTGAACTCTTTTGACATCGATTGACAACTATTTTCAACATTCTCCTCCTTTGCATTGATGGCAACATTTTCTCTTGGTCATTTTTCTCCCCCTTTGACAACAATGAAAAAGGATTCCTTCTTACAACTCCCCTGGTCATCATATCTCCCCATGATATTATGCTTCTACTTCTACAACTGTTGTAAGGGGATTACTCCCAACTTTCGTCTAAGATGTTAAAAATCTTCCTTGGGTAGTGGCTTGGTAAATATATAAGACATCTGTTCTTTTGTGTCAACATACTCTAGCTTGATAACCTTTTGGGTACTTGTTCTCTTAGGAAGTGATATTGTTAACACAAAAAATTGCTCATATATCCTACACCACACAAAGACATTCATTGCGTAACCCATCCTACCTCTACACCCATTTAACCTATGTTTTTCTCTCAAAAGCTCCAAAAATACCCTCAAAGGGCTTAAAAACCCACAAAAGAGCTTAAAAGCTCAAAAAGGAGCTAAAAAGATCAAAAAAGGGGCTAAAACCCAGAAAGAGGCTTAAATACCCTCAAAGGGATTAAAAACCTCAAAAGGAGCTAAGAAACAAGCATAAAGGGCTTAAAACCCTAGGTAGGGCCCAAAGCCCTAACCAAGGGCTAAAAACCCTAAAAACATTGAGAAAAACAATAAATAGAGGGGTGGGGGTCCTCATAAAACACATGACTCTTCCTTCCTATCGTTACTATGCCCACATGAGTACCTTAAGAGACCTTCACTCTCAAGCTATTCATCCTCACAACTCCATTTTCCTCCATTTTCTTATTCCCTTGGTGTGTTGAGTCAAAACTCCATCCCCAATCCTAGCCCGTGGAGAGGCATTTTCTGAGTTTAGGCATGGTGGCCCCCTTTCAAACCAGATCAGAAGGTATATTGTCTCAATTTTTTATTTCAGTTTGTAGTTTGTAGATGCTTAGTATTTGTTTCATTTTCTAACCATTTGTTGCGGCTCTTTTTTATCCATAGACTCTACCCTTTCGTCCTATAGACGAAAGGGAGGTGCATCTGCACGTGGTTAGGTCTTTTTCCCAGCTACAGTTTGGCGACTCCGCTGGATCCCTATGATTTAATATTTTTTTGTAGGTTTTTGAATAATTGATTACTAGTTTCTTTCAAGTTTTCTTTCATTTTTGTTCCTAGTCGAGCCCTCACGAGGCCAACCCGATCCTGTTTAGCCACAGTACCAGTTAATGTCGGTCATTCCGGGTTCCTTTTTTCTTTTTTTAGTTTATGGGCCTAGTCACCTATTTTGGGCTGAAAGGAGCGACCTAGCTGCCTATTTAGCCCAGAACAGAACAACCCAATCGCCTGTTCAACCCCGACAGGAGCGACCTGCCTCTCTAGGCTCCGTCGCTGCTTGGTTCGGCCCAGAAGCGGCCCAATCACCCATTCAGGCTTGACAAGGGCGACCTAGTTGCTTATCCAGCCCTAAAAAGGGTGACCTGCCTCTCAGGTTGCATGTTGCTGTTGTTCGGACTATCTGTGCGGCTCAGTCACCACTGTTCAGCAGCTAGAAGCGACCTGTGTTTTCTGTAAGTAGTTTTCCATTCAATTGCTTATATGGTTAAACTATTTACAAATGCAAATATGTTCATTATTATTCAGTTAAGTTTCTACAATTTTATTTCATTATCTTAAAGCTCAGTTGGAAATTAACCCTCTTGCCCAGCCCTTCCTCCTCTACTCAGTCATCACCCTTCGGGGTATTCTGAGATAAGACGGAGGGTTGAGAAAGCATAGTAATAGGCACCTGTTATTGATATTGCTCTAATCCACTAAAAACAAGTGTCTTGGAAGCTAGAGGGGGTGGAAATCGTTGGGGTTTTCATGGCATTCGCTTCCTCCCTGTTGAGCAACCTTGCATTTGAGGAGTGACCTATGGATCTACAAGTGGGCTTGTTCCCACTTTGATGAGAGCCCAACACTCCTTCTTGGCCTAAGAGGGATACAAAACAAGGTAGCCACACTGTCGATTAACATTTTACAGTTTTGTAGTGTACTTTGGTTCTGTTCATTTTTATTGGTTCATATGTTATAGATTAAGTTTCCCATTGCCTAAACTGTGTGGAAATTCCAGTACTATTTTATTATCACACGATTAACAAATAATAAAAATAAACAAAACTCATATACAAAGTACACACACAACCAAACCATATAATTCAACCAAACTCACTTCATGACCCCGAGCGAGCCTTTACTTTAACACAAATTTCTTAGTTTGAGGACATAAGTCCCTAACTGCCATAACTACGGGAAGTACTTGGGATCTGCCCTAAAACTCACTGTGAGGATTACCGCAGGAACCCCAAAGTAGCTAGCCAACGAGAGGAATTTCCAAGCGAAATGGGAAATGACCCCTCCCGATTGACTAGAACGCCTGTGGGGAAAACTCCAAGAGCTGTCTTCTGGCAGTCTTGGTGGCCAAGCAACCACCTGTAAGCCAATAGGAAGCCATTAAACCAGGGTCCAATTTTCATTATAGGTTACTATCAAACAGACACCGTTGATCCACCGTGCTCTTCCTCATGCCTAAGAGGCGATCCACCTCAGTTTGGGTCTTTAGACCATCACTGTCGAGGCCACCCTTGGCAGCCCTCCTCACCATCAGAAGGCCATATAGCCTCTAATTATGACTCAGATTCTTACTAATCTGATGCAAACTTGCACACTGCACCATCTATCCCCATGGATGGCGTGAATCCTGATCCCTTCTTCGGAGGGGTATTTGGCAGCAGACCCACGTTCATGCCTCACATTACCACCAAAATTGCGACTAGTGGCCCCAGCACCACTATAAACACCGTGGTGAGTCCACAACCCATTAGTGGCGAGCCGACACCAACTCCCATCCTTACCATAGTACCACCTTTCATACCTAGGGGCAGTGGCCCAGTTATCACAATTGTACCACCTCTTATACCTGGGAGCAGTGGCCCTTCCACCACTATCCCGACTATCCCCATCATGAGAAGTCAACTTTAGGTGCCCCTAGTCACACATAGGCAGCATGCTCTTGCAAACTCTGGCACCATCATCAGCCCCTCCCACACCAGCCTTGGGTCTAATCTCCTATTCATGGCATGCCTCAAATTTCCTAATTTGGCTAGATTAACCAATGACCCAATCTGCTACCAACCCCACTGGCCTCCTATGCCAACCAAAATCCCCTATGACATTCCAAAGTTTGAAGGGAAGGCAGGGGAGTGCCCCCAAAACCACATCATGACGTTTCATCTATGGTGCTCATCAAACAACATTATGGACGATTTGATCAGACTTAGGTCGTTCCAGCGCACCCTCACAGGCGCTGCAACCAAATGGTACATAGAGCTTCCTCAAGCTGCCTACCTGACCTTCAACTCTTTAGTCGGCATGTTCCTACAATATTTCCAACTCCCTGTCCGCTATGACGAGGGCATGGAGATACTCCTATCTTGCCGCAAAAACACGACGACTCACATAACTGACCACATCCACGAGTGGTAGCGACACCGGAGCTTGTGCAAGATTCAGCTGGAAGAGAGAATCTTCCTTGATTGGTTTTTAAAGACCTTGCTACCATCCATAGCCAAGGATGTTGCTTTTGAATGTGCCTAATCAGAGGAAGAGGCCATCTTGAAAGCCCAACAATTTGACTTGATCTATGCTCAGTCAGGATACTTGTACACCATCCTCCCTGACGCTCCCCGTGCCGGTACCTCTCACCGCGATGCACCAGGGGCATCCCATGCTATAGATGGAATCATAGGTTATGTCTCTCAACATCCATAGTGTTGTGCGACACCTCCTATAATTCCACCACACCCAAGTAATTCCCCAAGCATTGCGCAACAAAACCAAGTTCTCGACTACTCAAGGATGATGGATCAGTCTGGAGCCACAACCTCCTACACACAACCAATGCCACAAAAACATGCCCATGCACCAAATTGGCCAGCACAATCGTATTTGGTACCAACGACCGGATTCGTAGCCCCTCCAGCTCCTCTGGTCTACTATGCACCAACTATGCAAACCGCTCCGGCTCCTGCCCCAACTCTGCCAACACCCATGGGACAATTTTTTGCTCGGTAGAACCGTCCCAACCAACCACCCCCAATAACCAATAAGGGCAAGGGAGAAAAAACCGAGCTCGGAATTGAGTTAACAACCAACCACCAGGAGGTAGCCAATAGCCAAATCCTCCCAACAACATCGGAGCAAACTAGCCGTCTCTAAACCCCCAATAACCTAACCCACCTAGATGAAATGCTCTATTACGGACCAACCAGTTGTGCAAACATTGTGATGTCTACGGTCATTATACACATGAATGCCCCCTCATGGGTCACGCTAAGCAGGTTCTTAAGAACGAAGCTCAGCGCGGTACCAATGGGGAAGTTCAAGCTCAACTCAATCCAACACCACTAGGCCCTCCGCCCATGGTGCTCCAGAACCTGTTACCACTCCAAGGACTGGTAGAAACCACACCCATGCCCCCACCTAATCCCACAGCTCCCACCACACCCCCCCCTATAGAGACAGGTGTCCATCACCTGCTAGCCATGACAACTAAATATATCAACTTACAAACTCGGCAAAATCAGTATGGATCCACTACTGAAATTGCTGACCCATCAACTACATCTTCATCCAACACAACCACCATACCTATTCATTTACCCCCACTCCCCCTTGATGGGGCGGCCTGAGGACCATGATTCCCTATGCGAAGGATTTCCAACAATGCCACGGCCAGAGCCATGGTGGACTATAGCATCGTTGATGACTTGGCCCAGTCACCTACAGCCATGTCCACTCTAGAAGTGCTAAAAACATGCCCGCCACTCCGAAAATCATTGCTAACCGCACTCAGTGCCGTAGATCCCTCCAACTCCAAATTGATTACATTTGATTTGGACAACGGAGAGCCCAGAATGCCATCAACCATTGCCTTCTAGATTTCAGTATCAATTCAGAATTTGGTTGTACATCAATGTATTATTGACGAAGGGGCATCCACTTGTGTCATGTTGATGTTGGTCTGGCAGAAACTGAGATCCACCCTCCTCCAACCGTCCACCACTACATTGCGTGCTGATGATGACCACCCCACAAAAGCTCGGGGAATCCTTCCACACGTCCCCATATCATTATCCTATTGATGAAGCCCCAACTGTGTATGTGGCTGATAAGGGTGCTTAAGGCTTACAACACACAGAGAAAACCCAGCCAAAGGCTTCAAACAATCCCATGCAAGTATTGTTCTATCCTCGAGCTGTTTGGTATGGTAATCCCCCACGGATACTTTTGTAGCCTGTGCTGGCTTATGGATGGATTTGATCCACAAGAGGATCTATTTTCCAGAATGGAAAACAAAGAGTTAAGAAAAGAAAAGGAAAACTAAAACCTAACTAGGAAGATGAACTTAATCTAAATCTGAACTACTTTGAAAATGTGTTGGAAAGATCACAGGTTGTCTTGAGGTGTGTGAAGAACAAGCAGTTCACCACATTAATAGAAATGTAAATAAGATGAAAAATGTTTCTTACTGAAATTACAATTGTTTAATAAAAATTAAATAAAAGTAAATCAGAATTAAAGCATTCAATATAACCTGTAGGTGCTCAAGTTAGTTGAAAAACCAACATATAAGCTATAAGACTTTTACTGCTGAACCATTTGCAGAAACAGATAAAGACAGTTCATAAAAGATATTTCATGAAGCTTTATCAACACATTAATAAATAACAGAGATAAATCAGAGTTAAATAAACACATTAATCAATTACAAATGAATCATCAGTACTATCTAACCATTTGGAACAAGAAAAATAAAACTTGTCAAAGAAATTTGATAGATCAAGTACAAGAGATAAGAATTGCAACACTGTATTTATTCAGATTTCTCTATGACAAATTACACAAAAAAAACCTTAGCAAAAACTGAAGTGTTGTTCGATCCCTTGTATCAGTCTTCCTTCTTCCAAAAATCAAAAGTCCTCAATACATTAGAGATCATTCACTTAAATAATTATTACAAACAATAGAATTCCCCCTAAAGGGGATAACAACCTAAACAAGGATAATATCCCAAGAAATCTCACCACACCCTCCAAATATGTAGCAGCTCCTCGATATCAGGATAAGTGGTAGATTCAATGCCAAGTTGAGCATTACACTTATAATCTTCAACCTCATTCTTAGGCAACTTATGCCAAACTCGGATTTAGACGTGGATCTTGCCTTGTACTGCAAATGGTTGTTTGATTAACTGCTCTACATTGTGTATGTTGATGTGGTCAAGTTTCTTGATCTTCTCATCATGGTCATCCCTTCGTTGCTGTACTTGCTCGATCATCAGTCCAGGTGGACATGCCTTTTCAATAAGTGCCATGGTAGGAAAGGATAATCCGGTCATGATATTGTCAACTGCATACCACCTTCTGCTACAAATAGCCTAAGCTTTCTTTATGGCCTTAGCTACTGTTTCATCTAAGTCTTCCCACACTCTCAAAATAGTTCTAGCTCTTTTAAACTGAAAAGTAGTGAGGAGAGTGATATTATCAGGCTTATCCTTCATGTACCTCTGCCAATCTGTGACCTGATCATAAGCTTTTGAGGCATGCTGTCTTTTCTCAATTAGGTCTTCCAGAACAACAGACATCTTGTCAAACACCATGTGAGTCTCAAATATATCATCTAGAGTTTTAAATAACTCACATACCAAATCATAGTGTTCCCTGTTAGTTCGGATGGCAATCTCTTTAAACTCTTCTTGGGAAAATTTGGAAAATGAAGATGAAGCCGCACTTGCAGTTGCATCTTCATTTTGCCTTTCTAATACTGCAATTTTTTGAACCAAAGTGGCATTATCATTCTTTTCTCTTTGCAGCTCTTCACTTGAGTTCATCCTGCTTAGCCTCATGTTGTTTCTTGAGTTTCTCTAGTGCTTCTTTCAAACTAACAATTTCTTCTTTTTGTTTATCGAACTCTCTGTTTAAAGAGTTGATAGCATCCAGATTGGTACCTATGAAAGCTCCTAGAACAGATGTTGCATCTGTAGCATAGGCTTGTGGGTCACTTGATTGTTGTGTCCATACAAATTCATTTACCAGTGACATATCCATATCATTCTGATCTCTACTCCTTTTCTTACCCCGCTTCACCACTGATCTATAAGCTTTACTATATCGATATTCACCCAAAGCTACCACAAAATATTCATTGAACTCATCTCTGACCTCATTAATGGGTGGTATGCTAATTCATGTGGATATCAAAGATAAAGTTTGAGTCGTGGTTTGAGAAGGTATAGCCATAGTGATATGAGAAGTGGTAGGCAAGGAAGTAACATTCTGAGCAAGATTCACTTCAGGGGCTGAAGAAATTTCATGAACAGAAACTTCCACAGAATAAATTTGCACAGTAGTGTCCTTGAGTAATGATGATGGTGAAACTGTTGTAATTTTCTCAGCCACATGGGATGAAACTGAGCTGAACGAAGGAATATGCAATGGAGTTTTGAAAACTGGAGACACAATAGATGAAGGAATAGGCATATCCATAGAAACAGGTGTGATTGATACGAGTAGACAAGTGGCATTTTGATAGAGCTCGGTCATAAAAGGTGTCACAACAAAACCATCAGAAAATGATGATAAAGCCATTATTGATGAAAGAAGTATTGCATAAGAAGAGGGAACAGACTAACAAGAAGGTTGAGATCGAGGAAGAGGGGATAAAAGTTTACCATTGCTACCATTGGTGAAATTTTGGAAATCATTACAAGTCTCAACAGTAACATGAACATGAGAAATTATTTCCTCCTCTTCTTCTGAATGAGTCAGGTCAATTGTAGGAATAGGAATGGAGATCTTTATCTTCTTTAAAGGTTTGTCCTCAACCTGAGTTTGTTCACGTTGAGTCTTTTCAACCAAAGTGGTTACCTGGGAAATTTCAGCTGAGTGAGAGGTTGCAACTTCTTGAGTATCTAGTGCTGAAGTCATCTTCTTCATCTTCTGCTTTATCTACTCCGAAGTCCACAAATAGTCCTTAACCTGCTGGTCCATAGATGTCTGGGGAATTTATCTCATGGGAGATTTCCCTTTATCCAAGTCTGAGCTGGTTTCCATAGATGCATTTTTGGATGCCAGAGCCTCTTTTGTTGCAACTCAAGCTTCTCTTTCTTCCTTGTCTCTTGTCATCCTTTCCAGGATGTCTAACTCCATAGACCTGTAATGTTTTACCCTGTCCCTGATCTCCTTCTGGTACTGCAGGATATGGATTTTCTCTTCTTTGCTCTTAGCCCTTGCTAGGACTTTAGAAAATGTATCTACTCCCTGATAAATGAAATCATTCGGAGTTTCCTCATGAACGAAACCTGTTTTAAAATGGTTCTACTTTAGGTGGAGATCGAAAAACCCTTTGGGATCATGTTTCCTTTAGCTTGCAAAACCAAGTTTAAGTGACACTATGTGGTAATTTAGCTCTGATTCCCAAGTAGAAGTGGGTACGCTTTTGGAAATTGAACATAGGTGTTAGAACAATTACACTCACAAAAATTTCCAATTACACATGCAAATTACACACAAAGGAGACTGAATATGGAACAAAACACTAATCTGTATTGAATAAGTGTACAATAGACAACCCTGTGAAGCCATAGGCTGACCCAATAAATAATTACATGAGATATTCGAATGCATAAGGATGCTATTCGAATTTGGTCAAAAGCATGCTTACTAAATCTAAGCAAATCCCCCATAGGTGCATAAAGCACTTTCCAAATCTGTCTAGGAGCTCACGAATTGGAAAAATAAATTAGGCAAGATAATAGATGGTGGAAGGAAAAATCATACATGCTTTTCATAGGAGAAAAGAGTGGAGGATGATGAGGACAAAAAACAAGTTAACTTCACCTAGTCAAACTTTCCCAATTTCCTTATAACTCAGAAAAAGCAGGCAATAAAGTAGAAAAAGTAGACATGCGCTAGGAAGGCCAGGAATAAAGTAGATTTGATTCCAAGTGGTTTCCCAAGTGCTCCATGACTCAAATTTAGCAAGTTTGACAACTTTGGATGTGTGGAGGACAACTTGCATAAGGTGGAATATGGAAACTAGGCAAATAAGACAAAAATTGGATTAATTAATGTCTAAGGCAGCTAACTATGGGTTGATTATTCTAACACCCCCCCTTAAGCTTGACTTATGAGTAAAATATCAGAAAATTATAGGGCCTAGAAACAAGGCTTAGTCACCCTTTACATACTGCATGTCCATTCAACCAAGGAAAGAGGCAAAAACCCAGTGGGAAAAATCCTCCCTTAAACATGGACAGTAAAACAAAATTTGGAAATCTTGTCATCACTCATCCTTCACAGCATGATCAGAAATCCCCAGCAGTGATTTGAGATTGCTGAATGTCTTCTCACAAAAAAATTTGGTGAAGATATCTGCTACTTGTTCTGAAGATGAACCAAAGACTAGGTGAATGGTGCCATCATTCACAAGTTGTCTGATGTAGTGCATATGGATCTCAATGTGTTTGGTTCTCTATCTCTGAACTGGATCATTGCAGATTCAAATGGTACTCTGATTATCACGATAGATAGTAGTTGAGTATTCTGATTCGAAGCCACACTCACCAAGTAACCCCTGCAACCATAAACATTGAGTTGCTGCATTTACAACTCCTCTGTACTCTGCTTCTGTAGATGAGAGTGAAATGGCACTCTATTTCTTGCTTGACCAGCTGATTGGTCCTTCAGCAAGCATGAACACATATCCCGATGTTGACTTTATATATGTGTTGTCACCTGCCCAATCACTGTCAGTAAACCCAATAAAATCAAGATCAGATTTAGCTTTATAGAAGATCCCATGAGTCCTTGTTCCCTGAACAAAGTTAAGGATCCTTTTGGCTGCTCTCCAATGGATCTCATGAGGCTGATCCATGTATCTTGAAGCCACACTTTATACATAAGAATATCAGGTCGAGTATGTGTAAGATACATCAAACATCCAATCAATTTCCCATACAGTGTATTGTTTACCATAGGTGAAGAATCAACTTCTTCAAGCTTAACTCCTGAAAGGAAAGGAGTCTTGCTTGGCTTGCAATCCTTCATGTTGAATTTGTTCAGCAAATACAAGGCATACTTGGACTGATGCACTTTGATTCCTTGTTTGGTTTGAGCAATATCAAGACCCAATAACTGGCTCAACAACCCCAAGTCTGTCATTGAGAAGGCATGGTTCATTGCATCCTTCAAGGAAGCAATTTCATCCTTTGAGCTTCCTGTAATGAGAAGGTCATCAACATACAAAAAAATGATCATTAATGAACCATGAATCAGCTTCAAATAGAAATTTGGATCTGACTTGCATCGAACAAAATTCAATGATAGCAGAAAGCTATCAATCTTGGCATACCAAGCCCTGGGGGCTTGCTTAAGCCCATACAATGAATTCCTTAACCTGCACACAAGAGATGGATTAGTAACAAATCCTTGAGGCTTCTGCATGTAAATCTCTTTAGTGAGATCTCCATTCAGGAAAGCACACTTCACATCCATGTGATGTACCTCCCACTGCTTCGAAGCTGCAATGGATAAGGCTAGCCTAATGGAGTCCATCTTTGCCACTGGTGCAAAGGTCTCATTGTAGTCTATGCCATGTACTTGTGAGTAGCCCTTGGCTACCAATATGGCCTTGTATTTCAAAGGTGAACCATCAGCAGCAAATTTGGTTTTGTAAACCCACTTACATTGAACTAGCTTCCTCCCTGGGGGAAGATCAACCAGCTCCCAAGTGTTGTTCTTCTGGAGTGAGATGAACTCTTCTTTCATGGCTGTTTACCATCTTGGATCATTTGCTGCATCTTCATATGTCGGTGGGTCTGATTCAACCATCAGATAGAATTTCTCTGCAAACATAGGATCTTTCATGCACAGAGCACTCTCAAACTGAGATCTAGTCCTCCTAGGATCATTAGGATTTCCAGCTAGTTCTCCAGTTGCATGATTGGTATTTTCTGCCCATTTTGGTCTTGTAGGACTATTATGATCTGCAATTAAATCATCATTATCAAACATATCAGAATCAGCAAGTTCAACTAACTCTTCACTTACATTCAGTGGTTCTGGTGGTGAAGAGGATTCTCCAACTTCCACTGCTGCTAGGGGCTCTTCTTGGAACTAAACACACCTTTCAATGAAGGCTTTGTTTTTGATAAAATTGATAAGCTTTTACCCTTTTGAATCTTCAGAGTACCCAACAAATAGACACTCTTGGATTTGGGGCTGTAAAGCCTTCCTCTTTTCTGTTGGAATTCTAGCCCAAGCCCTTGAGCCAAAAATCCTGAAATGGGTCACATTTGGCTTGTGCCCACTCCATGCTTCGAAAGGAGTCATACCATCAAGTTGTTTATGAGGCAACCTATTTTGAATATAGGCTGCACAATTTATAGCTTCGGCCCAAAATTTGGTGGCAAAGTCTTAGCCTCCATCATGCATGTTGCCATCTCTTTCAGTGATCTGTTCTTCCTCTCAGCAACACCATTCTACTGTGGTGTGTAAGGGATAGAATGCTGCATATGAATACCTGCATCTACACAATATTGAATGAAATCAGACTTGACATACTCACCACCATTTTCAGATCTGAGGACCTTGAGTTTCCTCCCAGACTGGTTTTCAACCAAAGCCTTAAAGACTTTGAAGAGGCCAAAAAATTCAGACTTGTGTTTCAGGAAGTAAACCCAGCAGTACTTGGAAAATTCATCTATGAATGTAAATGCATATTTGTCCTGACTCATTGACATATGAGGAAATGGGCCAGCAACATCACTGTGGATCAACTCAAGAGGTGCAGAGGTTCTCTCATGACTAGCTCTCTCAAATTTATGCTCTGGGTGTTTTCCTAAGATGCAACCTTGACAGACTCCTTGGGAAAACTTAATCTTTGGTAACCCTATGACCATTTATTTTTCACTAAGATCAAAAAGATACTTGTAATTGAGGTGGCCAAATATTTCATGCCAAAGCTTGCTTGCCTCATTAGCATGAATCAGAAGAGCAGAGGGGTTTGAGTAGGGTAGGAAGTGTGAGAACATGTATACCTTCGAAGTATGATTTGCAACTCCTTTTGCAATGACTTTACCACTTGAGATCTTTGTGATCTCAACTTCATCAGGCGAGAATATGACCTTCTTTGGAGACCCTGTGTGGGTCATCTGATACACTGATAAGAGGTTAGAGGCAAGACCTGGAACATACAATACATTGCTGAACTTACCATGGTCAAGATCAATCCTCCCTTTGCTCAAACTTTCAATGAGAGAGTCATCTCCCAGTACTATTGGTGGACCTTTCGACATGTCAAGTGAGGTGAATGCCTCCTTGGTCGAAACCATATGTCTTGAATCTCTAGAATCAATGATGAAACTAGGTGAGCTTGATGTGCCAGCAACCAATGCATGAACTCTCTCTTTGTCTTCTGAATTTTAGCCTCCTTACCTCTTCTTTGAGCTGTCAGGAAGGGAGATGCCATTATTCTCTAGGAGTTGGGTCAGCATGTCAATTTGCTTCTTCATGCAGGAGCTTTTAGGATGATTTCCCTTACTGCAGTATGCGCACTTGCTCATTTCTCCTTTGTTCTTCTTCTTCTGGGGGTTCTTCTTGGAACCTTGAGGGTCCTTTGGAGACTTGTTCTTGTCTCTCTTTTGCTTAGGTGACTTCTTAGCTTTCTTCTTGCCTTTTGAATCCACCCTCGAATCTCCAGCAACCAGAGCTTGGTCTTTGGAAGGTTTGATGGTGCCCATCATCACCAATTTATCTTGTTCTTGTGTGAGAGATTCCATGAAATCTGCAAGGCTAGGCATTTTCCAGGCTCTAGCTGTCAACTTTGTGGCATAGAAGGTCGATACAAACACTGAATAGTCAGGGACAAGCTTTGAGAGTATGGCCAAAACTAGTTTCTCATCCTTCTTTTCGATCCCGCATTGTTTTAGCTGCAAAACAAGTGCTTTGAACTTGGAAAAATAGAGTTGCAGGGATTCAAAGCTATTGGGACTCAGGGAGATCAATTCATTTTCGATTTGATGTCCTCTCATCTCATGTGTCTTACCAAAAATATCAACAATATTTTCCCATACTTCATTTGGTGATGTCAATCCATCAAGATGGAAAAGGAGGTCTCTGGATATGCTCAAACACAGGAGACCATAGGCCTCATCCCTCCTGTTGTGCCATTTAATTTTCTCTGCAGCTGCATTGGGCTCTGCTTCTGTTGCCATAGTCACTCTGTAGAGGCCTTTTGCTCTCAACAGTATCTCCATCTCTTCTTTCCATTCAAATAAGTTAAATGGAGTCAAGATGATCTTCTGAGATTGATCCATAGCTCAGAAATTGTCCCTTCAGTCAACAGAATGCTCCCAGTCAATGATGTCAAACCTGCAATAAAAAATTGGAAGGAGAGAAATCAATTTACAAAGGCTCTGATACCATGTGGAAATTGAACCCAGGTTTTAGAACAATTACACTCACAAAAATTGCCAATTACACATGCAAATTACACACAAAGGAGACTGAATATGGAGCAGAACACTAATTTGTATTGAATAAGTGTATAATAGCCAACCTTGTGAAGTCATAGGCTGCCACAATAAATAATTACATGAGAGATTTGAATGCATAAGGATGCCATTTGAATTTGGTCAAAAGCAGGCTTACTAAATCGAAGCAAATCCCCCATAGGTGCATAAAGCACTTTCCAAATCTGTCTAGGAGATCACGAATTGGAAAAATCAATTAGGCAAGCTAATAGATGGTGGAAGGACAACTCATACATGCTTTTCATATGAGAAAAGAGTGGAGGATGATGAGGACAAAAAACAAGTTAACTTCACCTAGTCAAACTTTCCCAATTGCCTTAAAACTCAGAAAAAGTAGGCAATAAAGTAGAAAAAAGTAGACATGCGCTAAGAAGGCCATGAATAAAGTAGATTTGATTCCAAGTGGTTTCCCAAGCACTCCATGACTCAAATTTAGCAAGTTTGACCACTTTGGATGTGTGGAGGACAACTTGCATAAGGTGGAATATGGAAACTAGGCAAATAAGAGAAAAATTGGATTAATTAATGTCTAAGGTAGCTAACTATGGGTTGATTATTCTAACAACACTCAAGGATCCAAGGGTAATAGGAAACCTGGGCCAAACTTTCCTCTTCGGTGGAACACATTTTTTGTAAATCCCTTCTGTAACTGTTTGAAATGAGATCTCCTCTAGGACCAACCTGTCCGACACGACCTTAGGCAACATGTGAGCAGCGTTGCTTCCATAAACCCTGATATAGGTGAATGATTCACCAACTTACCAGTCTCCCATGGTGGCTATGAGATATTTTTCTTCTAGTGAGAATGCGGGGGCTTCTTTGTTGAAAATCAGAAAATATACCTGGCAGAGAAAAATTTCACATATATCATAAAACCTAGCCACATAGGTTCTATCCTAGAGCTCAGAATGATAAATATGCACAGGGGGGCTGGTAATTCCCAACTCCATCCCAAATTAGGGTAACGGAATTTAGCACAGAAGATGTCCACAATGAAGGAAGTAAGATAAAAATTTGGATTTTTCTTAGCAGTGGATTTCTGGAAATCTTGTATGGTGTTTTTGAGTTCAAGTGACAGGATTGAGGCCCAGGGGAAAGATTCACTTGTAGTTATAATATGATGAGCGATTGGAGCCCATTATTATTTAAAGAAAGAAAAATTGGGGAGACCTTAAAACCCGCATAACATCGCTGTAATCAGGGAGTAAGGCTCTTTAAACCATTCGATGGGGTATAATTCATCTGTCCTCTTGGAAAACTTGCATGGTTCAGTCATCCAGGATTTAACCATTTGGTGGAAATTGAATCTGGATTTGGAAGCTTTAATAAAGTCTGCATCGAGGAGCTGTGTAAAAGGTTTAAGAGCATAAATCCTCACAAAGGTTTTAGAGTGGAAATTGGCTAGATGAGACCCGGTACTGGTATTGAACGAATGATCTTTCACATTGGCATGGTCTATAATCCATCTAACGACATCATTATAAGGTAGGATGGTTGGTCTTGCAACAATCATATGTAGGCCAAAATCTCTAATTCTATCATAAACAACTTGGTCACTCTGGAAATATGAGAGGTCATTGTTATTGAAGATAGAGGAAACCCGAGACCAATCCAATTGAAAAGTTTTAGTCACTCGGCTACTAGTATCAGAAAAGACACCAAAATTCGGGTGTTTGGTGAACATGTCCTTCTGAATATTTTTACACCTAGCAAATCTGGGGGTTTTGGATGTTTCCATGTATAGTTTTGAATACTTGTACCATAAATTAAAACTGAATTATATAGGAAGCACAATAAACAATTCAAATTGTGAGAAAGCAACTTGGTAACCAACCTAAAACTGTAGTAAACACTATCAAAATCGCGTGGTAAAATCTGGAGGTAAAATCACACAGCAAAACAAATTGCAGTAGTAAAAATAGTGAAAATCATAAACAAAACTATCATATTTATAATTCCTGGGAAATAATACAGACTGTCAGATGAGGGTAAAAAGAACAGTCAGGATCAGTTTTGCGGGATGCGGGATTAAAAACGAAATCGTAAGTTTATTAATCATTTCGCAACCCACATCCCACAACTTGTGGGATGCAGGATGCGGACATACGCAAACCAAAATGTAAAAAAATGATAACCCCGCAACCCACATTCCGCAACTTGCGGGATGTAGGATGCAGGTTTGAAAAATGAAATACCAACCAAAAGGTTTCCCGCATTCCGCAACTTGTGGGTTGCAGGATGCAGGACGTTAAAACAATCCCAAACAAAACCCAATCTTTCTGCATTTTAAAAACAAAGAAATCAAACATGGATTTTTAGGAAATTTGGTTAAGTTAAGGAATCCCAAGAGTCAAATAAATTTTTTAATGAAACCCATTAAGATTATGAAGATTCTTACCAAGTAATCTTCGTATGTGTAACTGGGCTCGCGTGTCAAAATAACATGGGATCTGTTGTACCTACAACATCGCTAAAACGGTGTTGATCGACATAGAAGTTGTCAATGCGTAGTTGGATTATAACCTTCTCCTGGGAAGGAGTTACATGTATTCCATGAGAGCCATGGCATCCACTATTTTCTGCCTTATGATGTTCCCTCATGACGGGAATATTGTGACGGTGGACCAACTAACTTACCACGGTCAACAGGGGCCAACCGCACCAGCCAATGTTATCCCTACTATTGATACTTCCTTCAATAGCACAGCCACCCCCTCATTGCTAGCAGTAGGCCCTGGGTTGTTCGCCGAAACTTCCATGATGGCTTCCTTCCCCTTGATCCGAGGCTTGTAGAAATTTGGATACCCTTTAATGCACACCCAGGTGTGGGGTGGGGTAGGGTTGTGAGTGCCATGGTTGTATAAAGCTAGATGGGTACCTATGGAACCAAAATAAGCTACTTATGCAGATAAGTATTTGGTTCACTTGGAAACTTTTGTTGATTTTATATCAATATACATGTGGATGTGATTCATCTATGATTTTGGAAAATCTTGTCAATACTGACTTGGGAATTGACTCATTGCTTGAGCATAGGTATTGCTGGTTTCCAAAGATGCTGGAAATGGTCCAAGATGAGGAGAAGGATTCTCCAAGACTAGGAAAATATCCTGTGGTGTGTGCTGATGCATGCAAGGAAGGACTTGGAAGAGTTCCAGATCGTGCCTTTGGATAGATAATGGTGCAGAGGAGGCACTGTGGTCCTAAAGAGGCTACGTGGGAGCTGGAGGATTCCATGTAATTGGCACATTCATTTTGGTTCAGTTTTTCATAGCACTGAGGGCGGTGCTAGTGTAGCAATTGTTAATTTTTTGTAAAGCACTGAGGACAGTGCTATTGAAGGGGGAGGGGAATGTAACACCCCAGTTTTGACCCCATGGTATTGAATTGCATATGATGTAAATATTTTTATTTGATCATGGTGAGGAGCTCAAGGCCAAGGCCCCACCATGGATTTAGTGTGTTATGTTTCGGCGATTAAAATTGATGCCGATGGTATTTTGTGCTAGCCAGGCACAATATGTTGAGACATCATATAATATGAAAAAACCCTCAACCAACTATGTCAGTGAAACAAATAATGATATGGGGGCATGATTTCCTAAGGATAGGGAGGAGGGGGAATATTTAACCTTGAGCCATTGGGGAAAACCCATCAAAACTATTAACTACCCATTTCTTGTCTTTTTCCCCAACCATTTATTTCTGCCAGAATTTGGTTGAGGTAGTTATTGCATGGAATGGGAAGAGTATGGGAAAAATTTGAATTGGGTAGAGCACCCATTCTAGAAGAACGTGTTTTGACCCCATTGGTAAGAAAACACCCGAAAACATATGCCCATTCCCTGATGTGTTCACGTTTCATCTTCCCTCACGTTTTGGGGGAGCGGGGGGGACATTTTGATCATGATCCTTCTTTCATGGGGGGGGGGTGTTGGGTTGTTCATTCATGAGGATTCACCCATGTGTTGGTCATTCTTCCTAATCAGATAGATGTAGTGAGAGTGAGAAGGTGTTGCTACATGTTTCTGCAAGTTTTTTTCCTTTGTCGAGACCCTGTTTGTGGTGTTGTAATGTTATCCCGAACTGCACATTGTTATGAGACCTTGTTACTTTGTGTATCCGAGTGAAGCCTTTTTTGCCATGTCTCCCTTTGGCTCGCTGTGATGTGCACCTTATTTTTGGTCTGAACTATATACACGATTTAGGAGTGGAAGAGACGTAGAATGTGCTTGATCAACCTAGTGGGAACCTCACAATAAGCTAAGAGTGGCTGGTGAATCTTCTCTGCACATCCTGAAGAGCACTAAAAGGGAAGGTGTATCCTGAGGGACTGTGGAGAAGAGAAGGGGACACTTCCTTGTGTTGGGTGTGTAGGTAACATGGATGTCAGGCCAGATAGGTCTTGTGAAGGTGTCCTTAGCTCTGGGGATGAGCTCACTAGCTTACCATTTCTTCCTGTCCACTGCCTGAGAAGCCTGATAAACATAACTTGAAAGATGGCTTGGCTGTGTCTTGTTGTGTTTGGCCTTGTGTGTGTGTGATCCTTGGTAGGACAACCTGATAAACCCATCTGTTAGTTGGCTTGGTTGGTCCTGAATGTGAATGTTGGCTTGACTGATTGCAGTCTGATAAACCCAGCAATGAGATGGCTTGGATGTGTGGCCTAATAAACTCATTTGTTAGTTGGATTGGTTGATTATCCTGATAAACCCAACAGTATATTGGCTTGTTTTCTTGCATCCTGATAAACCCAACTGTGTTGGCTTGGCTGAGTTTTATTGTATCCTTGGCTTTGTGTGAGCCTAGTGGTGTTCCTTGTTCCTTGGGGAAATCATGCCCAACTCGAGGGTGGCAGTGCTGCTGAGAGATAGATGGGTGCACTGGCCTATGGTTGGGTGGAATGTTGTAGTGACATAGCTGGTTGCTGAACAAGCTTCTTCATAAGGTAAGTATCTCTGTGTTAAGCTCTGCATTTGCATTTGCTTAATGAAATATGATGAATATGCCTAATGTGTTGAATTGATGAATTACTTCTGCTGTATAATTGTAATTGTATGCATATGTGTATGTTTTCTTTCATTGCATTATGGGGCTTAGATTGTCGGATTGGTGATGGCCCGAATGATCAAATATTCCCAATACTTTTGCTCATAGGATGAGTTTCTTGGCATAAATATCCTCCTGTAACTCTTCTTTTTGCAACTTGCGGGATGCGAAAACCTCCTTCTGTAAATCTCTATTTCCACAGTTTTCCTTCCACAAATTTCCTTTTCGCATGCGGGATGCGGCTTCGCAGATGTCTATTTCCACAACTTTTCTTTCTATAGTGGTCTATTCCGCATGCGGGATGCGATATGTGGGATGCGGGATGCGAGATACAGGATGGAAATTTCCATATTTCCTGATTTCGCAAACTCAAGATTTTCATACCGTTGATTCTTGTAGGTTGATTCTCAGTCGTTGATATATTCCCAGATGTGGAACAGATTATGACCATCGGTTTCTGTTGCAATTCTTCTCCGTCGTTCGATCTCCTCTAAGATATTTCTTCGCAGATCATCGAGTTGATCATAGACAAGATCGATTTCTTTGTTGTTGGGAAGTTGGAGAATTTATCCACGGGCTTGAATATAATGAATTCGAGCTGGATGCTCTGGCATCAATCAGAGCGAGCAATTATGGTTGCATTCTCTCTCTAGTGGACAGGAGGGGACGTGACAGTGTGGTATCAGAGCATGAATGTTGATAAGTGTTTCGCGAACATGCCCTATGTTTCAAAGAACGATAAAGGTTCCGTAGGAAATTTTTAATTCTGCATGATAATCGGGGTATGGGTACATGACAGAACCTAGTTTCCTAGTTAACTAGCTTTACCTTATCCACAGAAAAAGTAGGATAAAGTAGAATAAATTAGAATATATTGTAAAGTGTTGTTTACTAATTCTAGATGGTCATAAAGTGGTCAAGATCAACCCAGAATCAGAAATAAAGCATTCCTAGGGTATAGATGACATGTGTTGACTTTAAGGTGCAAGTGGATGCCAACTAATTAAGCTAGCGGGCGAATAATTAATCAAATAATGATAATTATTTTGTCCTAAGTTATGAGTGGGTTTAATATATTCCAACACCCATACCTATCCTGGAGGCCGAGGCATATTTGGATCTCCTTGTTAGTTCATGCTCACGTATGGATAGACCCCTGTAAGGATAGGAAGTTGTCACCACTATGAAAAAAGATCTTGGGTGAAGAAACGACCTTCCATACTACCTCTCTCTCCACTTTCTTTGGGACATTTCTCGGAGTCACCTCAATTTGTGTGCCACCATGTGAATCAAACCTTGTATGTATTGGTTTGTTCACAAGCCATCTGCTCCATCCATACTGTAAGATTGGCCTTATTTTACTGCCATCCACCGTTCCGCAAGGAGGTATTCATAATAATCATGTTCACAACATCACCCCTTTTGGTACATCGAACACTTCCTCAACAAAAGTGAGATATACAAGTATGATATATGTAAAGTGTTAGAATCTAATCTAGCATGTTACAATCCAATACATAAACGAAGTAATTACATCCATGGATAAGAATATTCATAATTACACATGTGATGGATGAGAAATGGATATTTTTATTAATATGAATAGAGATACAAATGATAACCTCTATCAGCACCTCGTCGAAATCGAGAAATCGAGTCCCTCCACCTGGGCCTCCACCACTTCAATCCTCCATACAAAGGCAAGCTCACGAAGATAAAGGCAAGCTTGGGAAATATAACTAATGGATGCTTCAAGGACAAAGGGATGCAGACTCAAGTATGTAAGAATGGGGCACAATTCCACTATAGTATATTTACTTTCCCAAGTTCTCCTCCTTCAATGCTTCATAGTAGCTCAATATATAGCCCCTAAAGCATAGGTGAAGGGTTGAAATGGAGTGTTTCTTGGCATATGGAAGGACAAGGATCAATTCATTCATTACTTGATGGGGAAAACTCCAAATATTTATTTTTAGCATAAATATTGATGTACGCAGGTGACAATGGTGCAAGCTGGGTATACACGGGTTGTAGACTTATGACCTGCGTATACATATAAAAATGTATTTTTAAGGGTTCCACTGGAGCATCATGATAATTGTGAGAAAATGGGGTAAAAAGAGTCTGCACAGGGACAAGGATAGGCCATCAAAACATGATGTATTAGGTGTGGCAAATCACACTATAAAAAATCCCCCCTAATGTCTAAGGTCCGAGGGATACATGATGGACATAATACATTGTAATAGTCCTAGAAGTGGAGTAATGAAGACCCAGGTGGAAAAACTAGCCACTCATCAATATAATACAATGATAGATCTCTACACATGACTGCAGATATGAAGTAGACATAGAAGTCCCAGATACATAACAATACAATGGTCATGAATAGGCATAACAGGCATATGTCATGAGTGGTCATCGCCATGTACAATATACAATGAAATAAGGTTTCCATACTGAATGAAGACATAAAATGGTACACTGCAATTTGGTCATGAGAGATGAAATATCATAGATACTGACACAATTAAGGAGGTAGCATATATGGAATGCCACCAAGATCAAAGGTCTTTAACACAAATCATTGCTAGTACATGTCCCATCATGTGAATAAAGGTGTCACAGTCGAACATGATGGGCCATTGTATGATTACCAGTCATTGATGTATGCCATTAACAAACATGAGATATATCACCAATAATTATAATGGGAATGAAGGTACAAACTGCAAACAAACAAGTGTGAATAGATGTGTTGAGTTCAAACACTTGAGAGAATCCATCGATCAGGGGACATTTATGTATTCCCAAATATGTTGATGGCGAGAGAACCTGCCACTGATGACTGCAAGTCTCAAGGAACTCAATGGACTCTAGATCCTTATTCCAGAATAAATGTTTTGAAGTCGATGGAATGGAATCCACTGGAAGGAGGGAATTAAGGAATCCTCCATCAACCAAAACAAGGTACACATCAATGCTGGATAATTTTGGAAGAACTAGGAAGAACAAGATGTGCATGAAGAAATAAAAAAAGGTATCGAGAATGGCCGACATGCAAAGACAATATAATAGAGGAGTGCTTGACTCAGGCTAAGAATTCCTTCCAACAAGAGCATAAGCTAGATGAAGACTCATAGGAAACATAGACTCAAAAATGCATACTGGGACAACTCTATGATACAAAAGGAATCACAGAGGATCCACATGGATTGGAATCATAACTAGTCGGTGGAGAAAAATTAGAATAATGAGTACAACTCCTAAGGTCATACTAGTAACCCTACAATCAATGAATGGACTATGCTCTGTTCGAAGGTGACACGACACAAAAACTGTCAATAGAAAGTGATATCATTTCCCGTTTGGGTTTTTATGTTTTATGATTTTTTGGTCTTTTTCATATTTGAAAGATTGAAAAAGAGTAAAATTTCGTACAGTACATTAAGGAGGAAACAAGTGTCATGGGAAATCAAACTAGTTCCAAGCAATGGAACATACCTATGCTCAATGCAAAGAAGCATATACAAGATAAGGACACTTGGAGGCATGTATCCTCTGGGTAAGGGATGATAAAGCTGTAAAAGTTATATGAAAGTCTCTGCTTGGCTAGGATTGAGGAAATATTGTGTTATATGGCTTATAAACTGAAGCATGGAGTCGACATAAATCTCAATACGGCAAGCGAACACATGTAAATGCAGTTACGACTTGATACAAATGGGAATCTTGATAGGATATGGCTATCATAAAGTTAAAAAAATATTATGAAGTTATTTACTCGAAGGCATGGCGGGACTACCGGGGACTCCTAGACCTAAGGGAGGACACTCAGCATGGGTACCAAATGACAAAGTGAGATCTAATTAGGGTACCCATGATAAGGAAAGATCGAACACTTACGTAATGTCACTTCTAGTAGTAGTGTGAAGGTTCTATGACATCATGAAGTGGGTTTGTACCTATGGTTAAGGTGATATGGTCATAGGATAATGCAACATGCATGCATAAAAATGGTTTAGTATTATACCTTCCATAGGAATGAATGGGTCAAAGTATTGGCAAAAATATACCACAAGGGGTTCCTAAACAACAATATTAGGCCAAACAACTAGAAATAGTTAATAATAAGTCCAAACTATAGGCCAAGTGGGTAACAAAATTTTAAATTTTTTAATAAATAGTAAACAAAATGACATTTCTTCCAAACCATTTGGTTTTTTACCCAAAATAGTGCATTTGGAGCCAGTTGGACTTCGAAACTTCAAATGACGATTCTGGGAGCTATGGGCCACAAAATATAGAGTCATCAGGACCAGGTAATTCATAATCACATTCCTTATTCATTCAATGTTTTAATTTCCAGTTTTAGTGGTGAACTTTCACACATGGGGCAACCAAATATGAGGATATTGCCCTTGCAGGTCACAGTTCATTAGGCCACTTAAAGGGCTGGATGTACATGGGCAAAGAAAATCCTTCCCATGTACATACGCTCATGTTATAAGGAACAATAATATACATGGTCGGGTATGTCCAAATTCATGGTGAAAAATCACAAATCTTTATTTTTCTTGGCAGGATGGTTTTGGAATGGAGAGAATGTGAGCATGAATATGTTGATAGGGTAGTTCTTGGTGATGTGAATGCTCAACAAGAATTAAGAAAGTGGGGTTTGTATAAATTTTGGAACCTTGGGGGTTTGAGGGCCCAACCAAGACTCTTCCTCATGGATTACTAGGATCTAGACACAAAAGCCTTCATATTGGATGGTATGCCATTAAGACTAGAAGTAGAGGACATCCATTTCATCACAAGACAATCTCATCGAGGAAAGGTAATAAACCTACAAGCTCGTGGAGTGGAAGGGGGAATCACTATTGAGGAGTACATAGTTGTGTATTGCATTCCTGACACAGAAAAGATCGAAAGTCAAGTTTTGGTGAATGCTATCCATAGTCTTAGTCTTAAAGTGATAGTTTTGGTATTGGCAAGAATAGCAGGTTTGGAATCACTTCATCTAGTTCCATGGCCTCTCATGTTCTAATCGACAGAGTGCATGAGACCTATGGTATATGAGTGGAGCATAGAATCATTGAACACCATAAAACAACAATTGATTGACAACAAGCTGGGTAGGATAAAGATCTTTTGTTACGCCAACATTCTCAGCACTTTCTTCTTTGAGAGAGTACCAAGTATTAGCCCTAGAGTTGAGGTCCCTCTTCACAGTCTATGGGATTCGACCCAAACCTATTGGGTGGAGGTGATGTAGAGGTTAGGGGGAGGCAGGACACCCACTCCTTTCCCACCTGAATTCTTCCACTATTGGTGATGACAGGTCATTTCCATATATGACTATCCTTATGCAAGGATCAACTTCCGTGGAGATACTGACATGCCACTACCACTAGGGTCTGCATACGACGATATACATAAGATTCCATTTGTGTGGTTTTTTGAATAATTTTTTTTTTTGTATTTTTGATGTATTTGGAAATCCAAAACATGTTTTTGGTGGTGTCAAGTAATGAAATTAGGTTTATCTATGCAAACATGGGTCCGCAATGACTAGATGTTTTCCCTTGACATCGATGGAGGGGATTATATTATTGGCGCTAATGTCGAGCGAATGCTACAACACATACATGGAAACATTGCTCGACTGAAACAAAGGATACCATGGTGCAAGTTGAGGAATTTCCCGAGGCTATGCAGAGACATGTAGTATGGGTACCCCTTAAGTGGGTTAGGTTGTTCAGGTGGTTGGCCAATGCAGTTGTATGTTATCATGATCATCACCCAAGCCCACAAGCATAGATGCCTATGTAGAAATTTTGTATCGGTCATGTGTATTTTGGTGGCTTAAAGCATCATTTTTGTACTGATGACATTTTGTACTATGACACCATTTTTGAACTCTATTCATAAAATAAAACTTATAGTGACCAGTTCGATACATTTACACGTGTTTAAATGCGAATGTTTTTTTTGGATGAGAAATGGGTATTTATATTAATATGAACATAGATACAAATGACAATCTATGTCGGCACATCATCAAAATTGAGAAACTGAGTCCCTCCACCACTTCAATCCTCCATACAAAGTCAAGCTCACAAAGATAAAGGAAAGCTTGGGAAATAACACTAATGGTTGCTTCAAGGAAAAAGGGATGCAGACTCAAGTACGTAAGAATGGGGTAAAATTCCATTTTAGTGTCTTTTCTCTCCAAAGTTCTCCTCCTTCAATGCTTCATAGTAGCTCAATATATATTCCCTCAAGGGGAGGTGAAAGGTGAAAATGGAGCATTTCCTGGCATATGGAAGGCCAAGGATCAAGTCCTTTGTTACTTGATGGGGAAAACTCCAAATAATTTTTTTTTAGCATAAATCCCTATGTACGCATGTGGTAGTGGTGTAAGCTGTGTATACGCGGGTTGTAGAATTATGACCTGCTTATACATAAAACAAGAGCCACGAGGTGGCAATGTCCCCGACATTGCATTCGTGATAGCTAGTGGTTTGCAATTGCCTATGCAAAAAACTAAAACTCAATAAAAATAGATTAAATTTTTCTATAGCCTACTTAAAACTCAATAAAAATAGAATAAATGTTGTTATAACCTACTTAGGCATCCTTTTGAAAATGGTAGAGATTTGACTACTTAGAAGACTCTAGACTCAAGTTCTATTTTAATGGATACAAAGTGAGGATGATCTTTACCAGCTTTGCGAGAACGACTACTACATCTCAAATAGGCCATGAAAGACATAAAGACAAGCCTAAATACAAAGTGGGGATGAACCATTTTTTATTAGCAAGATGATAAATTGCTGATACTTGTTGGGTGGTTATCTCAAATAGGCCATGAAAGACATAAATACAAGCCTAAATACAAAGTGGGGATGAAGCATTTTTTATTAGCTAGATGATAAATTGCTTATGCTTGTTGGGTGGTTAAGTTAATTCCTTCAGTATCAGAGTTGGAAACCAACTTCTCCTTCTAAAATGGTACCCACATCTCTCTTGGAGTTGCACATTTGGGCTTGAAAAGCAACTTATCCTCTAAAGGAAGGGTATAAAGGCAAAAGAAAGGCAATGAAAGTGAGGACACCACTCCATATACGATTTTTATAGGTAAAATTTTTGTTCGTTATAGAAAGTGTCATATTCAAAATATGACATTTTCCATTCCATAGGTCCATTAAGAGTTTTGGATCACCTATAAATTATAAATAAAATATATAATATATTAAATTGTCCCATATATAAAAAATAAAATAAACACACTTAATGTACATAAAAATTTAGATAATTTAAATAATATATTAAGTTTAACATCAAAATAAATCTACAATTTTCTTTTTTAAATTTGGCATAAAATCAAGACAATAAATATATTTACAAAAATCAACAATAAATCTTATTAAAATTTCCAATTCACTTATCAAAATAATATTTTTTATTTTTATTATCCCTCCGTTTATTATGTAATTAGTAAGTTATTGACTTTATATTAGTTAACTTTGACTTAAATTAATTTCATATTTGCTAATGTTAAACTTTATAATTTATTCTTTATATTTTCTTAAATTTATTTATCTAATATATTATTGGTTCAATTCTTATTTTGCAATTATTACAATCCAATTGAAAATGACAATTTAATTAATTAATGTACTAACACTATAAATTAACATATAACACTTGTCCAATTCTTATTTTATAATCATTACAACACAATTGTAAATGGCAATTTAATTAATTAATGTACTAACACTATAAATTAACATATAACACTTGTCCAATCCAATTCTCTTGAAAACAAATTTAGTCTATTATTATTAGATATTTACACAATATTACTTATCTTCTTTCTATATGGATAATAAAAATAATCTTACATCATAATAATTTTATATATTTTTTAATTTATTTATGTAAAATATTATTGGTTCAATTCTTATTTTGCAATCATTACATTCCAATTGAAAATGACAATTTATTTAATTAATTAATTTTTATATATTTTAAAATTTATTTATCTCATATATTATTGGTTCAATTCTTATTTTGCAATCATTACAATACAATTGAAAATGACTAATTAATTAATTAATGTACTAACATTATAAATCAACATATAAAATGTGTCCAATTTTCTTGAAAACAAATTTAGTCTATTATTATTAGATATTTACACAATATTACTTATCTTCTTTCTATATGGACAATAAATATAATATTACATTATAATAACAAATAATTAATAAATACTTTCTAAGAGGTTTGCAATTGGTATGTTTAAATCTTACTAATACATAGTAAACCTTATAAATCTTAAATACATATCAATACTTTTGAATTCTAGATGTTCCATTTTAAAATCTACTTGAACTCATTACAAAATTTCTTCATCCATAGTGATATCTACGGACAACCGAATTGATAGTTTTTTATGAGTAGCAAAAAACATTCAACACCAATGAAACTTGAACTAGTTGATAGAGCATGTCATTTTCAACTTCTAGCTTTTTTAAGTTGAATGCCTTGGCAGGTCAAATCTGTAATATTTACGCATACTTGATTTTTTGAGCTTCAATTTAGTTAACAACTCTATTGTTCAACTAAGATATGGCTACTTGATTATTAGGTAGGAGTCTCTCATTCCTCCTCAATGCATGTTGCATGTTCATTGAACCAAGTTTCTCATCTTTTCCATTGTTTGAGGATTTTTAATTAAACAAGCATGGGGATAGCCATGATCCTTGAAAGATGGATCACATATTTGAAAAAATCTATCTAGGAATGCTGACACCACCACAACCAAGCACATTCCTAGATGAATGTGTTTAAACAAAGACCTTGATTTCCCACCTATGTTTACATAGATCCTATTGTACCATGTATTCATGAGCCTGCTCTACCATAATGTAAGTCGTTAATGTCAGTGCATGAGGTCTTCGATGAGTAAATACATATCACATTGAAATGTAATAGTGTCACAACTTGTCTTGGATTTAAACATTCATAGCATAACTAAGTTTTCCTCTTATTTATGACTTAAAACTAAAGGACTATGGAATATGTGACAAAGAAGTAATCCCATCTTTTGCTCTTATTGTTATAACACTTAAAAGAATAGCCTTGTTCACGTGAAAGTATTATATCAAGTCAAATATCTTTGTTTCTCATTGATTTCTAAAATGATCTTCACTAGAAAGCAATATTTAGGAATTTAAGTATATCCCATATGCCTAAGAATGGTTTTTGAATCCCCTTCAAGAAATATATTCTTAGTCTTTCTTGCCTCTAGATCTCTACTTGGTTATTCGTGTCTTCTACTAATCTCCAAGTAAAACTTGCTTCATAATTTCCCAAATACAATCTCCCACACCTCCCACTCAAAATATATATTCAATTTTTTTAATAAATAATATTAATTTATAATAAAACCTATTAGAATATAAAAGTATACATATTAGTAAATTTTAATAAATATTATTAATTACATTCACATCATTAGTTAATGCTTTCCATCAAGCAAGACATTAATTGAAAAATTAAAAAATGCATAATATATATATTATTTTATGTTGACATGTTCATATATTTTCATTTTAGCTATGGAATCGCTACCACTTAGCACTTGTTTTTTATAATGTTACATATAACTCTCATTAACTTTATAAATGGATACCCAAAATCTCTTCACCCTTAACATTCACAATACCTTTTAACACTCATTTTCACTTACATTGCAAACATTTAAATTGATTTTTCAAGAGGAGGCTATCATTACATTCCCTTTTTTGTCAGGGAAAAAAGAACAAAACAAATGAATTGTTCAATGAATCGAAATATATTCTATAGCTATGCATATTGACCAAATATTCAATTGTGTGAATTGGTTTCTTTCTTTAATTCCCCTTGGGCGGTGAGGCATGGCATGGCGTGGTTGTAAATGCAACGTTTTGCTTCTTAAATCCAAACGTCTTATTCATAATTATTTGAGGTAAAAAGGAAATTTGGTTATCTTACATGAAAAGGGAGAATTTTCTTAAGGTAAATAATATAAACTGGTAAAAGAATATTTGGTTAGATTGCATGGCTTTTCTGAGATAAAGGGATGAGAATTTTACACTTTCAAATACTTAATATTTAATAATGGTAGGTGAAAGAAAGAATGAAGACACACTTACAGGAAATGGTTTCACAAACTGCTTCACCACCACTAAAAAATAGACAGAAAATTCATTGAATAGAAACACATCATTACACATGAATTACAGTATGTAAATAAAAACTGGTAATAGGCTATAAACAATGAGCATTTCACTATTTCTAGAATATACTAGTTAGTGATTCCTTTATTACAACAGTCTTCCATTCATTTACATAAGTAGAAATAGTAAATAGAATTACAAATAACACAACTCAAGAAAAAATGATAAAAAATATTTATATCATATAGGCAAAAATCCATTCCATAGGATTTCCTTACAACATGTATACAATCAAACTCACAATGCTCTAGCCCCTCTCTTCATCTATGTTTTACAAAATATAGAAGATGTAATACATCTCTTTGATCTAAAATCAAAGGGGAATCAAAATATTCCATCAACTAAACAAAGAAATTTGTTAAGCATAGAACTAAAAATAATATACATCTTCAATAGATGCAAAAGATATGGAACTCCAAGAATCAAACGCTCTCAAACCCAGATTGGTGATTCACGAAATCTGGAAAAATTAGTCTCAAATAACCACATGTGGCACACAAAATGTTACTCATTTGTAGAAACTTCTAGAAACTTATACATGTGTCACCTAAATGGGCATGTTCCAAAAAAAAACCACGTTTCATACTTTTACAATTCATCTACATTTGCTCAAAAATTGTGACATAAAAGTGACCTATAAAACAGTCATTTCCAAAAATTATGGCAGCACCTTTAATACAGCCAGCCGCTAAACCTTAAACCATGAAATGGTCTAAATATAAAGTCAAACTTTAAAACAATATTGTAAAATGGAAAGTAATCACACAAGGTAATAATATATTAGTGTCTAAAATAAGCTTTTCATTGGTTTTCTAAATTATTACATCAAGGATTTATGATACAACCCACCTCTAACTTAAGTTTTTTTCGAAGTAGAGGAGATCTACCCCCCACCATAGAATCCTTGATTCACTAAGCTAGACTTTTATTTTAATAGATTCTATGTAGATTCATGTTTCCAGAACACACAACCCATTATAAATTTTGCTAATATAGCAACTAATGTTGATATGAAAAGAAGCTTTATTGTAGTCAATTTTTTTCATTGTGACAACAATCTTTCTTTGTCAATGTAAATTTTGTAAGGTGATCTTGATTACCGCAGAAATCCTCCTCTTCCTTGGATGCCAATCCATTATGTTGGTTCTGATTGACCATTTGATAAAAATAATACTTAATAATAAAAAAAGAAAAAGAAGACATAAGCATAAATGCAACTGCATGGACGACCGGCCATAACAAAAACCATATACATAATAATTTATTTGTTATAAAACGCTGATCAGGGATCTTCACAATAGGTGGCACACTGCATGCACAACCGGCGATACAAAAAATCATCTAATCAGGTATCTTCACAACAGGTGGCAGACTGCATGGACTACCAGCAATAACAAGTGGAGTATGCCGTGGTCACTACCTTTACCCATCACTGGTATATATTAATGGAGAGGCCTGGTTGGTGAGTTGATTTTTTCTTGCATTTTCAGTTGGAGAGCATGCTGAGCTCGGTGATCAATTTCCTTACAGGGTTGTAGTGTATTCGGTAAGGTTTCTGGCTCCACAATGTCTGTTTTCTTCTTGATGCGTTAAATTCCTGAAATTTGTTGCGGCATTAAGCCATTTTTGTCCAGCCTATGGAGTGTTTGTTTTTGTTGAATCCTGCATCAATTTTAACTCATTTTAAAGTGTTCTTGTTGGATTGGTCACTTCTTTATATCTTTCTTCAATCTTCTGTGAAATTCTCTCCATTCTCCCCATCTTTTCACTCATTCTGTAGCGTCTTGACCACTTTGGAGGTTATTCTAAAGCTTTAACCTTTTTTTTTGCAAATGTGGAAAATTGTCCCTTATATATAGTAGGAACTTGTTTCTTTACCCGCATCTGTAAACAATGGGTTCCTTTTTACTCTGTCATGTTTTATACAGTTCACGCACTGCAATTAGACTCGGATTATGACAACAATGATAACATCAATATACTGACGAAGTGCGGATTACGGCATGAATTCAAATTGGTATATTTACAGACTAGGTCATTCAAATCAGCATACTTTACCATAATCCACCAACATACTTTACCATAATCTGCCCGATTTTGAGGAGTCTGCACAACAACATCATAACTGTTTGAATAGACAATCGTAGATCTAGGAAGAAGTTTGCAAGTTTGCAAGTGTCCTTTCCCACTTCTGATTGAATTCGTATGATCCAGCATTTATTCTCTCATTACATGGCCTTCCAACAAAAGTTAGGTATGTTCTATCTGAAGGCAAACACCCCAATATAGACAAACCCACCACCAGGATTTTCCCAGCCCCTATATTGTATACATCTTGTCACAAACTCCTATCAATATTAAAATTCCCAACTACAAACTACAAACATCCATTAATGGCTGTAAAATGCGTGTACATTGTTCTTACAATGTTATGCACTTCCTTTAATAGATCTAAACTTCCTTATAATCTCTTCAATCCTAACCCTAACCCTAAATTATAGTAAACTGCATTTTTCTTCTCTACATAACTAAATTAATGGCTGTAAAATGAGTGTACATTGTTCTTACAATGTTATGCACTTCCTTTTACTTTTCATAGATCTAAACTTCCTTATAATCTCTTCAATCCTAACCCTAACCCTAAATTATAGTAAATTGCATTTTTCTTCCCTACATAACTAAAGTAAGGTTGTAACCTATATATATATATTTAGAACCAAGACTAATGAGATAATCTACATACTGGGAGATAGTAAACTGTGCTGCACGGTTAAATCGAAGGTTTTGAGGGTTGAAATTAAAATAACTGATCCCGAAATCAACATTTCCCATAACAATGTAATACACAGACTCGCTAATAATTCTGGATGCTTCTTGCTATATTTTGATACCTCATATTCGTGACTGGTATTCCCTTAGATATTTTATTTTATATGTTGCTCAAAACTTACTACATTCTGCAAAAACATGTAAAATGCCATCACTTTCAGTACAGGAAACCAACCAAAGTAAGTACAATGCCCATGAATGCCTAAACTGGCCATGGCTTTTTACTTACTCCACTCTCTCTCTGGAGTAGCCATCACTTTCAGTATAGGAAACCAACCAAAGTAAGGACAATGCCCATGAACGCCTAAACTGGCCATGTATTTTTACTTACTCCACTCTATGAAGTAGCGTTGTCGTAGCCAGAGCCGACCGAGGCGAATGTGACTACGGTGATTAAATTGTCGGACGTCAGTTGTGGGTCGAGGTATGCAGGGATTGTTTCTTTGATACCCAAGGCAGAAGCTACAGTTCAAAATATATAGAAATGAGACTGAGAAAAATTGTTCAATTCTTGGAATGTATATAAAAATATAAATGTTGAGTATTTGGAGGTTATACCTAAGAAATATGAAGTAAGCTTTCCATTAGAGAAGCATCTAGTATGTATCCCACCAAGAAAATCCATGCCGTAAGGCAGGAAGTTGCACTTCGCTGATGTATTGATGTTATTGCTCTTGCCAGCGTCAAGAGTAGAGTCTACTAACATAATTAACGCAGGAAACTGTGGTGTGCCTTGACCTTGAACCACCTCTGAACTTGAGATTAAACAAAAACACACTAATATGAGAGTAGTCGTGACGATTTCAAGCTTCCAGGAGGATGGTGAATTTTGATGCTCGGCTGCCATTAATGGTGAATTTCGCAGCTCTGTATTCTATGTTTGCCTGTTTAAAATAATCGTTGGAGAGTGGTGCTTCAAAGATGAATTAGAGTGTAGAAGCAGTTGAATGGTTGGGTGAGTTATTAAATTAGGTACCATGAATTTGTTAGAATAATAAACCCATAGTTAGCTACCTTAGACATTAATTAATCCATTTTTGTCTTATTTGCCTAGTTTCCATATTCCACCTTATGCAAGTTGTCATCTACACATCCATAGTGGTCAAACTTGCTAATTTTGAGTCATGGAGCACTTGGGAAACCTCCTGGAATCAAATCTGCTTTATTCCTGGCCTCCCTAGTGCATGTCTACTTTTTTTGCTTTATTGCCTGCTTTTTCAGTGTTTAAAGGCAATTGGGAAAGTTTGACTAGGTGAAGTTAACTTGTTTTTTGTCCTCCACTCTTTTCTCCTATGAAAAGCATGTATGAGTTTTCCTTCCATCCACTATTAGCTTGGCTAATTTATTTTTCCAATTCGTGAGCTCCTAGACAATTTTGGAAACTGCTTTATGCACCTATGGGGGATTTGCTTAGATTTAGTAAGCCTTCTTTTGACTATATTAGAATAGCATCTTCATGCATTCGAATCCCTCATGTAATTATTTATTGTGGTATCCTATGACTTCACAGGGTTGGCTATTGTACACTTATTCAATACAGTTTAGTGTTCAGCTCCATATTCAGTCTCTTTTGTGAGTAATTTTGCATGTGTAATTGGCAATTGATGTGAGTGTAATTGTTCTAACAATGGGTTCAATTTCCACATAATTTGAATGATAGTTCAATAAATTCCATTAATAAAAATCCAAGAGACCTTGGTTGTCATTGTAGTTGTAGGGGTGCCACGAGTAGTTGTGATCTGAATTGACTTAACTTCACGTTGCAGATGTCTTAGCTGCCATTGTAAGTAATATTTAAGAACATTCATGTAGACAGAGGGCGTGAATAGGTTACACATCATCCCACTCATTCTGAAATTAGGGCACACAAGTGACTCTGAGATAGTGAATGATATAACTCGAAACTCGAAACCAATACGGGTATTTAAGAGCTACCAACCAATCCGTAAAAAATCAATCTTTATAATAATTCCATATCAGCTTTTATAAAAATTCAATCTTTATAATAATTCTATATCAGCTTTTATAGAAGTGTACATTCTATACTAACTAATATTAATGGAGTTAGATTTCGACCCGACCATTTGTACCAATCGGATGGAGTTAGCTTTCGACCCGGCCATTTGTACCAATCGGACGACCTGGATATACTAACTAATATTAATGGAGTTAGCTTTTGACCCGACCATTTGCACTAATCATATGACCTAGCTCGTCTGAGCTTTCAGATCACTCATTACGAGGCGTGACCTGACCATAAAGCTAACTCGACCATTTGCACCAATCGGATGACCTGGCTCGTCTGAGCTTTTAGATCACTCATTGCCAGGTGTGACCCAACCATTTGCACCAATCGAACCACCTGGCTCGTCTGAGCTTTCAGATCACTCCAATATTAATAATAACTAGCACGATCAATGAAAACACCAAGTTAATGCTGTTGACATGAGCTCGCCGAGGGGATTCCCAAGATGGTGAGGTCACCTTCTTCTGGCCAATAACCAAATGAAAAAATGACAATTTAAAAAAAAAATACAAATATAAAAACATTATATTTTAAAAATTAAAAAAAAACTAATAGACTTCACCAAATAACCCAGTGAGCAAATGGGGTAAAAACAATTTGCATAGGGACAGGGAGAGGCCATCAAAGCATGATATGGGGTAAAAACAGTTTGCATAGGGATAGGGAGAGGCCATCAAAGCATGATGTATAAGGTGTGACAAATCACACTATAACGCATAGTATGGAACAAATCCATGCCCAAAACCAATTTGTAATATAATTTATTTGGCCACTCCAAATAACTAAATTAATACTTAGGCTAATGTGTTGAAAACTTAGGAAAAAATAACCATAATAGTCAATTAATCAATGATAGCTCAAAATGATATTTAGATGGGTCCAATTGTCCTCCAATGGTTGAAACATGATAAAATATGGAAATGTGAAATCCTTATGATATTGGATTTTCCTATTGACTAAGCCAAATTTGGTCAAAATTTGACCATGATGAAACCTGATATAAGAACCATATCCAAAGCTTCTAAAGGATGACAGGTCACTTGATTATGAAAAATATTGAAATACAATGAATTCTAATACTTTCCTTCACACAAGTGATCACCGTTGACTCTTTGCATAATCTACATCATAATACAAGATCATGAAAAACATAAAATACCAATTATGACATAACAAAAAACCAATTAGTGTTTTATTTACATGTCAATACTAAACTAGCAATCACAAAGAATTTCATAGACCATCCTCCCTTGGGTGGAGTGGACAATCAATAAATCAATAGTCTAGTAAAGTGAAGTATTGATCAATAGAAGACTTGAGTTACTCTTAGAAAAGGAGGAGATATAGGGCGTCACTGTGACATTCATTAGTTTGAAAAATACTAGGGATCAATATGTTTCATATATGGATAATGTGCTAAAAGGTCCCCCTCTTAATTTAGCAATTTCCCCCTTTATTTCATTTGCTACACTTTTCACTTTCAATTTCACTTTTCAATGCTTTTTAATTTGAATCACTTTATTTCATTTCAATCCTTTAGTTGGTTGATGAATTAAAAGTAATGGCTCTAGATTGCCTTCTAGGCACCAGTTATAAAATGACATTAGCTACGTTGGAACCACTGTCCATAGGTGTAACAGAGTTTCCATAGTAATACTTTTTTAGAGAAAATATGATTATCATCTTAATTCAAGGAGTACCAATCCTTCCGGCCACCAACCAATTTCAAGGATGGGGGTAAATTGTTTCAAGCCTTAGTAGTACACTTATGGTGACTAGGCCAACCTTAGATTTCACTTAGTCCACATGGATCTACAAGAATAAAGAGATCAACAAGGTCATAAATATTTGTCACACACATCAAAGTTGAGACACCATGCTGAAGACATGGAGGCCATCCTAACAAAGAGGTCACAGAGGGGAAGGTCCTTGAGTCAGTTAGTGAGATCTATATTGATGGTATTTTTTTATCAGCAAATGTGAATGAATGGAAAATGGATAAGGCCAATTTATGAATTTAAGATATATGTTATGATCATTGCAATACTCTAGAGACCCTACCAAATAGAGATATGTATATAAAACAATAACTACCACTAAATGCAATGACATGCAATTATCCTACTCATCCTACTCATCAAATATCACAAGTGTAAAACAAAGTATACAACTACTTAGGTTGTCAATATAAATAATAAAATTCCCTCTAAGGAATGCATCTGATATATAACTGAACTGTAGAAGGAACATCATTGTCATAACCCCAAAAATTCCGAATTTTTTTTTTTTTTTTTTTAAATAACATAAATTCTCATTTAATGCTCTTATTAACTGTTTGATTAGTTGTATGTTACTAGAGATGTAACTGAATGATATTTTGATTATACTTCACTTTAAATAGTAGTTCCTTTTCGGTTACTGATTGTTTTTCTGTTTGCGACACATGGTGGGTTTGTCATGAAGGACTAGGATTACTTAGCTTTCGAGCTAACGCAACATTTTTCTTCTATTACAGGTATACAGGTAAGAAGTACGGTTCGATGTTACCAAGTCTCATAAGTTTACAATACGACTTGTTGCATATAAATTAATTAGTAAATGTACGTACATGCTAGACAAAATTACCATGCTTCTTGAGGTACCATTTTTACAAATTTTCCTTTGAGACTTAATGCTAGAGAATTGAATTCTTCACATAGAGATGGTAGTTAACTATTCTATACAGAAATATAGAGTTTAACAAATCTACAAAGTACAAAACCATTAAATCTCCATACTGAGGGCAAGTGTAGGAATGTAATAATTATTTCTTCACTTAATAGCTAGCATGGTAGAAGGATCACATCGTCAAAGGTTTACTTCTATTATTCATAGTTACAGTAATATGCCATGTTTATATTGCATCCTATTCAGATTTTCAACTGAGAAAATATTACTAATATCGATCTATATTTTTCTTACTTAAGCATTCACGAGTTATGGCTTGATACAAGTATTCCTTTAATAGTTTAAGAGTTTGCATTCTTTTAGAACACTAAATTCATTCCAAGAATATCATTTGGATGGAAACCAAACACTTTTAGAATCAATTCTAGACTTATCATATTTGATCCCTTTATGAAGTCTCAAGACTAAATTAACAAACAAAGAAGGTAAAAATAATATTCAAGTTATCTATCATACCTTAACTTATGAATTCTTTTATAAATCTTGAGTTTAGAGAGTGACAAAGTCTAATTGTCACCAAAAGGATGCTAGGACTATAAAAGGAAAAGTTATCACTCTATTCATAAGTATCCAAGATATGAACTAGAGTAAACCAAATCAATTTTATGAATGACATCATTTAAATACCATCAATTATATACCTTTAAAGAATAGTTATGTCTCTTACCTTCATTTAAAGTTTAAGACAATTGGAATTGTAGTTGTGGGTTAAAAACAACTATGCCCTACCATAATCCAATGCTTTATAGCTCCTTGAAACTTAAACTAAACTTCATGTTTATGTAACGAGACTATATCACAAGCAATATCTATTATGCAAGGTTTATAAATATTAAACTAATGTTGCAAGGTTGAAATTATATCGCAGGTAAAACCATAGTATAATGAACCTTGCGGGCTTTCCATGCGATGATTTAGTTTATGGATCAGTCAAAGGATTTGGTCGTGGAACTATAGAATGTTACCCACTGCATGTAAAATATTTGAAGGACTACGTGGTCACGTTTCAGCCATGAATTGGCGTTATATAACTGTTGAGTCAACCCTTAATATCATTTCTCCTTTGCCCTCGGGCCTTTGGCCGCTCTGCAAACCCTCCTGCTGCTCCATTTTACTGCTGCGTTGTTTGTTAACAGACCTCCTGCTGCTCCAGCTCTTCGTGAGATCGGCTACTGCACTGAGTGGAAGAATAGGGTGTTGAAAAACTCACTGTGTGTCTCTACGATACCCTGTAGGTTAATTCGAGCTCTGGTTGTGACAGTCCTTACCCTTGTTCGTTCTCGTGAGAGTGATTCCTCCTTCGAAGCAACGTGACTTAAGCTGTCAGTAGACGGTGGGTTATTTACCAGGAAGAATATTTTTGCTGTAGGGTTTGACCTGTCCATGGATTAGTTAGGGTTTTCTATTGCTGTCAGTGGTTGAAAGTGTTAGCAACAATGCTCCTTTGCCATCGATTGGCAGGTTCCTTGCTTGAGCTGGCTGTGGCATCATTGTGTGGAAAGTATTCGCTGCTAAAATAACCAAGTATACTCGTTTCCTTTACTATCAAGCTATCATAAAATCTAAACCATTTCTTTTATATTATTAAGTGACTAACAGTCGGCTTTGAACATGGTTTTGCAGGTATACCTGTTGCCTTCCTCTACATACAAAAGAACGAGGGTTACAACAACACGGGCCCCGGTAAGCCTAGGTCCCTCCACAGCTTGTCCACTTTGTGTGAATCCTTTAAGGATTGCGAGGGGGTTGGTCGTTGTGGCCCTTATCGACCCTCATGGATTTTGGTTGTTTGTTTTTATATTATGCAGTAGTGGGTTAATACCCTAGCTCTCAAGCAGAGCTCTCCAGCTTCGACCGTGAGTGTAAAAACTTGTCTGTAATTATTATGATGTTTATAAAACCGAACAGGCTGTAAGCCCTTCGTTTTTACTGTGTTTATAAGATGGAACAGGCTATAAGCCTTTGTATAATTTTTTTGTTCTGTCGTGGGTATAACTACGATACCGGATTTTATTTACAGTTAATACAATTGTGTATTTTGTAAAGATTTGGGTATTTACCCTCGGTTATTATACCCGTAACTAGTTCTGGAATCTTTTCCTGCATTCCTTACTTGTTTATACTATAGTAGTTAAAATGTTTATTATGTTTAATTTTTAATCTTATAAATGTGACTATGAGTAAAAATACTGTTAATTTACCATTAATTGATTTACCTGTAAATAAAATAGAATTTACAGGGTTTAACCTTAATTTACAATGTAGGATAATAAAACTGTTATAACCATTTAGCTCAATGCAAATATTTTAGGTACTATATTAATAACCTTAGTTTGTTTTCGTAATTTTATTTAACATAGTACTTATTAATTAACTTGGGTGTAAGTTACACCATACTGTCTATTT
>LPNX010986038.1:153821-221154 GCA_001517045.1 Pseudotsuga menziesii
ATGAATATTAACATGTTTATATTCTGAAAATAAGAATGATAGCTCTGTAACTTGTTCTTGCTTTGAGTTTACTTTTAGAAGTGAAAATAACTGAATACAAGGAAGGAAACTATATAGTAAAACAGTTATACATTCTAATCTAACTTCTACTATCTTCCCTTCATAGTAGAATTTACTGTAAACCTAATACAGTACAAGGAAATATTTTTTTTTTAAGACTATAAGAAAATAACTTATGAATTTGTAAAACACTTGTAGTTAGCTCGGTTCAGAAGGATACTACTTCATAATACCGAGATACTATGCTAGAGTACGGTCTGGTGAACCCAGATGTGGAAAAACATAGTAATTCTTTAACTCAGCAACAGATTTAACTACTAATATTCTGAGATACTCACATTACTAAACTAACTAGCTCTTCAGACAATTAATATAAACATAACATGCATCCATTCATACTCATTAAACATAAAGAAATAAGTGACAGAACCTGTTTATACTGGGACAACAACAGCAATGGGAGGCCGTTCCTCCCTACCAACTCCTGGAGAGCGCTCAGACAACGACTTCTCAGGACCCCCGAGCTTACTCTGGTCTCCCTGGCTGGAACTAGGTGCAACAAAGTCAGATAGCAGTCTTCAAACTCAGTATTAACTCAGAACTATCAGTCAGTTCTCTCAACCAAATAGCTGTAATGAAATCAAGTTACTGCAGCAATCCTCTTAGAACAAATTCCTTACTGTATTTCCCTCTTCCTCAATGAATTTCCTGAATAACATTCACCTGAATGAATTCTCTCTGGAAAATCTCTGAGCAGCCTCAACTCTCTTCATTGAGTACTTTTAAAAGATTGCCTAGGTCTTTTTTGGGTTAACTGTCATTTAATGAGCCACCTGCTCTGATTCCACTTTCTTGGGGAATCATGACCCCAAATATAGGGAAGTTGCCACCTGCAACTTAGGAAGTGTTTGAGGATGCTGCCACTTGTCTTTTGCCTTTCCACCTAGTTCCATCCACCAGTTTGACCAGTAACCTCTTTTTAACAGCTCTCCCATGCTGTTGTCTCCACAATTTATTTATTAATAATAAAATATTCTGAATTACACTCCATTTCTGTTGACTCTGCTGAGTCATCAATCCCTACTTAGCATTAAATTTAACATAATGTCTCAGGAATATAATAAAACAATTTAAATAATTTTACAAAATTGGGGTTTGTGACAATCATAGGAAACATATACATAAAGTGGAAACTAATACCCAATATTAGAAATCTAAAGGAATCACTACTCCAAATCAATCCATATACAAAATTGCTACAATTTAATCCATATAATTATCTCAACAATGATATATAAATGCAAAATTTCTATGCTCAATGCAAAGGATTGATCAAAAATTTGGTATTCTTTGGAAACAATGAGGAGTAAAACCCCATGTAACCCATGGTACAACAACCCCTTGAGTAAACATTGTGCAATTTGAAGTGTAATGGGTGGACTGGTGAAGTTGAAGAGAAGAGGATGATGTCTTGCCTTGGAGGTTTTGTTGGAGATATTCTTGCATAAGTGAATCTTCTTGATTGAGCTAGGGTTTGGTGATTTAGCCTAACCATGGCTTTTTCGATAGTTGGAGGTTTTGTACTAGCCTTGAAATAAATTTATGGTATGTACTTGTACTTCATCTTGAGATTATATATGAAATTTCTAGATGTCCATATACTGAGAAATTTCCATATTTGAATTTCAGCTATGTATATGTTCCTAATGCATTGTTATGTACAACCATTGTTATGTACACCCATCTAGTCTATCTAACATAAGTAAAGGGGAAAATTGTTAAGTGTCTTGACATATAAGGAAGAATATAAGCAATTGATTTCACTGTAGTTATATTTTTGTAAAAATATATTCTAAGAATTAGTTATGGGTTGATAAGATGCCCTAAAAGGGGCTAAAACATATCCCATTGTTTGGTATCCTTTATCCTTTAATTTTCATTAAGTGTGGGGTTGTTTGAAGTTAATTGATGTGATAATTTTATTATTATTGTATACTCTATTTTATAGCACATCTAAGGCTAAAAATATAGGGATAAGATGTAAGAAATCTTCTAAGAAGAAGCAGAAATTTTAGTTTTGCATTAATTGCCTGAGTGAATGAAATTTAAATATTATATTTAAGAGAAAAAGTATAATATTGATACCATGGCCTATGAATTAACATTCATAAGTATATTTGAAACAAAAGATTGTATTCCAATTTAAACAATTTTGGGAAAATGCAAGCTATTGTACATATTAAAATATAGACAATGTAGCCTATAATTCCTATAAAAAACATGATCACAAAAGTAATCTTGACACATTTATGGAAAACATCATTCATTACTCAGATTAAACACATAATATAAGAAACATTCACACTCATAGTCACAAGCATTTTGTTAATCATATTACATACATCATGTGCATTTTAACTTCAAGTATAGTTTCAAATCAACAAATTAATGAATACATAAGAGAAAAATGGCACTTGTTTATATACTTCCTAAACTGCAACAAATTATTATTGGGGAACAATTTTCCTCTCAATCATAGGAAATCATCTCAATTTTTATCCCCTAAACCAAGGTTATCAACTGCTATAGGGATTTTTCTTATTGGTATGATAAACCCCTATTGGGGATGAAAGAGACCCCTAGCTATCTACCCAAGACAAAAAAGTAACAAATGGGACCCTAAAATCCTAAATCAAGTACAATAAAAGTAAGGATATAAGGTATATGACTTACCTTATATTTGTAGGTTTTCATATCTCCAGCTCCAATCTTGATGTTCCAAGCTCATAAACCTGCAACACAATTGGGAAACCAACCTTCCAAACAAGTGCATTAAACTAGATTCAAGCGAAACATGTTATACATCAAATGAAAGATAAGAATAACATGGGATAATAGGCCAAGTTCTTATTAATAAAGATAAAATAAATCTATACAATGTATTATACCTGATGTCCAAAGGAGAAACACTTTCTTCCAAGCTCTCAATCATTACCCTTGTAATATTTACAAGACCAATATGACCTCCTTAGTGAATGTTCTCCAAGAGTTACACAACCATAAGTTTGATGCTATCCAAAATCACCTCCCCTTAGCTCATGAATGGCCCTCCTTAAATAGGGTTTGGGGAGGCCAACCACTAGGAGAAGGTTTTGGATCTAGGTGAGGATAACTTGGATAAATGATAGTCATCTTACCAAGGATGGAATAGGAGGTAGGATTTGAAGGACTTATCCCATGAATATCTCTTCAAAATCCAAGATCCAAAAACCAAGGGATAAGGCTAAACATGGATTTTCTCTCCCCCAAACCAGTGTAAAGAGAAATAAGGGGGTATTTTCACTCCCATAACCATGCAGGGAGAGAAAATGTTCTCCTAGGACACTAGCAGGGCGCAAATATCTCAAGAGGAGGTAATTTAGGGGTTAGTTTGCAGGTAGGATTTCCACTCCTCACCTGTTGGATTTTCTTCCAAGTGTGCTTAGGGAAGGGACCAACATGTTATGAATGGTTCTAACACTTTCTAATAGGTACAAACATCATGTTTATCATGGTGATATGACATCAAGACCCTCAATGGTACATGCTGTGACAATTTGAGGTGTAACAGATGCCCCTTAAAGTGTGAGGTCAAAAATAGAAACTGATGGATGAACCATTTTACCAAAGATAAGTATGCAAGGATTGTTTAAAGAATCCAAGAAAACATCAAACATTATGTCCAACATCCCCGAGGTGAGCATACCCATGCCTGGAATGAACTAACTCAAAACATGAATGTTGACCAATACATTATAGATCCATGATAGTACTGACCAAGGATATGGACATGGACATACAAAATGGATCCATACATGAATGACTGAATAGAATCATGGATACAAAAATACAAAGTAGATCCATGATGAGATACTAGCATAGCCACGACCAATACAAAGCAGATCTGTGTGACAATACATCAACGAGGTTACCAACATAATATCCATGTGGGAACCTACTCAAAAAATCACCATATGAAACTAGGTATGATAAAAAGATATCAACAACCCAGGGTCTTCTACCCGATCCGAAATAGACACAAATCTAACCATGTGAATATAAGGAGCCAAAGTCAAACAAGGTAGAAACCACTTGATTAATAGTCCATGTTGTAAACCCTTAACAAGTGTGAGGGACATTACCATTGATGACACTGATTCCCAATGTATAATAGTAAGTACATCCCGATGAATGTGAATAGATGAGTTGACGTCGAACATTCATGGAATAATTCGATCAGAATCCAATGGTAATGACCTACTGTTGAATATGAGGAAACCTACCATTGATTCATTGTTGGAGTTCTTCCCATCGACCTAGGTTCATATCCTTAATCATCAACAAAACCCAAGATATTGACCCGACAAAGGAGGACCCTGTCAAAAATACTTGCGATGCAATTTCAATCTCACCTGAGATATCTTATTGGGAACTGCCAGGACCAGGTTTCTGCAATTATGTGGGGACTCTACTTGTGTGGTACTTTATCAAATTTCTCAACTGAATTCGGGGATTATACTTCTTATTACTTGTTTATTCATTCAAGATAACATTCTATTTACCAGTCGACACATATTACAGTATTCAACATAAAATCCTTATCACATATTCATTCTATAAGTGATGCAACACATATACATATTTTTCATAAACAGATGCAGTGTGACATATTCATATCTACTAATTCACAACATACATATATTCAACATAAACATATTTATCAAAGACACACAAAGAAAACATTTAACTTGGAAACCCGTCCAGGAAAAACCACAAATGCGCTCTTCATCTGGCATGAGAAATATGTTAGCACCTTTTTTTCGCACACTCAGCTTGCAGACTCTTCTCTAGATATTATTTACAACTCATACAGACTTCTCTCCTCTCATGCTCTCTGGTTTTGGGTCTATGTATTTCTTCTCTCCTTCATTGCATTGTCGATCCACACACAACCTGGATCGATTCTCTAGCTCAACAAATCTCTTCTTCCTCTCTCAACCTGCAGAGTGACTTAACCCCCAAGATGAACAACAAGAAACTAACCAACCGTGCACACATCTTGGGTTCCCCCTTTTATAAGCTTCTACATGTCTTAATAAACCGACTCTTTTCTATTAGTCGACAAGATGTCATTTCCAGTTTTCGTACATTCAATTACAATGGATAATAGGCTCTATCGGACCAAAAATGCAATTACATTATTACCAAAAGTGTGTTTTATTCTAACGAACTCCTTACCCACAATTAGCCAAATTGTCCTTATCAACTTCTCTATACTTCTTCTATCATGGTTCCTTTCATCGTGGTTGTTATTTTCACCTATATTTCCATCGTGGCTGCTCTCGTCACTGATATTTTCATCACAAATGATTCTATCTTGGCTTATATTCCATCGCAGACTCTTCCGTCACAACTCTTCTTGTGTCGCAGCTCTTCTTGAGCCGGAATCTTTATCTTTCTGAACATAATTCTGGTTGAATTCTACCTAACTTTTCCTATGTCCAACAGTCATGTAGGAACCAAGGTACTAAGGTGGTTTCTAAGCCAAATTCCTATATGATGTGCTGATGTCAACAAGAACAAACTTGTTGAGGGAGGGCCATGATGAATCCCACATCATTGACACGAAACCTATATATGAAAATTATGTGGAATGATGAATCAAATGGGTGTAGAATGACACAAAACACATAAATCCTGACGATATTGTAGAGGTTGAATCAGGTAGACTTCCCTTTGAACATTGAATGGAACAAAAATAAGTGACTTGGAAGCATTGAATCAATGAGGCAGAGACTAATAAATTATGTGAAAGTGATTGAGGCATTATTCAGATCACTTGAAGGATCAGGATAACTCATAGAATTCACATGACTTAGAGACAAGCAGATTACCCAACTATATGATGAGATGCAAACAAGTTCCATGTTCAAAGGAGACATAGGCTACCATAAAGACTTTTAAGGAAACTCAACTTATTTCTTCCCAAACCCATCATAATGGATGAGTACCACTTCATTTTTTAATGATCTTAAGGAGGATAACAAATGTTCGATATAGCTCATCTTCGATAAATCCAACCTCATATGTTATACAAACCTGAGGAAGGAGGGGTTCGATCCCATATAGGCACTTCAATGTTTAATTTTATGAGTCCAAGGAAGGTAAAATCGACGACGTTTCACACTTAGAGAGTGTGAAATAGTTAAAAGAAGACTCTGAAGTGTCTGTTTCATTAAATTAGTCCCCTAATCCCGAAAAAGTGTAAAATAATGCCTAGGAAAAATATTGTAGTCAATGGTTGACTAGGGTATTCATTTTTCGTAATAATTTAAATAGTCCGAAAAGGGGGAAAAACTATCACTGAATATAAAACCTTTCAATTATTTTTACAAATGTGAAATAGACAAGCTCGCTCGATAATCTTTTCACATTTAAGGAGTCTAAAAAGAGCTTAAAGAAAACTCTAGGGGTTTCCTTTTTCGTAATAAATTTTATGAGCCTGAAAAAATGATAAAAGTGTACTCGATGACTTATTCTCATATATTAATGAGCACAAGAAATAACAAAGACTAATATCAACATTGTTTTACTAGGTTTTTAAATGAGCATGATAATGGTATCAAAAGCACTCGAAATCCTTTTCATGTTTGAATCCAGATCATGAAAAAGGAAAAAGTAATCTTAAATGAATTTTCATATTTAAACTGGAGCATGAAAAAAGTGAAAAGTAAGCTTGAAACCTCTTACTATTTTTAACAAGATCAAAGAAAGGTTGGAAGAATGCTCGTGGTATCTTTATCATTTTTAAATGAGCTTGCAATAGAAAATGAACTATGTTCGGGATGATGAGTTCATTATTTAGCGAGCTGGGAGTTTTAAAATAAACTATGTTCATATTAAGGCCCATTGATGGGTTCCTTCCCAACATGATGTCCATAGGTTGGAAATGTGCCCCCAACATTATTAGTGAAAGCAAGTCTCTTAACTCTAGTAAGATGTCTAGAGCCTGTAGACATGCCCCCCAAGCTTTGTTTCATTTGCATACTCTTTTTGCTTCACCCAACTAAACTCTCAGTTACTACTAGGAAAAGGTTCACCAAAGACGAAGGAAGAAAGAGGATCGAGTGACACAGGTGGATGAAAGGAAGGTTCAAGTCCTAAATCTAGTGGGATAGTCAACTCAAATGGAGAGGAATCTATTTCATTTTTACACAAGCCTGAAATAGAAAAGAACTATGCTTGAGGGTTGGTTTATTTGTTTAAAGAACTTGAAACCAAAAAAAAACTATGTTCATGGTGATCTGTTTAATTTTTTAACAAGCTTGACACAGAAAGGGAACCATGCTCAAAATGAATTTTATTTCTTCTAAGAGAACGATGCTCCAAAATGAATACATGCCGAGGCCCACAGGGTATTTTTTAGTGGCGAAATTTTGCCAATTAGATATTTTTGGGTTATCTTCAAAAAATAAATTCACTATTTGGTCATTTTTAGTGTCTAATATCTCCTATATTTACATAAAATATGTTTTTATCATAATATTCACCAAAATTTACACATTTCAGTGTTAATTTTATGTTTCATATTTAATATTCGCCTACCTATCTATAAACATGTTTTTTTCAATCCAAAATAATCGCATAGAATACTATACTTAAGTATAATATTAGAATCCTTAAAAAATACCCTGGCCGAGGGATATGCCTCAATCATTGCTTCTAAGAGGTCATCATTGGAAGGAATATAAACCATGTCAACTTTCAAATCTAAGGCTAAAGAAAGCGAACAATCACTAAGAGGCTTGTTTTCATAGAAAGTTGAAAGTGTGGGATTGAACGCCACACAATTGACCTATGGTGGGTAAGATCCCACATGCATATAAGTCTGATGATTGGTAGTTAGATGAGGGTCATGAAAATAAATATGATTTATGGTCACTATGCATACATCATGAGGGAAGGAAAACACTCAGAAGAGCGTGGACATGATAGCATTCATGGAATAGACATAATCTCACCCGAGCAGAAAATTAAAATCCAAGGGACCTTGTACTACCAAATTATCAATATAGAAAATTTTCCTCCTAACAAAATAGGTAATTAAGGAATAACCCCTAGAGTTTGATCAATTCCTCAATTAAAATCTAAGAGATTCTGACTAATAGTCACAAGGTGAGGGAAACCCATAGCTTTCCAAGCATATGAGGGTAGAATACTAGTTTCAACACCTTTGCTTATTGAGGTACGGGGTACATTTATATGGCCAACCTGCATAATGATTTCAAAATGTAGGTAGGAATGAATTCGAGGTGTAAATATCCCATTCCAATTGACAAGAATTGACTAATTCAGAATCAAGGGTGGAATATTGTAAGCCTCATTACTTTGTTTGGGTCCTGTAGGAAAAGGAGAAACATCCCCTTGTACGACATAAATTGTATTAACAAGAAGAACTTAAGCAATATTGGTTTTTCTCTATAATGGGAGAGCATGATTGACCAAGGATGGGATTGGATCAGCCACTTTGTGAATGCCACTTTCTAAAGGGAGAGTGGGATCGACCACTTGATCATTACTCTTCAAATTAGGAAGAGTGGGATCAACCACTAGATCTTCACTCTTCAAAGGAAGAGTGGGATCGACCAAGAATGAAATTGGATCGACCTCTTTAGGTTCAATCTTCAAGGGAAGAGTAGGATCGACCGAGGATGGAACTATATCAACCACTTTAGGTTCAATATTTAAGGGGAGAGTAGGATCGATCAAGGATAGAACTGGATCGACCACTTTATCAAAAAATGAGAGGTCAAGGAACAATTTATGATATCCAGTTGGAAGGTGTTTCTAAGATACACTAATATCTTCCAATAATTGTAAAGCTTTATCCATGCAAGGACAAAGGTAAGTAAGGTGCACATCCTTACATAATAAGCAAGGATTCTTGACTTTAACTTTCTTACTTTTAACTAGAGAGTCATTGGTTCATGGGATATATTCAGTATGATGTCCATATCCTGATCTTATACTTTGTTTGGTGGATTTAGAACACTATTTTAATACTTTAGAAAGACCAAGACAATCCTTAAGAGGGTGATCAACCCTGCAAAGCTTGCAATGGAACTTGGATTTTCAAGGCATTTGAATGGAAATAAAATCATTATAAGTAGCCAGTTAATGCTTGGTATCTCTCTTATTCTTCCTTCTTCTTATTCTTCTTAACCTCACAATTACTAACATTACTACTCTTATCGGGGGAGGAAGAAGAAGTAGAAAAAGATACATTTGACGAAGAAGGAAAATGATTAATTTGGGGTTGTTTCTCTCATGATGGAGATTTAACATTTGAAGCATTAGTTTCTTTCGGGATCACCGAATTAGATAATAACCATACTAGTAATCCTATGGACAACCCGAGAAGATTCAAAATGACAATAAATGGGGGACCAATATCTCCAACTGGAGGAAAAACAAAAGGTACCCCTTGGAAATGGGTCTCTTGGTTGGTAGCCTCAGAATATGTTTCCATAGTTATTCAATTAATCTAGCCGTCTCTCTAAGGCCTTCTAAATACCACACACAACAAATGCTACTCAAACTAAAAGAAACAAGAAAACTTGTGAAAAGGTGGGATGTAGAAGTTGGATCCTTGTAGGTGTGTCAACCTATCACAACTTGCGATATACTGTAGGGTCCAATAGTTATACTCGCCCAATTTTTTAGAACATTAACCAAGTAATATTGGAACCATACCCTTTATTCTATAACCCAACTACTTGACAGTATGTGCATAGTAATATCCTCGAGTGATTTTTATTGTATTGCAACAACAAGACGAAAAGAAGGTTGACTTGGATGGTTCTAGGATTCGTATGGAAGTCTCTTGATATAAACAAGGTACATGGGAGCTCAAATATGTATTAATGTTGTATTATGCTCAACCATTTGAAAGGGGCCTTTCGATATACTCTATATATGTGGAATAACCGCACAGTCATTAGGATGGAACACATGAAAAATAATGACAAATCCTACATTTTATGATGTCATAACATGTCTCTAGCCTATCACAAAAAGTTTCTAAAATATTTAAACTCAACTAGCACTTTATTTTATCTTAGGTGGTTAAATGGACAAATGGAATTTTGGACCTGACTCAAAACCATGCAATTATGAGATGCAAGTCTTCTTTTCAATGAAGTCCTACTTAAGAAAGGGAGAGAGAGTTTTTCTTCCCAAATGCACAACACTATGAAAATGCGATTTTACATTTTTCAACAATGATATAAATAAGACAAACATTTAAAAATCGTGCACCCAAAACTATCCTAAAGTGATAAAGAGAACTTTCTATCAACACCAAATGTAATAACTCTAGTTTGTTTCCTAGATTTTCATAAAATGAAAAATTGCACATCGAAGTTATGGGAAAGAAGAATTCCATGAATGTTTCCAATAAAATGTAATGAAAATAAAAAACACTCAATAATGTTTTTATATCTCAAATGCATACAAAACTTGAAACAATATTTTCTTCTTGTTATGAATGTAAGACTAAGAAAGTCAAATGATCAAACTAATGCAAGAAGTGTATTTCTGTTTTCAAACTTGTAAATCTAGAAAAAGAGAGACAAAAATAAACTTCTCTTTCAACTAAAGTGGAAAAAAAGAATCAATACTTTCCAACAATCAATAAATAGATAAAAATGTAAAGGAAACAACATGTACAACCCGAGAAAAATGACTTCAAAAGACAATTATATGCCAAGCTTTTCAACGTCTTTAAACCAAACCGAACCACACCAAACCAAGCAATTTTTTTGAATCCTTAATATGGGTCAAAAATACTATAGGATACATGATCCTCGAGCCCCCTAACTTGAGGAGGGGGGGGGGTTCTTAATTTGATGTTTATTTTAATCTAATCTAATTCAAAAGGACCTAAAACTGCAAACAAAACATGCACTCAAAGAATCTTTTCTTTTCTTCCTTTCAAATACTTTTAAATTTTCAATACAAACTTAATCAGAAGATCAATAAGTATTAGGAAAGTATCATAAATTTATAGACTTGTTAGGGATTGGTAGATTCACCTTGTTATAAGAATCAACCCATAGTTATGAACCTTAGACATTAATTTAATCATTTTTGTCTTATTACCTAGTTTCCTAGATTCCACTCTATGCTAGTTGCCTTCTACATGTCAAAGAAGTCAACACATGATAAAACTGAGTCATGGAGCGCTTGGGAAACATCCTGGAAACCAATTTTAGCATGTTTTCTTTATTTTATATTCTCCAAAGTGCATATCTGCTTTTTCTATAAAGTTGCCTTGTTTTATTTCTGATTTAAGGCAAAGGGAAAGCTGGACTAGTTGTAACTGCCTTGTTTCTTGCCCACATCATATTCCCTCCTTTTCTCCAAATAAAAGCATGTATGCTTTGTCTTTCCATCCCTCTTTATCTTTCCCACTTGACTTAGCCAATTCGTGAGAATCTACCTAGATTTGGAAACTGCTTTATGCACCTATGGGGGATTTGACTAGTTTTGGTAAGCCCGCTTTTTGAATATTTCTAATGAAATATTTATGAATTTGAATCTCTCATGTAATTATATATTACAGCAGCCTATTAATTCACAAGGTTGTCTATTTTACACTTACTCAATACAGATTAGTGTTATGCTCCAATTTCAGTCTCCTTTGGTGTTAATTTTGCATGTTTGATTAGCAATTTTGTGAGTGTAATTGTTCTATATCTTGGGTTCAATTTCCACATGGTATTAGAGCCTTTGTATATCTATTTATATCCTTCCATATTTCTATTTCAGGTTTGACATCTTGGCTAGGAGCATATTCTATTGAGTGAAGGGCACAGTTTCTGAGATATGGACCAATCTCAGAAGATCATCTTGAATCCATTGAATTTCTTTGAGTGGAAATTTGAGATGGAGATATTGTTGAAAGAGAAAGGTCTCTACAGGGTGACTATGGAAACTAAGGTAGATCCCAATCCAACTGCAGAGAAAATCAAATGGCACAACAGGAGGGATGAGGCCTATGGTCTTTTGTGTCTGAGCATTTCAAGAGACCTCCTCTTCCATCTTGATGGATTGACATCACCTAATGAAGTGTGGGAGAAGCTTGTATAGATTTTTGGAAAGACAGATGAGATGAGAGGGAATCAAATCAAGAATGAGCTGATCTCCTTAAGTCCTAGTAGCTTCGAATCATTGCAACTCTACTTTTCCAAGTTTAAGGCCCTTGTTTTGCAGTTGAAACAGTGTGGGATAGAAAAGAAGGAAGAGAAAATAGTTTTGGCCATACTCTCTAATCTTGGACCTGACTATTCAGTGTTTGTTTTGACCTTCCATGCCACCAAGTTGACATCTCGATCTTGGAAGATTCCTAAGCTTGCAAAGTTCATGGAATCCCTCACACAGGAACAAGATAAGTTGGTGATGATGGGCACCATCAAACCTTCCAAAGACCAAGATTTGGTTGCTAGAGATTCAAGGGTGGATTCAAAAATCAAGAAAAAAGATAAAAAGCCACTTGAGCAAAAGAGAGACAAGTCTAAGTCTCAAGAGGAGCCCCAAGGTTCCAAGAAGAACTCCCAGAAGAAGAAGAGCAAAGGAGAAATGAGCAAGTGTGCATACTGCAGTAAGGGTTATCATCCTGAGAGCTCTTGTATGAAGAAGCAAATTGACATGTTGACCCAAATCTTGGAGAAGAATAATATCTCCCTTCCTAATTGCTCAAAGAAGAGGGAAGGAGGATCAAATTTAGAGGATAGAGAGAGAGAGAGAGTACATGCCTTGGTTGCTAGCACATCAAGCTCACCTAGCTTCATCATAGACTCTGGAGCTTCTAGACATATGGTTTCAACAAAAGAGGCATTCTCCTCTCTTGACATGTTGAAAGGTCCACCAATAGTTTTGGGAGATGACTCTCTCACTGACAGTTTGGGGAAGGGAAGGATTGATCTTGACCATGGTAAGTTCAATAATGTGTTGTATGTTCCAGTTCTTACCTCTAATCTCTTGTCAGTGTATTAGATGACTCACATTGGGTCTCCAAATAAGGTCATATTCTCCCCTGATGATGTTGAAATCACTAAGATTTCGAATGGTAAAGTCATAGCAAAAGGTGGTGTTGATCACACTTCGAAGGTATACATGTTTTACCATTTTCTACCCTACTCAAACCCCTCTTCTCTTTTGATTCATGCTAATGAGGAAAGCAAGATTTGGCATGAAATGTTTGGCCATCTTAACTACAGGTATCTTTTTGATTTGAGTGAAAAAGATATGGTCATAGGGTTACCAAATATCAAGTTTTCTAAGGTATTTTGTCAAGGTTGTATCCTAGGAAAACACCCAGAGCACAAATATGAGAGAGTTAGTCATGAGAGAACCTCTGCACCTCTTGAGTTGATCCATAGTTATATTGATGGTCCATTTCGTCACATGTCCATGAGTCAAGCCAAATATGAACTCACTTTTATAGATGACTCTTCTAGGTATTGTTGGGTTCACTTCCTAAAGCATAAGTCTGAAGTTTTTTACGTCTTCAAATTCTTTAAAGCCTTGGTTGAAAACCAGTATGGGAGGAAACTCAACATCCTCAGATCTGACAATGGTGGTGAGTATGTCAAGTTTGATTTCATTCAGTATTATAAATATGCATGTATTCATATGCAGAATTCGATCCCTTACACACCACAACAAAATGGTGTTGTTGAGAGAAAGAACAGGTCACTAAAGGAGATGACAACCTGCATGATGGAGGCTAAGAATTTTCCACCAAAGTTTTGGGCCGAGGCTATAAACTGTGCATCCTACATTCAGAATAGGGTGCCTCATAAGTAGCTTGATGGTATGACTCCTTTCTAAGCTTGGAGTGGGCACAAGCCAGATGTGACCCATTTCAGGATTTTTGGCTCAAAATCTTGGGCTATAATTCCAACAGAAAAGAGGAAGGATTTGCAACCCCAAAGCCAAGAGTGCTTTTTTGTTGGGTATTCTGAATATTCAAAAGGGTACAAGCAGATCAACTTGAGCACTAACAAATATTTCATTGAAAGAAGTGTTCATTTCCAAGAAGAGCATTTAGTAGCAGTTGAATTTGGAGAGTCTTCTTCACCACCAGATCCATTGATTGTAAGTGAAGAGACTAATGAGTTTGCTGATTCTGATATGTATGATAATGATGATTTGATTTCAGATCCTAACATTCCTACAAGACCAAAATGGGAAGCAAAGACCATTCATGCAGCTGGGGAACTAGCTGGAAATCCTAATGACACTAGGAGGACTAGATCTCAATTTAAGAGTGCCCTTTGTGTGAAAGATCCTCTATTTGCTGAGAAGTGCTATCTGATGGTAGAATTATATCCACAGACATATTAGGATGCAGAAAATGATCCAATATGGAAAACAACCATGAAATAAGAATTCAGCTTGCTCCAGAAGAACAACACTTGGGAACTGGTTGATCTTCCCCCAGGGAGGAAGCTAGTTCAATGTAAGTGGGTTTTCATGACTATGTTTGCTGCTGATGGTTCATCTTTGAAATATAAGGAAATATTGGTAGCCAAGGGCTACTCACAAGTACATGGTATTGACTACAATGAAACCTTTGCACCAGTGGCAAAGATGGACTCCATAAGGCTAGCTTTAGCCATTGCAGCTTCAAAGCAGTGGGAGGTACATCACATGGATGTGAAGTGTGCTTTCCTAAATGGAGATCTCACTGAAGAGATTTACATGCAGAAACTTGAAGGTTTTGTTAATCCATCTTTAGTGTACAGGTTAAATAAATCATTGTATGGGCTCAAGCAATCCCCCAGGGCTTGGTATGCCAAGATTGATGGATTTTTGCTATCACTGAGTTTTGTTCGATGCAAGTATGATCCTAATGTATATTTGAAGATGATTCATGGTTATTTTATTATTATTGTCTTGTATGTGGATGACCTTATGATTACATCAAGTTCAAAGAAAGAGATTGCCTCCTTGAAGGATGCAATGAACCATGCATTTTCTATGACAGATTTGGGATTGTTGAGCCAATTCTTGGGTCTCGAAATTGCTCAATCCCAACATGGCATCAAAGTACATCAGTCCAAGTATGCCTTATATTTTCTGAACAAGTTCAACATGAAATATTGCAATCCAAGCAAGACTCCCTTCCTTTCAGGAGTTAAGCTTGAAGAAGTAGGTTCTTATCCTATGGTAAATAATACACTGTATAGGCAGTTGATTGGGTGCTTGCTTTATCTTACACACACTCAACCTGATCTATATTATGCAGTTAGTGTGGATTCAAGATACATGGATCATCCTCATGAGATTCACTGGAGAGCAGCCAAAAGGATCCTAAACTTTGTTCAAGGAACAAGAACTTATGGGATCTTCTACATAGCAAAATATGATCTTGATTTGATTAGGTTTATTGACAGTGATTGGGTAGGTGACAACACAGATCAAAAGTCTACATAATGATATGTGTTCATGCTTGTAGAAGGGCCAATCACCTGGTCAAGTAAGAAGCAGAGTGCCATGGTACTCTCATCTATAGAAGAAGAGTATAGAGGAGTTGTAAATGTAGCAACTCAACGTTTATGGTTGTAGGGAATACTTGGAGAATGTGGCTTCGAATCAGAGTTTTCAACTATTATCTACTATGATAATCAGAGCACCATTTGAATATGCAATGATCGAGTTCAGAGACAGCAAACCAAGCACATTGAGATCCATATGCACTACATCAGCCAACTTGTGCATGATGGTACCATTCATCTACTCTTCTGTGCATATTCAGAACAAGTAGCAGACATCTTCACCAAAGTTTTTTATGAGAAGACATTCAACAATCTCAAATCATTGCTGGGGATTTATGATCATGCTGTGAAGCATGATTGATGACAATATTTCCAAATTTTGTCTTTCCTGTCCATGTTTAAGGGAGGATTTTCCCACTGGGTTTTTTCCTCTTTCCTTGGTTGTATGGACAAGCAGTATGTAAAGGGTGACTAAGCCTTGTTGCTAGGCCCTATAGTTTTATAATATTTAGTCATAAAGTTAGGATTAAGGGGGGGTGTTAGAATAATAAACCCATAGTTACCTACCTTAGACATTAATTTAATCATTTTTGTCTTATTACCTAGTTTCCTAGATTCCACTCTATGCTAGTTGCCTTCTACATGTCCTAGAAGTCAACACATGCTAAAAATGAGTCATGGATCGCTTGGGAAACATCCTAGAAACCCATTTTAGAATGTCTTATTTATTCCAGATTCTCCAAAGTGCATATCTTCTTTTTCTGTAAATCTTCCTTGTTTTATTTATGATTTAAGGCAAAGGGAAAGCTAGACTAGTTGTAACTACCTTGTTTTTTTCCCACATCATCCTCCCTCCTTTTCTCCAAAAAAAAGCATGTATGAGTTGTCTTTCCATCCCTCTTTATCTTTCCCACTTGACTTAGCCAATTCGTGAGCATCTACCTAGATTTGGAAACTGCTTTATGCACCTATGGGGTATTTGACTAGTTTTGGTAAGCCTGCTTTTTGACTATTTCGAATGGCATATTTATGCATTCAAATTTCTCATGTAATTATATATTACAGTAGCCTATTACTTCACAAGGTTGGATATTGTACACTTACTCAATACAGATTAGTGTTATGCTCCAATTTTAGTCTCCTTTGGTGTTAATTTTGCATGTTTGATTAGCAATTTTGTGAGTGTAATTGTTCCATCTCTTGGGTTCAATTTCCACACACACATATCAAAGAAAAAATAAAATTGCATCCAAAAACCCTAATCAAACCTTGATTCCAAAACACCATAAAAGAGTCCCAAATTTTTCCAAATAGATATTTAGGGTTACCAACTCAACCTGACAAAGGTCTAGGAACCATTGGTAATTGAAAATCAAATAAGGGAAGTGGATAGATAAACAAAGGATCAATTCATCCTACGCTGGCTTCTAACCTTCATGGATTAAACAAAATCAAAGAGAATACAAAAGATGCATAAGAGGTGCCCAAATTTTATACCCAATAGAAATTGTAGCTCCCAGTAGACAATAGAATATTATGAAAACAAACTTCAAGCAAGATACCAAGGTAAACCCAAGCAAAAAGTACCTAAGAAATCTAAAACTAGGGATTTTTCCCCTGCATAGTCATACACAGAGAGAAAAAGGGATATTTTCACTCCCCAGTAGGCATGTAGTGAGATAAATTTCACTTCAAGAGAGACAAGAAGAGGGTGAAAATTGAAATTTTCCTCTCAATAGTTAGTTCAAAGGGAGAGTAGATTGTCCTGTAGGACTAAAAAAATGAAAAATTGTGCCTATATCCAAGCAGAGATGAAGTCTTGGGTTCAAAATGGTCCTTAATTATGACTAAAGAGGATCTAAGGTGATGGAAGACAACACTTATAAGAGGATTCTGTAGGAAGAAAAGAAGATTCTAGGGGGAGAGATCATGGAGGCGGCTAGGGTTCATCCCTTGCTTGGTCCCTATGGCAGGGGCTGGCACAGGTCCCAAGATGATGCACTGAGGAGGTAGGTGGGGTCGATTTGACCATGGTAGTTGGTTCGTTGTAGGTGGGGTGTCAGGAATTATTTGAGCGCATCATTTTCTGCAGGTTATTGATTAGGGGTTCTTTTGTGGTTTTGAAGGAGGTTTGGGGTTTTTTGTTTGGGAAGACGAGAACAAGGCGGTTTGGGGCAGGGATTTCTCAGCGTTTGAGGGCTCTTTCTTTGGTTAACATTCGATTTACTGTGACCGTTGTTTACCATGGTAAAATGGGGCTCAAATATGTGGTTGATCATTTGTTGGACCCGGTGCCAGAGGGTATTTTTCAATATACTTCGGGTGGTTACTGTTTTGGCAGTAAAAATGTTTGGGGCGGGGGTTTACTCCCAGAATCTTTGCTTTCTAACTGTCTTCTTTCTTCTCAGAACTTTCTCTTGGGTTTCCAGTTGAACTCATGATGCTCCCGGGTGCTGTGGATGGTGGTATTCCAGTGGAGAACATTCGTTTTGCTGAGGATAATGATCATACTTTGGGGCCCGCTTTACCGAGTCGCGGAGATGGGGGAGGTGCGGCGTCGACGGAAGGGGTTCCTGATGTGGGTTTGGGTCTGAATGGGAATGGTTCAGATGATTTCGATGTTCAGGGTTTGTGTGGTTCTGATCCTACTGTGGCTTCAGAAGTTCAAGCATAATCTTCACTTGGGCACACCCCACAAGGGAGGAGGGAGCTGGTGGTAAGTCAAACTACTGAGGGGGCTGGTGGTGCAGGTCGTGGGGCTGGAAGATGAAGAAGGGTGATTGTTAAGAATATAAAATCATCTTGTTCCTACACTCTCGAGGAAGACATCAGGTGGTCTCAAATTGTGTAGATGGCTTCTTTCACCATGGTTAGGAAAATCATTGGGAAAAACTGCTCAATGGCTGTGATCGAAAACTGGATTAAATATTGTTGGGCTGATGAGTTGGGGGAGGTTCCTGAACTAGAGGTTTTAACGTAGGGGTGGTTTGCCCTAAATTTTTCACAGCAGGCTCATGTAAGCTGGGTTTTAGAGAGGAATTGGGATTTGGATCAGTGTTTGGTTCTGTTCAAAATGTGGACTCCGACCTTCGACACTTCGCGCGAACGGGTGGATGTGGTACCTATATGGGTTCAGCTTCCGGGTCTTCCTCAACAGTATTGGCCAGAGGAACATTTCTCTAGTATCGGCAACATATTGGGGACCTTCCTGGAGGTGGATATGTCTTATAAAATTACAAAACTCCGTAGGGTGGCTCGGACATTGGTAAACGTCAATGTAAGGGAGGGTCTATATGAAGAGATTCATCTCTCTTGGGGTAATACTTTCTTCAAGTAGAGACTAGACTATGAAAACATCCCTTTTCGTTGTCGACGCTATCATACTTATGGTCATCTGGTAGTTGATTGTTCTCTTGGGGTACGTATGATCAATGGACGTGGATCTCAGAGGGGCTCCCATGGGAATGGATCCAGCAGAGGTACGTCGTCACCGACATTGGGACCTTTGTCGTCTAAACCAGATGAGTGTCAAAACCCCAAAATTTCAAAAAAATTTAAAACTTTTAAAATAATATAAAATCACATTAAAAACAGTTGTTAACTGGATGATTAGTTTATACTATTTAAAGTGTTACTTAAGTAGTCATTCAATACTCTGTACTTTTAAAGAGAATTTTCTTTGCAGCTACTGACTATTTTTCTGTTTGTGACAAAGGTGGTTTGTCGTAGAGGGCTGGGATTACTTAGCTTTCGAGCTAACGCAGCCGTTGTTCTTTTATTACAGATACACAGGTAAGAAGTATGGTTCGATGCTAACTAGTCGTTAAAGTTATAGTTCAAAATTATGCATACCATTCGCTTAATAAAAGTTTATGAATGCTAGACAGGAAAGTCATACTTCCCAGGTAACCATTTTTCTATTTCTACTATAGTTTTCTTTGGAATTTAACTGTTAAAGAAAACATTTTTCATAACATACAGTAAAGGACTATATCATACAGGTTATGAGATTTTGTGGATTTACAAGTGTGAAAAACTTAACTGTTTTTCTTGAAAATAAGTATAAGAACTTATGTACAAATCCTTTGCCTAAAAGCTTAACATGATAGAAAATCATAGCTTCACAGGTTGTCCCTTTTTATTAAGTTATAACGTTAACATTCAATGCTTAGCTTGTATACTGTCCAGTTTTTCATCTGATGATGACTATTATTACAGTCAAATCGTAAATTCTCTTATTGAGACATCTAAGGTTTAAGATCTGAAAAAAGTATCCCATTTTTACTCATTAAATCTTAAACTCATTAAATTATTTAATGATGTAATAAGATTGGATTATCCATATAGAAGATACAAAGAGTATTCCAGTTCTATTTTATCTTGCTTATGGAGTTTCCCTCATAAACAAAATCTGAGTAGGAGAGTGATAAAGTCTAATTGCCTCTAAAGAATGCTATGAATATAGCCAAGTTGAGTTATCATTATCCATACATATCTAATCCATTTAATTAAGACAACCAAAAGTCTAAGGAAGAATAACCTAATAGAATACCATTTAATTGTATAAAAACTAGAAACCTTAAAGAGTAGATAGGTTTATCATTTTCTTTTGAAAACCATTTTAGTTGGCCACACAGTTGTAAACTATGACAGCTAAACAATTATCATACACTATTATCTTATGACTCTTTAAAACACATATCAAACCTTAGGCTTGAATACACTTATGCTATGGTATAAATCATGTAAATTTCATGATCAACAATAGTCTAATCTATAAACAATACATAGCGTGAACTATATTTAAACAATACATATTAAACACTATGTATAAACATGGAATATATTTTTAACCAACATAATATATAATATGGATATTCCAAGTATTAAAGAATAACCCTACGTAACATGCAATCTATAAGATCTTATTACTAATCTAGTGTTATGGCGATATGGTGTAGGTATAAACTATGGTGTAAAACTTTTTATGGAACATTCCAGCGATTATTGCTTGGTCTCCAATCATCGACAGTGGACTTTGGATTGAAATCCATATTATGGAAATTATTAAAAGCATTACGTGGATGTTTAACAGCCACTCCTCGGCTTTATAAAATTGTTGACTGAACCCTGTCTCTCCTTTCATTTTTACCCTCGGCCTCTTGGCCGCTCTGCTACGCTCAGAACCCTGCTGATAAAAGGGTTGACCGCCATTCCTCCTTTCAGTGCTCTTTACTCTTTGCAATGTCAAAAATACTACACAGCGAGGGTTATAGAGTGTTATCATTGTTGATATTTTCTGTGTAACCACCGTGGGTTTGTTGTCTCGACTGGTGACAGTCAGCCTTCTCCTTACATCTTCGAGTGGATTATCCTTTTAGTTTTTGTGGCTGTTTTTAATAGCCAGACGGTGAAACAAAAGAAGGAGACTGCGACACTAGGGTTTTAAATGGTTCTCCTTCTTGCTGTAGATTGAAAAATAAAAGAATACAATTGCTCTGCCAAAGAATGGCAACCTCCTTACTGGACCAGTCTCGGCTTTACATTTCGAGCTACCCACTGATAAGGTAATGGTTAAATTTGGTTATTTTATTTGCACAGTAAAAATTTTATAGTTATCTTTATCGAAAAGGAGCTAACAGTCGGCTGTAATACATCTCTTTCCAGGTGAACTTGTTGCACATCGATGCCTTCTCCGGACTTAGGGTTACATCTCCAAAACTACGGTAAGCCCTGGGTCCTTCCATGGCTTATCATCTTTGTCTACATCTTAAGAATGGTGATGGTTGCTACTACGGCCATTCAGTTCTCTTGGCTTTTGAGCTGTTTGTTTTAATATTCAAGCTATGGGTATAACCCTAGCTTTGAAAAGTGCCCTTCGGCTACGACCGTGAATGTACACCTTGGATTTTTATTATTATAGGTTTTTGTAACAATTTTACAGGCTATAAGCCTTCGCGTAAATACTGTGTTAATGTATTTTTACAGGCGGTGAGCCTTGTTTTTACTGTATTAGAGTTCTGCAGGCCGTGAGCCTCGCATTTACAGATATGGGTTATTTAATGAACAGAGTTTCAGATGTTATGTGTTTACTTTACATGGGTAGGGTTTTACCCTTCGTTTCTACCCTATTTTAAGAACTGGTTCTTTTCTTGCATTTACTTAAAGTAGTATTGAAAAGATAAAACAAAAGAATGCTTGTTGTGTTTATTAAATAGCCCAGCTGTAAATGTTATTAGTTAGTTTTGTTCTTATTTAAAAGATTTAGAATGAAGAGGATTTTGTCTTGCTAGATTAATGATTAGGTTTATAAATACAAACTCGATTGTCGAGCGTCCTGTACTCCACCCCTCTCCTTTTTGTTTAGATAAACCTTAATTATTTCATACATCATTACTTGTTTTTAGTTCTGTATAAACAAAATAATAATGATAATATAATACTGGAATATTACTTTATACTGTATATATTTTTAAAAAGCATTACTGGTGATTAAATGATGTTTCTACTTTTTACCAATACTTCTGTAATTGATGTTTAGTGTAATTATCCGATATTTTATTTGGTTTCTTTAGCTAGCTGTAAACCTGTATATTCTCTGTGCTTTTCTTTTTAATTTTAAGGTCTGGTTTCATATACCTTATCATATACATACTTGTACATAAGTTATCATTCATTTATCTATTGAATAGCATAAATGTTATGACCTAAACTTAAACTTTAGTTAAATAAAGTTAAATAAGAGTATACAGTATGTAAACAATGCATTATTAATTAGTTTACAGACTAATATATAACAAAATAGGAGAACATCTATAACATTAAACAAATAAAATACAACTACTTAATCATATCCTACTATCAGATTATTTTATTTAACTCCTAAGGAGTGAATCCTCCTTAAAACTAGAAGATTATAAACCCTACTTAATCTGCCAAAGTATCTTGTCTATATTTTTAATCTTATGATTACTATTTTCAGAAAACAGAATATATTACTGAAACCAGATTGTAGAACTGTAAGAAACAGGTTCATGAAATTGTAAAAATATTTGTAAATACTGTAGATAATTTAGGAAACTCAGTTCAGAAGTATACTGCTTCTAACACTGAGATACTGTGCTAGAGTACTATCTGGTGATACCAGATGTGGAAAAACACAGTGATACTAACAAGTTTTACTGCTAACATTCTAGATACTAGTTTTATCGATATTAAATTAATCACTCAAACATATAAGTTAACATAACATTCATCCATGTATACTCAAAAAAACATAAAGAAATGCATGAAGAACCTGCTTAATGCTATGGACAACAACAGCAATGGGAGGCCGTTCCTCCCTACCAATTCCTGGAGAGCGCTCAGACAGCGACTTCTCAGGACCCCCGAGCTTGCTCTAGTCTCCCTGGCTGGAACTAGGTGCAGCAAAATCAAATACCAGTCTTCAACTCAGTATTAACTCAGAACTATCAGTCTGTTCTCTTAGCCCAAATGGCTGTAATAAGAATCAAGTTACTGCAGCAATCACTCACAACACTTCCTTATTGTTTTCCCTCTTTCCTCAATGAAATTCCTGAATCACATTCACCTGAATGAATTCTTCCTGGAATAAAAACTGAGCAGCCTCAGCTCTCTTCATTGAGTACTTTTAAAGATTGCCTAGGTCTTAGTTGGGTTAACTGTCATTTAATGAGCCACCTGCTCACATTCCACTTTCTTGGGGAATCATGATCCCAAATATAGGGAAGCTGCCACCTGCAACTTAGGAAGTGTTTGAGGATGCTGCCACTTGTCTTTTGCCTGCCACCTAGTTCCATCCACCAGTTTGACCAGTAACCTCTTTTTAACAGCTCTCCCATGCTGTTGTCTCCATAATTTATTTATTAAATAATAAAATATTCTGAATTACACTCCATTATTGTTGACTCTGCCGAGTCATCAATCCCTACTTAGGATTAATTTTAACATAATGTCTCAGAAATATAATAAAACAAATTACATAATTTTACAAAATTGGGGTATGTGACATACACACCCCCTTAAAATGTAACATCGTCCTCGATGTTACTTATTCTTCATCCTCTGCTACCTCCTGGAATAGATTTGGGTATGCTCCCTGTATCTTACTTTCCAGTTCCCAGGTAGATTCTTCAGGACTAAGGTGCTTCCATTGCACCTTCAACTATCCAATTGTGCGATTTCGCAGAGTAATTTCCCTCCTCCCGAGGATATAGTCCGGTTCCACGAGAACTTCTCCTTCTGGTTCCACCTGTACATCATTTCAATCAATTACATGAGTAGCATCATGAACATACGTTTTCAGAACAAAATATGAAAAGCATTATGCACTTTTAAGTTAAGGCGGTAACGCTAGCTGATATGCAACTTGACCAATTCTGGATAAAATTTTCAAACGGACCACAGTAACGTGGTGCTAGTTTTGCACAACTCCCGAGTCTTAGGGAGCTCTTCTTTGGTATTACCTTTATGAACACATGTTCACCCACTTGGAACTCTTTAGGAGTTCTTTTCAGATCTGCTTGACTCTTTTGCCGATCCTGTGCTACCTTCAAATTTTCGTGCATCTGTTTCACAATCTGTTCCATTTCCTTCAATAATTCTGAAATTCTTCTGGGGTACAAATTTTTTTCTTTCTTTCTTGAATTAGGACTGATTACCATTCTTTTTAACCTTCCAATTGGCTATTCCTTCCTTCTTTTTATTCTGTTCAAAACAGAAATTTGCTTTTTGCATGGCTTCTTCCAGAGTTTCGGGATTATCATATTCGATTCTGTCTTTTATATGGTATGGCAAGTAGCTGAGAAACCGCTGTACCTTTGGTTTCTCATCAACTAAATACGACACATACCTCAATAGACTTAAAAACTTGATGTTTAAGTCTTTCATAGTTAGGGACCCAAGCTTTAACTCATAAAACGCCTTGGCCCTTTCTTCATAGTACTGTTCAGATAGGAACTTCTTCTTGAAGTACCTTTTGAAAGTACTCCAATTAACTTCTTTTTCTTTAATCCCTTTAACCCTTTTCAAATCCTGCCACCATATATCTTCCTTCCCTGAAAGGTTATATATGGCCATCCTCGCCTTCAGCTGGTTTGAATAATTATAAATTTGAAAATATTTTCTCATCCCGGATAACCAGGATTCCGCCTCTCCTCCTTTTTCCGTTTCTCCATTGAAGGTTGGGGGTTTTATTTTCTTAAATTCCCCAGAAATCTCTTCGTAAGGTCTGTACTTTTTCTTTTTCTTATTCACCTCTGCTTCGCTACTATCACTGGTAGAATAATAGCTTTGTTGTTCCTTAAGGCCTTCAGATGAGGAACTGTTATCAGATTTAGCTAGTTTCATCTTTTTGGACGTTTTCTGTTGACTAGCTTCTTCAGATTCAGACCTTCTATTTCTTCCTTCTGTCTGAAATATTTCTATCAAAATATGATTTAACTCCTCTTGGGTTTTTATAATCCTTTCGTTGTCCTTTTTAACTAACTCTAATTCAGTCTTCAGACCTTTTATGGTCTGCATCAGTTCTGAGGAGTGAACAGTTACCTCCTCTATCTCAGGTTCTTTGGACATTTGTCTGTTTTCAGTATTAGGAGATTCCTCTGTAGCATATGCTCCTAAATTCTCCATTCCTGCCTGTTAGATTCAGAAAGAAGAGAAAAAAATAATTTTCTGCTTTTCACATAAAACAAAATACAAGTTAGTATATTATTTTACTGTTATGCGGAAAATAATTGAGCCACATCAAGGCCTAGTGTTTGAACTATGCTCTGATACCACATGTCAAAACCCCAAAATTTCAAAAAAATTTAAAACTTTTAAAATAATATAAAATCACATTAAAAACAGTTGTTAACTGGATGATTAGTTTATACTATTTAAAGTGTTACTTAAGTAGTCATTCAATACTCTGTACTTTTAAAGAGAATTTTCTTTGTAGCTACTGACTATTTTTCTGTTTGTGACAAAGGTGGTTTGTCGTAGAGGGCTGGGCTTACTTAGCTTTCGAGCTAACGCAGCCGTTGTTCTTTTATTACAGATACACAGGTAAGAAGTATGGTTCGATGCTAACTAGTCGTTAAAGTTATAGTTCAGAATTCTGCATACCATTCGCTTAATAAAAGTTTATGAATGCTAGACAGGAAAGTCATACTTCCCAAGTAACCATTTTTCTATTTATACTATAGTTTTCTTTGGAATTTAACTGTTAAAGAAAACATTTTTCATAACATACAGTAAAGGACTATATCATACAGGTTATGAGATTTTGTGGATTTACAAGTGTGAAAACCTTAACTGTTTTTCTTGAAAATAAGTATAAGAACTTATGTACAAATCCTTTGCCTAAAAGCTTAACATGATAGAAAATCATAGTTTCACAGGTTGTCCCTTTTTATTAAGTTATAACGTTAACATTCAATGCTTAGCTTGTATACTGTCCAGTTTTTCATCTGATGATGACTATTATTACAGTCAAATCGTAAATTCTCTTATTGAGACATCTAAGGTTTAAGATCTGAAACAAGTATCCCATTTTTACTCATTAAATATTAAACTCATTAAATTATTTAATGATGTAATAAGATTGGATTATCCATATAGAAGATACAAAGAGTATTCCAGTTCTATTTTATCTTGCTTATGGAGTTTCCCTCATAAACAAAATCTGAGTAGGAGAGTGATAAAGTCTAATTGCCTCTAAAGAATGCTATGAATATAGCCAAGTTGAGTTATCATTATCCATACATATCTAATCCATTTAATTAAGACAACCAAAAGTCTAAGGAAGAATAACCTAATAGAATACCATTTAATTGTATAAAAATTAGAAACCTTAAAGAGTAGATAGGTTTATCATTTTCTTTTGAAAACCATTTTAGCTGGCCACACAGTTGTAAACTATGACAGCTAAACAACTATCATACACTATTATCTTATGACTCTTTAAAACACATATCAAACCTTAGGCTTGAATACACTTATGCTATGGTATAAATCATGCAAATTTCGTGATCAACAATAGTCTAATCTATAAACAATACATAGCGTGAAATATATTTAAACAATACATATTAAACACTATGTATAAACATGGAATATATTTTTAACCAACATAATGTATAATATGGATATTCCAAGTATTAAAGAATAACCCTACGTAACATGCAATCTATAAGATCTTATTACTAATCTAGTGTTATGGCGATATGGTGTAGGTATAAACTATGGTGTAAAACTTTTTATGGAACATTCCAGCGATTATTGCTTGGTCTCCAATCATCGACAGTGGACTTTGGATTGAAATCCATATTATGGAAATTATTAAAAGCATTACGTGGATGTTTAACAGCCACTCCTCGGCTTTATAAAATTGTTGACTGAACCCTATCTCTCCTTTCATTTTTACCCTCGGCCTCTTGGCCGCTCTGCTACGCTCGGAACCCTGCTGATAAAAGGGTTGACCGCCATTCCTCCTTTCAGTGCTCTTTACTCTTTGAAATGTCAAAAATACTACACAGCGAGGGTTATAGAGTGTTATCATTGTTGATATTTTCTGTGTAACCGCCGTTGGTTTGTTGTCTCGACTGGTGACAGTCAGCCTTCTCCTTACATCTTCCAGTGGATTATCCTTTTAGTTTTTGTGGTTGTTTTTAATAGCCAGACGGTGAAACAAAAGAAGGAGACTGCGACGCTAGGGTTTTAACTGGTTCTCCTTCTTGCTGTAGATTGAAAAATAAAAGAATACAGTTTCTCTGCCAAAGAATGGAAACCTCCTTACTGGACCAGTCTTGGCTTTACATTTCGAGCTACCCACTGATAAGGTAATGGTGAAATTTGGTTATTTTATTTGCACAGTAAAAATTGTATAGTTATCTTTATCGAAAAGGAGCTAACAGTCGGCTGTAATACATCTCTTTCCAGGTGAACTTGTTGCACATCGATGCCTTCTCCAGACTTAGGGTTACATCTCCAAAACTACGGTAAGCCCTGGGTCCTTCCATGGCTTATCATCTTTGTCTACATCTTAAGAATGGTGATGGTTGCTACTTCGGCCGTTCAGTTCTCTTGGATTTTGAGCTGTTTGTTTTAATATTCAAGCTATGGGTATAACCCTAGCTCTGAAAAGTGCCGTTCGGCTACGGTCGTGAATGTACACCTTGGATTTTTATTATTATAAGTTTTTGTAACAATTTTACAGTCTATAAGCCTTCGCATAAATATTGTGTTAATGTATTTTTACAGGCCGTGAGCCTTGTTTTTACTGTATTAGAGTTCTGCAGGCCATGAGCCTCGCATTTACAGATATGGGTTATTTAATGAACAGAGTTTCAGATGTTATGTGTTTACTTTACATGGGTAGGGTTTTACCCTTCGTTTCTACCCTATTTTAAGAACTGGTTCTTTTCTTGCATTTACTTAAAGTAGTATTGAAAAGATAAAACAAAAGAATGCTTGCTGTGTTTATTAAATAGCCCAGCTGTAAATGTTATTAGTTAGTTTTGTTCTTATTTAAAAGATTTAGAATGAAGAGGATTTTGTCTTGCTAGATTAATGATTAGGTTTATAAATACAAACTCGATTGTCGAGCGTCCTGTACTCCACCCCTCTCCTTTTTGTTTAGATAAACCTTAATTATTTCATACATCATTACTTGTTTTTAGTTCTGTATAAACAAAATAATAATGATAATATAATACTGGAATATTACTTTATATTGTATATATTTTTAAAAAGCATTACTGGTGATTAAATGATGTTTCTACTTTTTACCAATACTTCTGTAATTGATGTTTAGTGTAATTATCCGATATTTTATTTGGTTTATTTAGCTAGTTGTAAACCTGTATATTCTCTGTGCTTTTCTTTTTAATTTTAAGGTCTGGTTTCATATACCTTATCATATACATACTTGTACATAAGTTATCATTCATTTATCTATTGAATAGCATAAATGTTATGACCTAAACTTAAACTTTAGTTAAAGAAAGTTAAATAAGAGTATACAGTATGTAAACAATGCATTATTAATTAGTTTACAGACTAATATATAACAAAATAGGAGAACATCTATAACATTAAACAAATAAAATACAGCTACTTAATCATATCCTACTATCAGATTATTTTATTTAACTCCTAAGGAGTGAATCCTCCTTAAAACTAGAAGATTATAAACCCTACTTAATCTGCCAAAGTATCTTGTCTATATTTTTAATCTTATGATTACTATTTTCAGAAAACAGAATATATTACTGAAACCAGATTGTAGAACTGTAAGAAACAGGTTCATGAAATTGTAAAAATATTTGTAAATACTGTAGATAATTTAGGAAACTCAGTTCAGAAGTATACTGCTTCTAACACTAAGATACTGTGCTAGAGTACTATCTGGTGATACCAGATGTGGAAAAACACAGTGATACTAACAAGTTTTACTGCTAACATTCTAGATACTAGTTTTACCGATATTAAATTAATCACTCAAACATATAAGTTAACATAACATTCATCCATGTATACTCAGAAAAACATAAAGAAATGCATGAAGAACCTGATTAATGCTATGGACAACAACAGCAATGGGAGGCCGTTCCTCCCTACCAATTCCAGGAGAGCGCTCAGACAGCGACTTCTTAGGACCCTCGAGCTTGCTCTGGTCTCCCTGGCTGGAACTAGGTGCAGCAAATTCAAATACCAGTCTTCAACTCAGTATTAACTCAGAACTATCAGTCTGTTCTCTTAGCCCAAATGGCTGTAATAAGAATCAAGTTACTGCAGCAATCACTCACAACACTTCCTTACTATTTTCCCTCTTTCCTCAATGATATTCCTGAATCACATTTACCTGAATGAATTCTTCCTGGAATAAAAACTAAGCAGCCTTAGCTCTCTTCATTGAGTACTTTTAAAGATTGCCTAGGTCTTAGTTGGGTTAACTGTCATTTAATGAGCCACCTGGTCACATTCCACTTTCTTGGGGAATCATGACCCCAAATATAGGGAAGTTGCCACCTGCAACTTAGGAAGTGTTTGAGGATGCTGCCACTTGTATTTTGCCTGCCACCTAGTTCCATCCACTAGTTTGAACAGTAACCTCTTTTTAACAGCTCTCCCATGTTGTTGTCTCCATAATTTATTTATTAAATAATAAAATATTCTAAATTACACTCCATTATTGTTGACTCTGCTGAGTCATCAATCCCTACTTAGGATTAATTTTAACATAATGTCTCAGAAATATAATAAAACAAATTACATAATTTTACAAAATTGGGGTATGTGACAATGAGGGCCTCGTGGATGTGGAGAAAATGACTCCTTCTCCGAGGGAGGATGCTTTGATTCCGATGGCATAGGCTGAGGAAGATGTCGCTGTAGTTGTTCCTACTATGGGGGTGAATTCTTCAGGTATCTCTTCTTTTGCCCCTTCTCCATCTTTAAATGTGTTTACTAATATTTTAAATATTTTTGGGATGGATTGGATGAGGAAAAAACTCAAGAACTTATCTATCACTCCTCTTCCTTTGGTTGCTTCTACCCCTTCTACTGCTGTAATTGTTGAGGATGAAACCCTTTTTTCCCCTCTTCCTTTGGTTGCTTCTACCCCTTCTACTACTGCAATTGTTGAGGATGTTACCCCTTTTTCCCTTGTCCTTGGAATGGTTGGGAATGGGTCTCCCCCTTCACCCCACTCTCCACCTGAATCGGGTTAATTCCTCAGGTCTAGGAAAAAGGTTCTAACTAGGGGGCTAGGGAAAGATTCTCACTTTATGTCTTGAGGGAGAGGCCGCACTTCTTTTTTGGAAAAGGCACAGTCCAGGGCTCGAAAGGATCTCCATGAAGGAAAACAACTTTTTATTGAATGGGCAATTAGAGCTATGCAGGCCCAGAATAAGGGTCAGAAATGAAGATCATGTCCTTCAATCATCAGGGTCTGGCAGGTCCCCTTTTAAGACCTGCACTGCGTAGGGTGGTTGATTTGAAGAACCCCGATGTGATGTTGTTACAAGATACTTTAGGTGTAGGTGATGTGATTAAAGCAAAGTTGGAGAGCTGGTTCTTGGGTGGGCAGTTTGTGACCTAGTATGTTCGGGGCTGTTCGAGGGGCCTGGCCATGGGGTGGAATACTTGTATGGTGAAAGCTATGAATATTTGGGGTCTAGATTTTGTGTTGGGGATGACTTTATAGGGTTTGGATCAGGAGGCCCCTGTAGATGTTTTCAACATCTATGGCCCTTACCTAAACTGTATCCCCTTCTGGGAAAATCTCTTTAATTTGGAGATATTTAGGGGAGATTTGGTTATTTTTGGAGGAGATTTAAATTTTATTTTGGGATAGGCAGAGGTCTGGGGACCTTTTGCTCATCCTGATATTCTGTTTGATTAATTCTCTCAGAAGCTCATTGAGAGGAATTGGTTGGATATTGAACCTGTTAAGCTTAAGCCCACCTGGAATAACAATCGGTGTGGGGATGGACATGTGGCTAAGCGTCTTGATCGTTTTTTGATTTCTGAATTGTTGCTGGATCAAAAACAATACATAAGGTAATGGGTGGGATGTGGGGGATGTTCTGACCATCTGCCTATATTTTTGGAATATAGGAATGGTCTTGTCAGACCGCCTAGCCCTTTGAAATTCAACAAGACTTGGTTAAAGGATGAAATGTTTCGGCAACTGATTCTGTCAAACTGGGTTCCTTATAATCCTGACATCCGATTGACTACACCTTTTCAGTTTGCAGAAAGTTTTTCCTGGATCAAAGGTTTGATTAAGAAATGGGCTGTGGATAAGCATAGCAGAGAAGATCTTGAACTGCAGTAGCTTGAGAAGGAAATTTCTCCCATCATGAATTTGGAGGGAGGGGGGGTTTATGGACCATGATACTAAAGACTCCTTGGTTAGACTGCAGGGTAGAAGGAATTCTATTCTCTTGGACGAGGAGGAGACCTGGAGATTGAAAAGCAGGGCTATATGGCTTGAATGTGGGGATGAAAATACAAAAAAATTCCATACTTATGCAAGGGGAAGGAAATATTTGAATACTGTTTGGAGTCTGGAGGATAGTATGGGGAGAATATTGGAAACATTTGAGGATATGGCTGGGTTAGGGGTTGAACATTTCCAACATTTATTTTAGGCCCCTAAGGGTTCTCAACTAGTGGAGATTATGCGTATTGCTCGGGTTTTTCCTCGTTTTGTGGGGGAGGAAGACAATCTTTCTCTGATGGAAGAGGTTACTAAAGAAGAACTTAAAGCGACACTTCAGAGTTTTCAAAAAGACAAGAGTCTTGGTCTAGATGGTTAGACTATTGATTTTTTTATAGATTTTTACGACCTCTTGGGGGATGATATCTTGAAAGTGGTGGAGAATTCTAGTCTTTCGGGCAGGATTCTAGCCTGCTTTAATTCGATTTTCATTGCTCTGATTCCAAAGGTGGATAATCCAAAAACTCTGCACGATTTCAGAACTATCTCACTCTGTAACTGCATATATAAGGTGATCTCGAAGATTATTGCTCGTAGGTTGAAGGATATCTTGTTAGAGCATATTTCGGCGAAAAAATTTGGGTTTCTAAAAGGAAGACAGATCCATGAGGCCATTGGTGTGGCTCAGGAGGGCCTTCATAGCATGAAAACCTGAAATATTAAGAGGGCAATTTTGAAAATTGATGTCTCTAAAGCCTATGACAAGGTAAGTTGGTTATATATTCATATGTTACTAATTCACCTTGGTTTTGGGATTTCTTTTGTCATGTAGATTATGAGTTGTGTTACCACTGTGTTTTTCTCTATTTTGATCAATGGGGCTGCTTCACCTTTCTTTCATGCGGAGAGAGGATTGAGGCAAGGTTGTCCTTTGTCTCCTCTATTGTTTCTTTTGGTTGCTGAAGGATTGAGCCATTTACTTTTGGAGGCTCATAGGGGGGGTAACTTGAATGGGATTGCTATATCACAACATCGGCAGATCACTCATCTCTTGTTTGTGGATGACGTTCTTATTTTCTGTTCTGGAACTATCCAAGATATGAATACACTTGCTGATATTTTGGCCCTTTTCTCTACTACAGCTGGCATGGAGATAAATGTTGGGAAATCTACGTTATCAACTCATCACATGGATGCTGATGAAGTTGGTTGTGCTACTCACTGTTTTCCCTTTATTCGGGTTTTGTTGGATGATGGTCTAAAGTATCTGGGTTTTTTCTTGAAACCCAACAATTATTTGAAGAAGGATTGGGTGTGGCTGATTGAAAAATTGGAGAAGAGATTACATACCTGGAGTCATCGGTGGCTGTCTAGGGCGGGGAGGCTGATTTTGGTTAAGGCTGTGTTGGAAGCTATACCAGTTTATTGGATTTATTTCTCATGGATCCCCAAGGGTATTTTGGAGAAATCTCGTCTGATCTATCTACATTTTTTGTGGAGTGGAAAAAAGGAGGTATTGGTAACCCCATGGGTTAGATGGGATAGGATCGCTAGACCCAAATCTTTGGGGGGATGGGGCCATAAAAACATCTTCTTTTTTGCTGAAGCGTTGGCTGCCAAGGGGGGATGGAGACTGATTCAAGCATAAAATTTATGGATCAAGGTGATGTGTGCGAAATATATTTCCCCTGATACTATTTTGAACTAGATCAGGAATCCACTTAAGAGTCACCATGGAGGATCGATCATATGGAAAGCGATGATTAAATCCTTTGATGTTATCGGGAAAATCTTGTCTGGTAAGTCGGTAATGGCAGGAGGGTTTGGGTGGGGGAGGATCCTTGGTTGGGCTACAATGGTAGGTTTAGATTGTCTGAACCACTGGTGGCTTCTTTCAGACAATGCGGTGTTAATTATATTTATCAACTCGCTTCTTATGTTCAGGAGAATAGATGGACTTAGGGATGGCGCGCAGCCATTTTTTTTTATCTGTCTATGAGGGAAGAGGCTGAACTAAATCAGTATATTGGGCTGCTACAATTATCATTAGTACAGCTTCGGGAAGGGGATGATGAACTAATCTAGAATGTGGCACCATGTGGGAGATACACTCCAAAGGGGGGGTATATTTATCTCATTTTGGTGGGAAATGATCAGAGGATGGAGTGGTGGCAGAAGAAGATCTGGAAATTTCATTGTCTACCTAAATCCAGGTTATTTTGCTGGTGTGTGCTTGAGAACAAGGTATCGATCTAGGAAAATCTTCATAAAAAGGGTATTATTGGCCCGGGATGGTGTGCCTTATGTCGGGCGGGGGGGGNGAGTTGTCGGTGGGAAGGGGCTTCAATACTTGATGCGTGGGTACGATGGCGTCGATTGGAAAAGACGGATGTTATGAAGGTACTTCTGCTTCTGGTTACTTGGGGCATCTGGCTGGCCAGGAACAATATGGTGTTCAATGGGAAAGTCTACACTCCAACAATAATGGCAGGGCAAACTTGTGGAATTGCATTGGCTCTCCCCAAACATATCAGGGTTGAGAAGCAGAGGGAGTTACTTGAACTTGTGATTGATCAGACATCTCCCTGGGGTTTCTTTGATGGTGCCTCATAGAATAATTCATGTGGGGGGGTGCTATCCTACATTTAGCCAAAAATCAGTCCTTTGAATTGATGGCTGGGCTAGGAGAGGGTGGAAACAATCGTGCTGAACTTTTAATTTTGAAATTACTTCTCATATTCGCAACAGAAAAGGGGTGTAGCAACCTAAGGGTTTTTGGTGATTCTTTGAATGTGATCAACTAGGTTAAGAGGATTCAATCTTGCAGAGACCTTGTGATACAAAACATTTTACTTTCTATCTAGGATATCATGGATTCATTTGATGTGATTACATGTACACATGTTTATAGGGAGAACAACTGCCAGGTGGACTCAGCCTCGAAGGAGGGGCTCCAGTTGGATGCAGGTGTGTGGAAGATTAAGGAGCGGTTAGATGATGTTGTATTTGAGTTTTATCATCGTCCCTTCATTGAAGGGGTGGAAATTTGATATTTGTTGAGGATCCTTGTTATGGTATTGGCCGTATGCTATTTTTTTTTTGATATATATGTGCTTTTTAGTATATGATCGTTTGGATATGACTGTTGGTTTTTATGACCGATCAATTTTTTTGACTATATGGGCTGCACTGGCTTGTTATTTCTCTTGGAACATCTATGTCTCCAAGAACTGTTTATTGTTTCTTGTATCAGTGGATAGATGGGGCAAACTATCTTTTGATGTTTTGGGATGGGAAGTGCTTATAGAACTTATTATCGGGTGCTGATCTTTGGTTACAAATATGCATTGCATATCTACAAAATGTAATTTTGTCTCTCTACGGATGAATTAAAATTATGCTTTTTTTCTTTGGAAAAAAAGAGAGGATTCTGTAATGTCCCCATTCAAATAATTGCATAGCAGGACAATTCCACCAATCCTACTAGTTCCCTAGGTTGGATGGATACATTTGGAATTTTAATAAGGGAGCTAATAGATGATGTTTAGACATTAGAATGGGATAAATATTTAATAATTTATATTATTAAATAAATACAAGAGAAAATTGAAGTGGCAATGGAGCATGGAGACATATGGAGACTGTGGTGCCCACACAAGCTAGAAATTTGGTGCCACATGGCATCCTCCTCTTGAAATTTCAAATCCATGGGAAGCCTAAAGGTTCTTGGATGAGTTAGAAGGATAACACACTTTACCATATGCATCATAGGTCTAATTTTTGAGGAAATTTAACTTACATGGGAGAGGAAGAGTCATTTTGGAGCTAGTGAGACACTTGGGACTAGATTCCCTATCTCTATGACAACAATGATGAAGATGCTATGACACCTATGAAATAAATCATATATCAAGGCTTAAATATGACATATTTGACATGTTAGGTCTAAATAGAGAATCAAAGAGATCTCTCATGGATTTGGGGAACCTCAATGGGCTCCAAGTCGAATTTGGGGAAGGTGGAAGGCTAGGAAAGGGAGGACACATGGAAAATCATGAGCACACACCCTAATTCGAATTGGATTGATTTTGTGTATGGATTGGGAAAATTATAATGCTAATTACTTTTATAAAATACAGGAACCAACCAAGAGAATGGATTTTTATCATTTGTGAATTGTGAGAGCTAGTGGATGACTAGTTTTCTTGCCTTAGCAAATTTCGAGGGTGAAATATTCCCATACAAGTTAGTGTTTGGAGAGACCACTCAAGTATTTCAAGGAGATTTAATGGATTTTTAATTGTAGGTTTAAGTTACAGGGCAGCTTGTGGGTTCTTCTATTGCAGCACTTCCTCTCAACCATTTCCAGTTTCTTTGCATATTCATGCTCATGGAGGGACTGCGCCTTGGGTGAGATATTTTACTCTTTGGGAGAGATATTTTACTCTTTTATGATTTTAATCATTTAAATATTCTATTTTATTCATTCTTAGAAAGTTTCAAGTCTAAATACCCAATAGTTGTATGTCAAAATGAGTTTTAATGAGCAAACAATGACCATTTCCACTCTATTTTGATATATGCCGTGGTAATGCTTATTATTTCGAATGGATGAATTTTTATATTATAAATTTATTATGAATATACTATAATTAATGTGCATTTCAAGTCTCATGTTCATTAATTAATCATTGGAAGAAATTTTACTCATTTTTATTGCATTGGGAGAAGATTTGGTGCATTTTCCCCAAGGGTCGAAATTGTGATTTGGGAGTTGTTTTGGAAAGAATCATAACAGCCTGTATATACTGAAACATTATGCATATGAGAATTTAAAATTTTCCCTTACACATCCCCTGCCTCTGTTCATAAATGCGAGTGATTTTGGGACCATTTGAGAATCCATTTCCAGGAATTACCCAGAGGGAATTGGAGCCCCAATTTGCTAGTAAAGACTCCTACTTTGAACAAAACATTAAAAAAATTTGCATAATTAATTTGGGATAATAAACATACCTTAAAATAATATTTAAGTTCTAATATCATTCATGTACCTTCTGAGAAAATTTGGGAGCATTTGGATCAATTTGGAGGTCTAGACATCAAAAGTAGTTAAGGTCGAAATTGGGGAAAAAGTGAAAAAATGGCCATTTAATAAAATTTCAAAAAGGTACATTACAAGTGGTATCATATAATGGTATTAGAATCTTATGGTATTAAAAATGATTCAAATAAATAATTCACCACCCTTAGATCCTAAAGTTGAAAGTGTTTTTGTTGAAGAAGAAGTAGTAGAAGAAGAGGTACATTTTGTTGAAACTATGACTAGCGCGGGGAAGGGATACACTGATCATGACAAGGTGGAATATATTAAACTCATACAACCTCTATTTTATGACATAACCAATAACATGAACCTTCAGCTTATGAAAGGATTCAAATTGTTGGTTAGCCAATTTGGAAGCAAATTAGGAGTAATAGGAGATAGCAGTAGTTCATAATTAGAAGAAAAGAAGACAATGGGTGAGCATATTTTCTCAAGAATAGGACCTAATAATAGACCCCATGAATTTCAGAGCACACCAAGGCCTACTTCACCTAAATTTATTGTACCCAAAGGAGAGCCTAAAATTCAAATTGAACTTGCTACAATGGAAAAAGAATGGGATAAATTGGATGAAGATTGTATAAGAAGTGTACCATTTGATCGATACTTTCTTGTTGCAAACAAACTCAAAAACAAGGAAGCTAATAAGTCTCTATAAAAAAAACAAAGACTTAAATTGTGCCATTAGTAAAGTTCCACTTCCTACTTTTGATGGTTCCTCTCAAAGTTCTACTAACACTTGGGTGAAAAAATTAGATGTGTATTTTTAGTTGAATCCAATGGTGGAAGAAGATGCCTTAAAAATGGCCATATTGCACTTGGAAGGAGATGCCAATGAATGGTGGTTCCATGGAATGAAAACTTTGGGTCATGATCAAGTTAACATATATGAATAATTTATTGACAGGGTACTAGAGATATTTGAGCAAAAAGATCCTAAATTGTCTTTCAAAGAACTAGCACAATTGAAGCACTTTGGAACCCCAACTGATTATATGATGGAATTTCAAAAATTATTAGTAAAGGTGGATGATGTGTCTACGGGAAGGTTAGTATTTCTATTCAATGAAGGTTTTTCTAAACCCTTGAATTTTTTTTTCAAATCCCACAAACCCACTACATTAAAAGAAGCAATGAGCTTGACTAGAGATCTCCAAGATGTGCTTCCTAGAACAAGATTTCCTCCCAAGCCTAACTCCAAATTTGAAAAGAAACCATGGAAAAATGATGCACCTGATAAGAATCCTTGGAAAAGAGATTCATATGAAAAGAATAAGAAAGAAGGACTAAACAGGGATGAACTTCAAAGAAAAAAATTGTGCTTCACATGCTTTCAACCATGGACACCAGGGCATAAATGTACTAAGGGAAAGGATCAATACATAGAAGTATTTTCTGATAATGATGGGTATGAAGGGGATATGGATGAAGGAGGACACATTTCATATCAAGAAGAGACATGTGAGATAGTAGTTGAAGAATAAATACAAGAAGAAACCAAACCTTCACCGGACAAAGCAAGAATGGCAGTTCTTTCAGCAGTGCCTCGTTATCACACTATTCGCTGAAAGGGTGTGGTACTAGGACAAAGAGATTCAGTTTTGGTAGATGGAGGAGCCACAAATAGCTTCATTGATTCAGATATGGTGGAGAAAAGGAATATACCAATTGAACCATTCAATGGCTTCACAGTTGTTATTCTTGGTCACAACACAATGCAGTGCAAAAAATGGGTTCCAAAGATGCAAGTCATCGTAGGTAACTATAATTTTGTTGATAGTTTTCAAGTGGTTAATGTTGCTGATACTAATGTGGTTTTGGGAGTGAAATGGATGTATTATATAGGGGAACATACAATAAACTACCAAATTCCTGAGATGAAATTTTAAGTTTCGAAAGGTGTACTAAGGGTTGTAAGAGGGAAGCACACTTACCCAAATCAAGTAGTGATGTGAAAAAGTATGAGATCTATATTGAGGCATGGGGACATAGAATGGGCTTCTGAATTCCATATCACATTGACCAATCCAAAACTTAAGGTTTTTGGACACCCAAAGGAGATAGAGAAACTATCGTATAATAATGAATTTTTTTTTAGAGGTCTTCCACATGGTAGACCACTTGATAGGGGGGTTGAGCACAATATTGTTTTGGATGAGGGTACTTCAGCCATTCAAATACCACTCCATAGACATCCCAAGACATTCAAAGATGATATTGAGAAGGCCATCCAAGAAATATTATATTTTGGACTCATATCTGACATGTCCGATCGAAATAGAGCATCCAAGAGAGCTCTCATGGATTTGGGGAATCTCAATGGGCTCCAACTCGAATTTGGGGAAGGTGGAAGGCTAGGAAAGGGAGGACACATGGAAAATCATGAGAACACGCCCTACTTCGAATTGGATTGAGTTTGTGGATGGATTGGGAACCTTAGAAGGCTAAGGATGTTTATAAAATATAGGAATCAACCAAGAGAAGGGATTTTTATCATTTGAGAAATTGTCATTTGTGAATTGTGAGAGCTAATGGATGACCATTCTTCCAAAAAAGTGCATTAAAATAGATTCAAGTGCAATATGTCATACATCAAATGAAAGAGAAGCATAAAATGGGAAAATATGCTAATTTCTTATTAATTAAGATAGACAATGTGTTATACTTGATGTACAAAGGAGAAACACCTTCTTCCAATCTCTCAATCACTACCCTTTCAATACCTACAAGACCAATATGATCTCTTAATTGAATAGTCTCCAAGTGTTACATAACCATAAGTTTAATGCTCTCCAAAATCAGCTCCCCTTAGCTCATTAATGGCCCTCCTTAAGTAGGGTTTGGGGAGGCCAACCACTAGGAGAAGGTTTTGGATCTGGGTGAGGATAACTTGTATCAAGGATATTCATATTACAAAGTATGGAATAGTAGGTAGGATTTGAAGGAGGACTTATCCCATGAAAATATCTTCGAAATCCAAGATCCAAAAACCAAGGGATAAGGATAAATAGGGATTTTCTCTCCCCCAAAGTAGTGTAAAGAGCAATAAATGGAAATTTTTTCTCCCCCATAAGCATTTAGGGAGTGAAATTTCACTCCCAAGGACACTCGCAGGGCACAAAAATATCAGGAGGAGGTAGTTTAGGTGTTAGTTTGGTAGGATTTTGACCCCTTACTTGTTGTATTTGCTTCCAAGTGTGCTTAGGGAAGGTACCAGCATGTTATGAGGGATCCTAAAAATTTCTAGGAGGTAAAAAAATCATGTTTCTCATGGTTATATGACATGAAGACCCTCAATGGTACATGGTGTAGAAATTTGAGGTGTAACATGAACTAACATAGGAAAAAGGTCTGTTACAAAAAAATTAACTCTCACAACAAATAACTAATGGTAACCCACAATCAATTCATCCGAGTGGAAGAATATGACAATTCAAGAAAACATGAGAATTAACTGAGGTAGTTAGTTAGGTGCTTGATAGCCTTCTCACTATTCATTGATTCTTTTCTAGCCTACTTGTTAAACCAAGGCCTATATCTCACTATCCTACACTAGAATGGAATGACATAAATTCTTTTCTACTCACCCATTTCTACTCACCACTTTATTCCATCCTCCAACACAAAGAAAATAATAATACCAAAAATATAATAGTTCAAAATAATTTCCCCACTTGGTAGTTAAAATACTTTCCAGGTTCTTAAAAAACCATCTCTCATCACCCAACTTTGTGCATACTTATTGCACCCACATGGGTGTGGTTTTCTCTTCTAGTTTCATCCTCATGATAGATGCACATGCTCACGGTATTTGGATTGTGATTGGGTTGCATGAAATAGATGCATTTGTGAGTGTGAGTGGTCTTGAATAGTCTTAACAAATGAAATTTCTCTTCTATAGAATTACATGCTTTTTCTAAGTGGAAACTCAATAGCCTTTGTTCTTATTTGTCCTATAGAGGATACTTTTACAAATAAACTAGTACGCATGGGGTCATAATGTCTCATTAGGGTAGTTGTAACTCCCTCACTTGGTTTTCCCATTTTCGGCATTGTCTAAGATCATAGAGATTCCCATTGCTCCCTTTAGTGCCTTTAATTTATATTATTTTGATAAGAACAAACAAACACATGCATAAACACACATCACAATTGCAAGACCTAAAACTAAACTCATATTCACAATTATATTTACATAATCTCTAGCAAAATATTGGCCTTGGGATATCACTAAGAATGTTACATAACAACACAAAATATAAAACACATCTACATCATTTATGCAATGATGATACAACCAACTCAATACATTAAGAAATCTATATTGAAATAAATAACTAATGTTCCTTATGTGGGACATATAGATATTATCATCAATTTTTTGGAAATATTGTTATGGTTTACTTTGTTCTCTCCTCTTGTATTTTTATTCTACTAAGAATACTATCTAGGTCTAAGGATTCTACCACATTTTCAAGCAACAAGACAATAGTTTCCTAATATATGCGAGATATGCCTAAGACTTTGTCCTTAAAATTTTGAATGCTAAGTGATTGTAGTTATATGACTAATTTCTTCATAGTATCCACATGATGCATCATTGACATTCCATCGGGAAAAATCAAATGAATATCTTAATGTCACAAGAATGATTAGCTCACTAAATTCTTTCACTAATACATTCTCATGAGCATATATCAAACTTGCCTCATTAATTTGAATTTGTACTCATGATGGAAGGAGATATCAATTAGGTTTAATGTGATCATAGAAAAAGAAAAAAAATGCATTTCTCTAAGTTATATTCATCTAATGCATACATGCCTCTCTCTTAGACAATCGATCATAATTCTCAATCAAGGAGGCATGATTTTATTAGAGTCTTCCAAATGCCAATATTTTCACTATTTAACCTCTCCATCATATGAATGTTATTAGTTTCCATCAAAAGCCACTAATTCTACACAGGGCTTGTTGGATTTATCTTATTACTAAGAGGGGGGGGTGGGGGTGAATTAGTAATTGCATAGATATGTGTATTATTTCACTTTGACAAATTTTCACCAATTAAAACTTTTCAACGGTAATAGTAACAAATACAATAGCACACAAATATATGAGAATAATTGTATATCTATAAATATATAAGAATAAACACATCAGTAGGAGAATGTAATTTCCAAACATGAGCACCCACTCATTTCAGGTGTTGACCTGATCCTCAAGTAATAATCAGTTGGTTGCTGGCACTGATCTATAATAATTTCGATCTGCGTGAGTACAGGCTCATGAACTTGAGGCATCGAACTAAGAAGATGTCTGTCAGAATTTGAAAACCATGACATGTAGAAATCAAGCTTCAAACTATGGATAAATATGATCTCCAATTGTGTAAGAACTGAATTCGAAATTATATTCTCCAACTATGACTAGAAGGAGGCTCCAACCCCTTGATTATATTTACCAACTTCAAATGGAAGGAGGATCCAACCCCCTGATTATATTTACCAACTTCAAATGGAAGGAGGATCCAACCCCCTAGCTTTTATCTACTCCAACAAAAAGGATTCTATAACACCCTGATGTTATTTTCTAGCACCAATTGGAAGGAGTTTGTGACCCCATATTCCTTGCCCCATCTAACCTCCCTGATATGAAATAAGAATGTATTGAATAACTGTAATATAGAAAATACCTTATCTTCGATGTGAGTCTTCAAAATCCACAACTATTGTAACTTCGTTTGTGTGTATATTTATTATGAATATATGTGTCAAGACAGATAGTTTCCAAAACTACGATGTGTGATAATCAATGCGATCTACATCTCTTATGTGGTTCTGTGATCTTCGTCTTTATACTAAGCAGAGTACATAACTCAATCAATTTTTTTATTCTACTGTCTACATATTTCACCGAGTAAGAACATTGCACATCCTGAATATGGGTATCATATTCATTTGGTGCACTTCTTTCTATTCAACTTTTATTGATTTGCGTACATCAAATCCGCTGTATAAAAAAATCTTTATGCGATCAACCAGCCATTGATACACCAAATAATTCTGAATCTTGTCTAACCAAATTATCTTAGATCTTCATATTTCAATCTTACTTCACCACTTCCATATCTTCCTCATTTATAGTATTCTTGGCTCAAGATATGTGTCCACTTGGTGAAGTTTTGTATCCTTGGATAATGCCCCACTTCTTTTTGTTTTCTTCAAGTTAAGCTATGTGTCGATGTGTTGCTTATCGCAATTCATCTTTGTGGGGTATGGGCACACATGCCAATGTTCTTTTGGGACTTTTGTGCATATGTTCATAACTCATGTTTTTTTCACAAGTCTTCATACCACACACTATTTTCTTTGGGGTACTATTACACACAAGTTTGTGTTTCATGTTCTTCATTCATAAGTCTCACAAAAATGGTATTTGTGCATACATTCCATTTTCAATGTTCTTATTTATGGATTACAAATTGCTCACTTGTGACCACTATCATGGTGGAATCTTTGGTCTCATGGGACTTCCACATTATTCCATATGTATTTATTCAAGTTGGATTTGTGAGGAATTATCACATTCTTTCAAAATTAGTCTATTTTTTTCATCAATTACAACTTGTCAACAATCTCCTTAAAACTCTCCTTTTTTTTATCAATGACAATTCATGTCTAGTGACAATTCAACACCTTCGACATTTTGATCATGTTCAACACATAATAATTCAATATTTTGACATCACATTCAATACATAATCATTAGATCCTTTGACATCATGTTCAGTACATAATCGTTTGATCCTTTGAAATCATAATCATTCAATCATTTTACATCAATGACAATACATGTTCAATAATATTGCCCTTTGTCATTGATGTCAACACTACTTTATTATAACTCTATCATAAGTTCCCTCTAAATTTGAGATTTTCTTTTGTGCGTCAAAGGATCCCTTTGCGATCATGCTATTGCTTCTTTTGTGCATTTTTTCCTTTTATCTTCTTCCATATTCTCATTGCTCCCCATTTCATTAGGGTTTCACTTTTTCTCCCCTTTGACATCAATGGCAAAGGGAATCTCTTCTTTGCCGACTACCCCTATATTTGTGCTCATTTCTTCCTGTTTGGCTTGATTCTGGTGTTTCAGGTCGTAGATAATCGATCTATGCGTCAGGTACATAGAACTGATGTGTTATGCCTCATCACTATTGTCTATGTATTATTTAAGTTATCATGTGAAAGATCTTCTCTCGTATTTTGGACACAAGGACCTTTTAAGAATGCCAATAAATTATCATGTTTCACACATATTTCCAACCATCCACATGCATGGTAAGAGTTGATATGTCTGATATCGTGTGTGTATGTTTTATTTCTATAGGGATTTTATTTCGACATCATTCTTCCAAATCACTTTTTGTCCTTTATTGACCCATGCATTAAATTTCAACATCTTCATGATATCCCTTAGATTACATAATACATGAATTCATCAACTTTGAATTCCATTCAATCTATGTATGAGCGCGTGAAGAGAAGTGTCTCCCAATTCTATAAGTTGGTAGTGTTTTCATGTATATCACCACCCTAGTTCATACTCTATCGATCCTTGCTCGGGTATTTGTGACTTGATTTTCCATTCTTTAGCTTCCCTTCACCGTCATGTATTTCTTCCCAAGATTAAACAATTCCCTTGATAGCCTCTTTTTGGTGGTCCAATCACAGCAGGTGTATTTGGGATGGATGAGGGTGGATATGGGTGCTTGGAAAAACCAAATACAGGGTTCCAATTTTATGCCATTGTACCATCAATCACAATTTAACTGGAGCACTTTTGAGCCATTTTCCAACTTGAGTAGGAAAGTTGATCTCTTGGAATAGCAGTAGCAACAAATAATTGATCTTCTAAATCTGATTAGGGATGAGCATACTTCCTTTGATTCATCACCTTTGGAATTATACCTTCTTCCTTTGTTGTAGTCACCAGAGTCTGCTGAGTCAACTCCAATGGATTTGGACTTGCACCTTTCACCACTACCTTCCAACCAAGTTGAAGAAGTCAATCCGGAACTGGTTCTATGACTCACATTTTTCTTCTATCGGCTTTAACTATTTTTGTGATGGTACCGATTCCACTTTGATTTTGTTTAGCTCCATATTTATGTTTTTATTGGAAATCTATGGACTAATGTAATATAATCTTAAAATCTCCAAGTTTTTTAATCACACCTTTGAATATAATAAAAAACGTTCATTTTGCACAATCCTTGTGTATTACTTGTACATGTGTCTCCTTACCATTTTTATGCATGGAAATACACACTTTTGATAATAACAACTACACATTTAAAAATATACAATAACAATATTTAAATGACTTCGAAATCCAATAATATACTACTTTAGCCCTTGAATTCCTGATGTACCTGTTTGAACTCAAGGATTTTGCATAACACATTTAGGTTGGAAATGAAGGCAGCAATTACTTGTTGCTTGAATTGTGTTGTCATTATTTACATTTTCCATGCACTCCTAAGATACCTTCCTTACCCATATCTTATTATGCACAATCGGTTGAACTGTGCTAGCGGTGTTTACTTCTTCATACTTTTGAGATACACTCTTCATAATGGTGTGACAACATTTTTCTATATGTCCAACTAGTTACATATACAACATTTTACAGAACTAAAACTATTTTTATATCTAAGGATTTAGCATAACTGTATTTCTTATCCCTTCTAAGTTTTTCATATTTTCTGCGAAATGTTACCTGTTGGTTAGAACCAAGTCCTCCTTTGCAACAAAAATCATCACTTTCCTTTGTATATCCAATGCATGTTTTGTCCTCTGGATACCTTTGGCACCTCAAGATTTCGTCTAGGATTGTCAAGTTGTTGTTCAACTTGGTTTTAGTATCTATGTTAATGCTTGTTTCATTTTTCTCTTTAATTGTGCAAACTGTTTCAACTTTCAAGTGTGAAACTTTTGACTCTTTTAGCACAATTTGTTCTTGCAGTAACTCATTCATTGATCTTGACTCCTTCCAATATTTTTCAATTGCACCCTTGTTTTCTTCAAGTTCCTTGATTCTTTATTTTGCATAAAACAATGCCTCTTCTCTTACATTCATTTGCTTCTCAAATGCTTTATGTATGCCCTTAATTTCTTTGACTATTTCTTCTACCTTTTTCAATTGTTCCTTTAACACCTTATTTCATTTTCTTAATTTCTTCAAATATTCCAGTGCACTAATCAATCCACCTTCCCAGTCGACTTTAATATTGTCCTCATATTCATATTTTGATCTTTCTTTAGTGCTATTGATTTTTTCCCTTACTTCGGACTTCGAAAATGGTAGAGTGATTCCATCAAAGGGATGTTTATTTTTTATAGTCTTTTCCAATTTCAATGATTCTTTTGTGCTGCTTTATTTTTTATTTTTATTCATAATTTGGAGAGGGTAGGTGAAATCCATTGTAGGTCAATTTATTTGATGGATTTTATGTATTGAATAGAGCTCCTTTAACTGACAAATTTCCTCTTATTTAGTTTTCATCTTGGATAAATTCCATGAATAGTACATCCATTGGACTGTCACGATTGTCTTCTTCCTCTGAAATATTATCCTTAGTGTACAGACTTTTCTTCTTCCTTTGAATTTTCTTTTTTTCCACAACTTTATTCTACCGGTGCTTACTTCCTCGTTCTTGATAGTCTAACTCCTCTTCGCTTTCACTATCTTTTTTTTCTTCATATGTACATTTTGAAGTGAAGTGTCCAATCCACACTTAAAACACTTAAAGGATAACTTTCCTTTGTATTTTCCTTGACCTCTTTCAATTTTCTCACAAAATTAACCTCTTCTTCATCTGACATGTCAGTTATGTTCTTGCACTCATTCTTTCTAGATTTTGGCTTCCATGTGGCTTTAAAATATCCTTCCTTTCTGGAGACATTATCAGGATCTGTCCTCATCTCATACAGAGTGAGAATTCCATACCTTTCATCTTTTGTCAGGTTGTCTAAGTCAGATCTATCTTCTAAGAGTGATACTTTCAAATTGAACCGTGAAGGAAGGGTTCTCATATTTTTTTGTACAACTAATATTTCTTCAATTGTTGCTCCAAATCCCACTACAAAAATTACTATTTCATCCACTATGAGAAAGTATGTCATAATGTGTTCCTCCTCTTCATCTTGAGTGTTTCAAATTTTGTAGATAAGGTTTGCAACTTGGCCTTATTGACTCTTTCATATCCTTCATAAATACTCTTTAATGTGTCCCAAACTTCTTTCATTGTAGTACATTGCATCACTTTGGTAAATTCGGCATCAACTATCCCACATAATGATTACATTCTTTTCTCTTACATTTCGTTCATATTGTATTCTATTTTCAAGGTCAACTGCCTCTATTTTATAAGTTGTGTGCTCATCGGTTTCTTTTTATTCATCTATGGTTACTTTTGGAAGCTCATATCCATCCTCCATTTATTTCAAAACATTCATACCAATATATTGCAAATAAAATTCCATTCATATCTTCCAAAAAGCACAGTTGGAGCCATCAAATATCAAAGCTCAGTTGGTAGACATACCTTCTTGTCTGTCCATATCGGCACTGGATCCTTCTTCCAGATGTTAATATGTTACTGAAGACACCCACCCTGATACTAATTGTTATATTTATCTTATTACTGAGAGGGGGGGTGAATTAGTAATTGCGTAGATATGTGTATTATTTCACTTTGAAAAATTTTCACCAACTAAAACTTTTCAGAAGTAACAGTAACAAATGCAATAACGCACAAATATATGAGAATAATTGTATATTTAGAAATATATAATAATTATTACATCAATGGGAGAATGCAATTTCCAAACATGAGCACCCACTCATTTCAAGTGTTGGCATGATCCTCAAGTAACAATATGTTGGTTGTTGGAACCGACCTACAACAACTTCAATCTACATGAGCACCGACTCCTGAACTTCAGGAACTGACCTGAACAAATTTCTATATGACTGTGCAAAATGTGGCTTGTAACAATCAAGCTCTGACCGATGGATAACTATGACCTTCGATTGTGGAAGCATCAAATTTTGAATTGTATTATCCACCTTTGAATGGAAGGAGGATCCAACCATCTGATTTTATTTACCAACTTCAATTGGAAGGAGGCTCCAAACCCCTAGTTTTTATCTGCTCCAACAGAAAGAATGCTACAACACCCTTATGTTATTTTCCAACACCATCTAGAAGGAGGCTATGACCCCATGTTGCTTGCCTCGTCCAACCTGCATAATATAAAATAAGAATGTATTGAATAACTAAAATATACAAAATACCTTATCTTCGATGTGAGTCTTCACAATCTGCAACTTCTATAACTTATTTTGCGTGTATCTTTCTTCTAAATATATGTGTTAAGACAGACAATTTCTAAAACTATAATGTGTGATAATCACTGTGATCTTCGCATCTTATGTGGTTCTATGGTATGCTTCTTTATACTGAACAAAGTTCCTAACTCAGACACTTCTTTTGTTCTATGCTCTGCGTATTTCACTAAGTAAGAAAATTACACATCTTGAATATGGGTATCATTTTCATATGGCACACTTATTTCTATTCAACATCTGTTGATTTGCGCACTTCGGCTCCATTGTATAAAAACTATTTCTATGATCAACGAGCCATTGATACCCCAAATAATTTTGAATCTTGTCTAACCAGATCATCTCAGATATTCATCTTTCAAGCTTACTTCGCCACATCTATCTCTTTCTCATTTATAGTATTCTTGGATCAAGAGATGTGTCCACTTGGTGAAGTTCCTTATTCTTAGATTATGCCCCACTTATTTGTGTTTTCTTCAAGTTAAGATCTGTGTTGGCATGCTGCTTATTGCAATTCATCTTTGTGGGGCATAGTGTGCATATGCCAATGTTCTTGTGGTACTTTTGCACATAGGTTCATAACTTATGTTTTTCTTCGTAAGTCTTCGTACCAAATACCATTTTCTTTGTGGGACTATTACACACAATTTTGTGTTTCGTGTTCTTCATTCATAAGTCTCACACAAATTGTATCTGCACATATCTTCCATTTTCAATGTTCTTCTCTGTGGATTACAATGTGCACACTTGTGACCACTGTCATGGTGGAATCTTTGGTCTCATGGGACTTCCACATTCTTCCATATATGCTTCTTTAAGTTGGATTTGTGTGAGGAAGTATTCATATTCTTTTGGAATTATTCTATTTATTGTCATCAATTATAGCTTGTCAATAATATCCTTAAAAAATCTCCTTTGTCATCAATGACAATTCATGTCCAATGAAAATTCAACACCTTCGACATCTTGACCATTTTCAACACATAATCATTCAATAGTTTTACATCATGTTCAGTACATAATAATTTGATCCGTTGACATCATGTTTAGTACATAATCGTTCGATCCTTTGACATCATAATCATGATACTTTGACATCAATGACAATACATGTTCAACATAGTTCCCACTAAATGTGGAATCTTTCTTCAACAAGAATATTCAACCTACACAAACTACCATAGGGAATTGTAACCAAATGCTACTAGCCTACAACAATTACTAACACTAACAAGAAATGACTACAAACATTGTTAACAATGGACTTGACAATTAGGCCTAAAAGGACTTCTTACACCACCATAATAGGGTCAAATAATTTGAATGCTTTTCGTGTGTTGCATGAGAGGGATGCATCCATAGAATATAATGAGTAATAATTCATTATAAATCCATTTCTATCAAGTTGTACAAAACAACCAAGCATAGATAGGGCCACTCATATGTTGCTAGACATCATTCAAATAACATGAATTTCATCAACACATTCATACAAAGTGGTATGACATGAATATAGTAGTGTACACTTTTAGAAAATTTATTAATCATGGAAAATGAAGATAGAAACAATAACTTAATTTATGTAGCGATAATTACTACAATCAACCCCTACAGTTATTGTTGAAGTTCCCCAAAACATACTCAAAATATCCCATCTTCAATACTCCAAGATGATATGTCATCAACAACAAAAATGTCTTTAAATTAAATCCATTGACTTATCCAACAACAATGTGCTCAAATGAACTCAGCTATAGTCAAATTCAGTTTCATACTCCACTATTTGATTTGACTATCAATCATTAAATTCAAACTCAAATGTCTAATTCCATAAATGTTGATTCAAAATTTGAATTGTTAAAACAAAATGAATCTTGAACTTAGTGATTTGACATTACCCACACCTTAGAGGTTTCGCAACTTGAAGTTTCTTTGTTGTGATTATGAGTTTCCTAATATTACACAAGATGTGACCTTATATCAATGTTTCATAAGGATTCCCTTTCCACCTTATGATCAAACTTGAATCTCTTTGTACATTCACTCCTTCAAGTCCTTCATATTTTCTCCATTTCTTTTTACTCATTTCCTTTCTCTTATATTTCATATTACCCTCTCTTTTTCTTCCCTTCCTTCTCTCAAATTAGATCTCCTCCTACATTAGTTATTTTGGAAATTTTTGGAAGGAGTATCCCACCAATTAAGAAAGGAAATCAATCACACTAGGTTGGATATCATTCATTGTCACTAAGGTCTTGGGAATCATTTTTTTTCTGTATTCTTCTCATCTTAGCTATATATGAGAAATTTTTTATTTCATTCTTTGTTCTCTATGGAGTGGGGTCATTCGCTTATATTTTTTCTAAATCAACTCTCAGTGTGCATATTGGAGATTATTCTCCATTGTCTTATTTTTTTACTGATTTTATTTGTCATGTGTTTTTTATTTTCTAATATTTTCTTAAATCTAAAGAGAACACTTGAGGAACCAAGAAATTTATTTGATTCCCTTAATATCACATGCAGATAAAAAAAACTTAAGAAATGTGTTTGCTCTTGTTTTATGTTTTCTTTTATAAGTCATGGGATCGAATGGAGAAGATAAAGAGAAAGATGTAATTACCTTTATTTTACTTTCTTGTGGTAGTCTAACTAGCCTTGACTAGTAACATGTACATTAGGTAAAGTAATATTTTATTCTTCTCAGTGTTGCCTCATTTATGCAAATGCATTCAATGCACAAACACTTATAAAACCCAATATCAAATACTTGTAATGCAAATACAATTATATTTAACTCAAGATCAATAAAAAACATGCAAACCTATAAATAATGTATAAACCCTTATAAAGTTATCAAGATTTAACGCACCTCAAAACCTAGGATTTGAAACATATATCCAATATCTCAATCAAGAAACAAGCCTAAAACTTCATCTTAAACTTAGTATCATTCCCTATTTCCCCCCTCCATATCCGCTTCATTGTATCCATCTTATTTTACCTTCTTTCAATATTTCCCTTGTTGCAAAGACAACTAAATCCCTCAAAGTGTAGAGACCTCACTATCTCTAGGGTCTCTCGTAAGATCATCCAAGTAACCTCTATCTTTTTAGGGTACCTAAAATAGCTCAGAAAACATAGAAAATTTCTAATTTGGTGATTTTTTTTAGTCAAATACCCTTGTTTATTTTTTATAGACCGAATGGTCTTGTACATAGGCTTGGTGTCTAAGCATGTAGAAAGTGACTAAAGTGACTTTCCTAGACATTAAATTTGTTTTTATAAAGTTAAAGTGAATTTTTTCTTTATGGTGAGTGAAAATGACTTAATTTGTGGTAAAGTGCAAAATTATCACAACCATTGATCTTGAGATATGAAGATTTAATCTTGGCTATCCATCTTGGAAGATGAAGAGTTGAATCCATCTTCTCATTAATGAACATATAAAGAGGAGTTCTAGGAGAGGAAAAGACACAACGAAGAGAGAGAGAGAGAGAGAGAGAGAGAGAGAGAGAGAGAGAGAGAGAGAGAGTTGAAAATGTACCAACTAGATAATAGGGATCAAGGATTGTTAAATGAAACCTCCTCCATAATCGCTATATATCACTATGCCAACCATATAACATAAATATGGGTATTCCCACACTGCCTCTCCCCTCAAAGATTTCTCTACATCCATGTAAAAGATCCTTCAACTATTTGAGTTGATAATGTAATGAATCACACTTTTACCACTAAACTATACCTGTTTTAATAAGGAATTAGCGGTTGTTAGTTAAATAAAGTATTTAGAATTTTATATTATATTAGAAGAGGAGAAGTGAGTTGCATCAAGAATAGAAGGGGCGTTGATTCTAAGGAAAAGAGAGGCTTGATTTCCAAGAAAATGGCAAATGCATTTAGGCACAAAAATTGAGGGTCACACTGGTGGAAAAGAGGCATAGAATTTGATGTCCGTATGACAATAAAGGATGCACAATTTTTTAGGAAGTTTGTTGGGACTGTTTTTTTGCTCCGTACAATCCATACATACCTATACAATGACCAATACAATTCGTAATTTTTTTGTTGGACATATCTATAGTTGTTGGCACAATTTTCCAAGTGCATTTATTATTTTATTAATTGTTGTAATTTTTTTCTAAGAATTATCTATGTGATGAAATAAAATTTCTCTCTTGAACTGATTTTACCTACAAGGTTTTTCTAGGGGTAATTTACCAAAAAATATCGGTTTTAAAATTTCATGGTTTTTTGTTCTATTTCATTGCAAGTATTTGAGTCAAATCTCATGTGTTTCAGTTTACAAGTTTCATATTTGAATGCATTTAATTTATGTGCATTAATTTGGTGAATAAATTTGTTGGGTATTGAAACCAAGGCTGGGGGATTGAGTAAAAATTACATGGTATTAGATATTTGAACAGAGAAAACCAGTATTTGACATAAGAGGGTGGAAAGGGTATTGTCAATTTATTTCACCTAGCGTAGTGGGATTGAGTTGTTGGTTGGTGAGTGTCATATGTCCTTAAATTTTTGCTTGTGGTTTGAGGATATATTGGAGGGCACATTGAATTTCATTCCAAGGAAGGAGAGGATTACTTTGTTTTCGGAGGAATGTGAGATATGGGAAACACTTGAGAAAGTTGTCATGATTCTTGTTGATCTTGATCCTTTGGATGAATATAACAAAAAGAATGTCGAGTAAAAATGAATCATTATTGAAGCAGTTAAAAACCATATTATACCTCATGTGAATAGTAAAGTTAATTCCTTTGATATGTGGGAAGCTTTGACAAACTTGTATCAAAGTGACAATCAAAACAGGAAAATGGTTTTGAGGGAAAAAATGAGAAATACTAATATGACCAATGCTGTCAATGTCACATAATACCTTACCAATGTCTCACAAGTACATGATGAGTTGGGTGTTATTGGAGAGAAGGTGGAGGATGTAGAGTTGGTTAGGATTTCCTTGAATGGTTTCTCAAAACATGGCAGGACTTTGTGCATTGTATTGTTGCAAGGGAGAACATGCCTACATGGTCTATAATTTGGGATATGATTTCATATAGGAGAAGATGAGAGTTGGATCCAGCTCCATAGGTCAGCAACATGGGGATTATGAGGAATTTTTTCTCTCATATCAAAGAACAAGAAAAGGCCCAAGAATGGGCCTGGTGGTGGGTCTAGTTGGAAAGGTGAATAGAAAAAGGATATGAGAAAAGTTAAATTCTTTGCTTGCCATAAGTTTGGGCGCTATGAAGGGTAGTGTCTAAACAGTAAGAAGAAGAATAAGTCATAGGTAGCAACATCAACTAAGGTAGATGAGTTTTCTATTAATTCTGAGAATGAGTTGTCACTAGTGACTTCTCTTTCTTCTATATCATATTCCTCCAGTATTTGGTACATAAACAATGATTCCTCTAGTCACATGAAAAGAGTAAGTGATCACTTCACATATTTATCTGAGGGCATCTGGGGTGTGTATATTGATCTAGATGATGATTACAAGATAAGATCTATTGGCCTTGGAACAATGTCATTTCATAGGGAGTTCCAACAACCTTTGATGGTGAAGGAGGTATTATATGTTTTAGGGTTGGACAAGAACCTAATTTAAGTTTCAACTATAGAGGATCGGGGATTTACAGTGATTTTATAGATGGAAAAGTTCTTATTCATCCAAAAGAGTCTAGTTTGAGGACACCAAAGGTGACTAGAACTAGATGTGGGAGGATTTATAGGATTATGTTTCAACCAACACAGGCATTGATTCATTGTAGTGGTAGTGATTTATGCAATGTCTATAACACATGGATAGCACACTTGCATTATGGTGCTCTTACAATACTAAAATATATTGTTACATGACTGCTACACTTCAAAGTAGATCAACAACATGTGTGCAAGGGGTGTGGACTAGGAGAATAATCCAAGACATCTTTTCCTAGAAGTGAGAGGAGGAGAGGAGAGATATTGGAGTTAATGCACTCAGATGTTTTTGGTTCCATGCCAGTGGTATCCATGGGTGGATACGAGTACTATGTCATTTTCATAAATGATTTCTTTGGGAACACTTGGATCTAGTTCCTAAAGACCAAGGATGGGGTCTTCGATAGATTTCATGAATTCAAATATCTCTCTTGAAGAGAATCAAATGGGGAAGAATGTTAAGGTGTTGATATCATACAATAGGGGGAGTATTCCTCCAACGATTTCAAGAACTTATGTGAATCAATAGAAATCAAGAGAGAGTTAATTGTTCCTTACCATCCTTAGTAGAATATGGTTGTGGGAAGGAAAAACAAGGCCATTTTTGGGGCTGCAAAATCCATGTTGCATGAAAATGGTATACCATTATTTATTTGGGTAGAAGCATGCAACCTGTAGCATATGTGTAGAACAGGATCCCACATTGAGTGTTAGGGAAGAAGACTCATGAGGAGGGTTTCACTGGTAGGAATCCTTAGGTGTGACACTTTCACATATTTAGGTGCCTTACTTACTCACATGTCCCTTCTGAGAAGAGGAAATGGTTATATTCCACTGCAAAGAAGGGGGTGTTTGTTGGATAATGAGACTATGAAGGATTTCTGGATTTATATTCCTACACTAAGGAATATAATGGTTAGGTATGATGTGAGATTCAAGGAGGAGAGGTAAATGAAGACATATCATGATTCATTTTCCACACGAGGGCAAGAGAAGTAGGTCCCACAGAGTTCATAGGTACCATAGGTTACAGGGCCACAAGGAAAAGGTTCACAAGTTTCATGGGTTACCAATTCCTGGTTTATAGGTACACAGGTCATAGGTCCTCAGACTTTTGAATCACAATATTCATATGAAAAGGATGAGTATGAGATACCTACACCACATGAGGTCACTTTAAGGAAGAAGAAGTCAATATGGAATCAACACACTCTAAAGGATGCATAAGATCTTGTGGAGAGTCCAAAGAGGGTTTTCAGGGAAATAAATCCACTAGAGAGATTATGTAGCTATGTGGATTTGATGGGCATAATCCATGAGAAATATCCTTCCACTTTTGAGGTATCAGTTGACTAACAAGTATGGAGAGATGACATGATGGAAGAGTATGATTCCATCATGAAGAATGATTTATGGGAGATTGTTTTGAGACATAAGGTGAATTTAGTGATGACTTCTAAGTGGCTCTACAAAATCAAGTATGTTGTGGATGGAAACATTGAGAAGTACAAAGCTTGGTTTATGAACCAGTGGTTCTCATAGGTAGATGGAGTATACTATGAGGAGGCCTTTGCATCAATAGCGAGGTACACTTCTATCAGGGATATTGTGTCCATTATAGAAAACATGGGTTGGAGTCTTCATTAGATAGATGTGAAGACTGCATTTCTAAATGGAATTGTCAAAGAGGAAGTGTATATTGAGAAGAAATAGGTATTTGAGGTGCATGGGAGAGAGTCTCATGTGTACATATTGAATAAGGCTCTCTACGGACTCAAGCAATATCCTGAAGCGTGGTATGAAATAATTCACAGTTACGTGTCATAGTTGAGCTTTGTGAAGAGTGAGGCAAATCCAAATCTATACTACATCCAGTTTAGTGAGGATACACTTATTCTTATCCTTTATGTGGATGACCTCTTTATTACATGATCATAAAATATCATCAGATAATGAAAGAAGGATATAGATACAAAGTTTGAGATGAAGGATATTGGTCTGATGCATTAATTTTTAGGGTTGGAAGTGTGGCAGAGTCCAAGTCATATTTTTCTTGGACAAGGGAATTATGCAGTTGAGATATTGGAGAGATTCAAGATGGTGGGATGCAAGCCTATGTTGACACACATGACAACCAAATTGAATAAGCTTGATGCTTATGATTCAAAGTTGGTTTATCCCACCTTGTATCGTACCTTGATTGGGTACTTGATGTATATTTTTAACACTAGACTAGATATTTGTTTTGTTTCAAACACTCTCAGTGAGTTTATGGTTGATCCTAGGAGAGTGCACTCGTTTGCAATAATACATGTTTTTTGTTAATTGCACGGAACTATATATTTTGGGTTGAGCTATGTCTAGGGGGACAGATTCAGGATGGTTGGTTTCAATGACTTAGATTTGGTAGGAAATACGGTTGACAAGAAAAGCACCTTTGAGTGTTGGTTAAAATTGGGATCGGCAGTAGTGTCCTAGTTCAACATGAAGAAGAAGTCGATTGCATTGATTTATACCAAGGCATATTATATGGTTGCCAATTTGGCAAGTTTTGATGCCATATGTCTTTGCAATATACTTTTTGGGATATTTAGTTAGGAGTTGATTCTGATAATGATTCATTGTGATAATCAAAGTTGCATTAAACTCTCGAAGAATCCAGTGTTTCACGACTGGTTGAAAAACATTGAGATCAGATACCACTTTATCCAAGATTATGTTTAGAGAGGGGAAGTATGGCTTTAGTACATATCTACAAATGAGAAAGTCATCAGGACATCCTCACAAAGGCTTCGATGAAAGGGAAATTTTTCAAATTGAGAGATAAGTTGGGGGTGGTGCATAACATCTTCCTCGTTAAGAGGGAATGTTGAGTTTTTACAACTCGGATGGTATTCTACATAGTTTTGGTATGTAAGCATGTATAAAATGACTAAAGTGACTTTCCTATTCATTAACTTTATTTTTATAAATTTAAATTGAATTTTTCTTTATGGTGAGTGAAAATGACTTAAGTTGTGCTAAAGTGCAAAAATATCACAACCATTGATCTTGAGATACCAAGATTTAATCTTGGCCATCCATCTTGGAATATGAAGAGTTAAAGTAATTTTCTCATTAATGAAGAGATAAAAAGGAGTTCTAGGAGAGGAATAGACACAATGAAAAGAGAGTGAGAGAGATGAAGATAAGAGGAGAAGGGGTGTTCATTCAAAGGAAGAGAGAGGGCATGATTTCCGAGGAAAGTATAGATTCTTTAATGCAGGACCATACAATTTATATTTAGTCACAAAAATCAAGGGTCGTACTATTGAAAAAGAGGCATATAATTTGAGGTTTGTGAACGAGTAAAGGAGGCACAATTTCTGATGCAGTTTGTTGGGACTATTTTCTAGTTCGTACTGATTTGTACAAAAATTGTACAGACCATACTTTTTTGCTGGACATAATTCTAGCTATTGGAATGATTTTCTAGGTTCACTTATTCCTATATTAATTGTTGTCATTTTTTCTAAGAATTCTCCGTGGGATGAAATAAAATTTCTATCTTAAACTGGTTTTCCACGCGGGTTTTTTCCAGGGGTAATTTACCCAAAAGTCTTTGTGATAAAATTTCAAGGTTTGTTGTTTTATTTCATTGCAAGTATTTGAGTTAAATCTCATGTGTTTTAGTTTACAAGTTTCATATTTGAAATAATTTAATTTATGTGCATTAATTTGGTGAATAAATTTGTTGGGTATTGGAACCAAGGAAGGGATTAAGTAAAACTTACACCCCTATCCTTCTCCATTTCTTTGTCCAACTCAAACATGTCCTACGTTTTGCATAAATATTTGGACCAAGACTCGAATGAACATAAATTTCAATGCACTATCACAATTTGTATCTCTTTAGAGGCAACTTCTAATCAAATCAAATTCACTTCTATTTTTTCCTCCTTCCATTTTCATGCTTATATTCTTCCCTTCTGTATAGGGATCTCAAGTGTATGATCTATGAGTAATTATTCATCAGGATACTCACCATTTGCTCAATACTATCTTATTTTTTAACAATGCACCATATATCTATTTACTAATAATTTTGAATCACATTCAATGAAAATTATCAATCTTTTATTTTAATAAAAAAAATTGGGAACCAATTCTTAATAAAAGAATTCCACCATTATTCCATGCTCTGGTTGAACTTGCAACACTCTCATATGTGCATATGGGGACATTTTTAATTCTCTACAATGAATACTTGGCCCTCTTTCTACTGTTGTGAGGTCTAACTTTATTCTAGGAGTTTTTTTCTCTTTTGAATCACTATCAATGAGTGTTAATGCACTCACTCTATTTCGAACCCAAAATCCAATATTATAGCAATATCCATAATACAAATTGAATTGTAGAAGTTGAAATTAGTACATATTTACGTCCTTCCTCTTAGTACTGCTAACATGTGAACTTTAGGGCCTAAATCCTTTCCCTCTAATCAATGGAATCAACATAACCAATCTCAAATACTTGCACCTCATCAGTGATGCTTCATTGAACCAACCATAACTTAACACCGTCACATAAGTGATTAATCCAAAATGGATCATTGACAAGGAAATGGTTTATTTTAATGGATTTTTCTATTAAGGTTTAATGCTTAATTTTTATAATTAAAGGTTGTAAATCCTTCATCGAAACCCTGTTCAAGCCATGTTTTCATTCCTTAAAAATTGTTATGCATGAAGTTTTAGTTATGTAGAGTTATCAAGTCATTAGAATGGGCTTATTAGCTATGTGTTATGTATCATAGGGAGATGCTAATATAAAGAATAGTAGAAAATAGACTAAGGAAACTTCTATGTGGTGTAAATCCATGCATTTGTGTGGGAAAGGTAGAGGGTATCCTACTCTGCATTGTACAAATATCAGGTTATGCAGAGATCTAGGCACATGGAAATTGGATTATGCATGGAAAGGGATGAGTGGTGCTTGGATTCTACACTCTGTACAAAGTAACTCGCGTAAAATGCATGTGAGGAAATACATGTAGAGCAAAGGATTCATCAATCTCTCAATGCTAAAGAGGAAGAATCCACCTATAGAATGAAACAAAAATAGCATTCCAAGACAAATAATACCTTGGCCTACTTAGAAAATAACATGGCCACATAGGTTATAGACACATGTATAACCCAACATGTAAGAAGATAATACACGCATCCTTGATGGAAAAATAACCTTAAGAGAAAACCTATAATGCCAATATTCATTACAAGAGGTGGTCATATTGGATGGAATTTGAGAGGGATATTAAGGGGTTCTATGAGGAAAATGAAGGAGGAAGTTGAATAGGTTGGGAGCCTATAGCCATTTCGGGTAGAAAGAAACCAACAAAGGGAGACAATGAAGGGGCATAACAAAGAAAAGAAGATGGGATTTTCTCAAACATTGGAGAATTTATGGAGATATGGAAATTGAAATTGTGTTATGTTAATAACATGAAAACATATAGAGTAGTATTGAGAACACAAAACTTGAGGACAAAGAATATCGTATGATCTTATTCATAGGAAATGAAATGTATCTTAGAGCCAAGATATAATATTGCAAAACATAAACAAGGAGTAAGAATAGAAAAAATATCTATTAGAAAGTGTATATATTCAATTTGTAATCATCCCTAAGCATGTAACTTGATCCAAACAAAGTCCGTTTCTTTTTGGTTTTCCTAAATGGGTTTCCAAGTAAAATATTAGTGTTATTATTTTCTTTATGATTGTTTTATTTAGTATCGTTTTATAATTAAATTAAAATTTACAAGTATTATACAATTATAACCAAAGCACATTGAAATAAAAAGTAGATAAAAATAATTTAATTTTGTAAAATTAGTTAAGGTCGATGTTAGTGATTTCACTCATACATAGTATGAGTGATTGAGAATCATATCGGTAGCATAGTCCAAGTTTGAAAACTCTTGGTGAAGAACAGGTATGGTAAACACTCGCAAATGCTACCATAAGAGTGGTTATCCATTGTTGCGAGGTCTTGGATGAAGAAAATAGTAAAAAATTACATGAATTGATAATTAGGAACATCCAAGGTAAGACTCAAAAGTGAATTTTACTCATTGGAATAGAGCATTATTGTAATAATTGATATCATGAAACAATTTCTTGCAATAAAGGAAAAAGGATATGTACCAAGGACTATTGAATAGTCAAAATATTCAAGGAATATTGACTCTTATCCTTTGTCTTCAAATAGTCCATTCAATATTGAAGAAAAACTTAAAACACCAACATATAATGGTTAATTTAATTATAAAAAACTAAATCATTGGTTGAAATAGTGAGAGATCCATTTTGGCCTTTATTAGATAAAATAAATCCAAAGGATTTGTTTTTACCTATTGAAAATATTTGAAAATCTCTAGGCATGCACTATTATGTTGGGAGATCTATGTAATTGAAGCTAGAAAAGTATCCCATGGTTACAAAATGGGATAATTTCAAGGAAATGTTGAAATAACAATTTTATCCCATAGGCTATGAAGAGGAACAACTTATGGAATGGAAATACTTTCACAAAGAACAAAGATAATGTGGACAAGAATACATGTTTGAATTCCTTGGATGAAGGTGAGTATCATGATCAGAAGGGCATCGTGACAAACGTGGGTTGATGTGTGTTAGATACCTCGGGATAATCCATGCCAAGTGGGGGAAGTGTGAAGCCTTTCAACATGATGATGAGACAGTGGGGTGATTGGAAAGGTGGTACTTCATAAATTAAGATATGCAATGGAAAAAACAAACAATAGTTCGTTAATGATTTTTCACTATGGAGAATGTATTTCAATACTAGAGGGAAGTTATCATGGGTATGATCCTGGATTTTTTTGCATGTAAGAGGATCAGGATAATAATTGGCCTTAAAAGAGATCATGTGGTGTAAGGAGGTAGACAATTTGAAGGACAAAGTTGAGTGATGGTGTTGAAACAATGGATTGCGATTATCATTTGGATTGAGCTCGTGTATTTGTATTATGGGTTAATGGAGAAAGGTGATGGAAAAAACATGGAGCATATGGTATAAGGTAAATGGAAACAACTGATTGGGGGATAGCAGGATAATAGAGAACAATTGTGATCCACCTAGGTGGCTTAGTTGTGTAATTCTACCATTATGTTTCCTATTCGTGAGGAATAGAGGTAACAAAGAAGGTTCTATGGGAGGAATTGGAGGAAAAAAAGAAAATTGAGGATTTCAAATTCCTCCAGGAGTGCATTATGGATCTGAGCATGACCAAAGATCTTTAAATGTTGTATAATAGGCTAATTTCATTTTTTTAGATAATGAAGGGGTTTTTTGGTTGAGTTCTGCTGGAACACGAGGAAAAGGATAAGGGTGATGAGGTGGAAGCTGAATTCTAGAAGGATCACCAGTATGATTCGTTCCTAATGCATAATATTATTGACATCATTTCCAACAAGCTTGGAATCTAGTTTATTCCTTGTGTTGTTGTTGCTGGTAGTTTGGTTGCTCCCTAAATGGGTGAAGGAGTGTTTGTCTCGCTGGTTGGTCATCAGGTTCCTTGAAATTTGTAGTGATTTCAGTATTTTCTTTCAAGTTTTCAAGTGTTTTATGTAGAAATATGGCAGCTTTATATGATGTTACAACAGGTAATAGGTGTCTTAGGAGTTGTAGAAGGTTAATTGGTTGTCAAAATAGTGTAAAGGCCCCATTTTATCCTTCATAGGATGGGTAGTTCTATAGAAGTAACTATCAAACTGTTGAACTAGTATGGATGCTTGAAGGTACCAGACTAACAAGCATAGTACTAATGGATTCCGAAGGAAATTGTAATTATTTGTTTGATATATAATATACAGTCTTTGTTACTTACAAGAAAAAAGAATACATGTTTGAATTATACAAGCAAGCCATCAATTTGGATCTCTCTTTGGAATAATCTAGGGTAGCCATGAAACATCCAAAATGCTACAGGTCCCCAAAAGGAAGATTGGAAATTACTAAATAAATAGTAATGGACAACACCCCTGATGTGTATGAAAACCTAGAATTAGGAAAAAATGGAGGTCTTAAAGGGTCTCTAATAATAAAAAAATTAAAAATTAAGAAAAAATTATTTTCAACCATTAGGATTTAAGACGGTGATGTCGACCCTGTGGGTAAATAGTGTTGAAGGGAAATAAAATAAGTATTTTTTCATGTATCTTCAATTTATCTCCTTATAGGTTTAATGAAAGTGTTTGGATTTTAAAATGATCATGGAAAAAACACAAAGAAATCTCACAAATGAACACCATATATTATATGGTAAAACACAAAAAGGGGAAACATCCATAGAGTGAAAAATACCCCAATTATGCTTTCCTCAACCACCACTACTATATCCCATAAAGAGGAGAAATCTGGAAACAAACCCAAGAGTGTGTTGCTCAAAATTGACAAATACATCAACTTCTACATCATCACTAGAATAAAAATAAGTGGAGGAAGCCAAAGACGTGGTAATGACATTCCACAAAAGAATACAAAGGAATAGTGCAAGACTCGGGTGATATAATGTCTCTAGATTTATCAAGCAAACCAAACATAATTTCAACATCTACAAGAGATTTCTTTTAATTATCAATCGTTGCTTGCAAAGTCATGAAATTTATGTTATTATTCAATTCTTTCACATTGATGTGCTTAGTATATTTAAGACCTATGTTCTCTTCAACTAAACATACAATGTATATTTGAAGTGAAGTCACTTTAGCAAGAATGTTATTTTCAACTTGCAAGTTATCATTGTCTTCAATTGTGTTATTACTTCAAAGTAACAAGGCATAAAAATAGTGCAAAATGAGAAAATGCGCAACAAAATTGACCATGAAGAAAATGCAAGACCGATTTTGTTTAAAAACCATTCCCTCGGTTTTAGGAAAAAATAATTAATTTATTAATTAAACTAAAATATAAAAATAAAATAAATACATAAAGAACAAGAAAACAAACAAAAATAACTACATCACTATACTCTCCTTGAAAAACTATGAAGTTTGAGAAAACAAAAAATCCTTTGTATCAAAGTTATGCCCTCTATAAGTTTGAAAAACTAGGAATGTTCCTGGGTTTTTATGAAAAAATGAAATTTTAAAATAGTAAAATGCAAAATTTGTGGAAAAAAAGTTTATTACTGGAGAGAGAAAAAGCCACACTTCCTGAAAAAGAAAATACCAAAAAGGACATCAATGTGAAAGTTGTGGTCATTTAAAGATATGAGTAAAACTCTACCTATAAATCCCTACACCCTGATCACGTGGTTATACCTGAAAAGGTTTCTATACAGATAATGTAGCAATTTAATTGTGCTAAAGCATTAATGTATCATGCTAAATATGCCAAATAATTGGATAGAATTGTATGGTTGTTGATGATTTGTCACCATATGGAAGTGACGAATGTCCTGATGAGATGGCAGAGGATTAGCATGGAAGGAATGTGGTGTTGACGTGGTTGTTGATATGGTAAGGATGAGTGGCCAAGGTGATATGTGGTAATGAAACATGGTAATGTTGTGTGAAAGTGATATTGACCTAGCAAGGTGTTGTACATGAATAAACACCCTTGTAACCGAGGGTCTGGGGTTACCAAGTTACTTCTAAAACTTGCAGACAATCAGCTTTAAAGTACAGAAAAGAAATAGGAAGTAATGTTGAACTCACCCGATCAACAACGGTTGATCCAAGATTTCTCTTCTCTCACTCTACTCCTCTCCAAAGCTTTTAGGGATGCACCTATTTCACCAGCAAAGAGCAAATTCTCCAAGTACAATCTTATACATGTATATATGACAAGTTAGATAAACAATATATAGAGTGCTTAATCAAAATATTCATCAAACCATGATACATGAAAGAGACTAAACACAAAGTTGGAAGAATAATTCTCTTTATTAACAATAGTGAATGAGATAAGTGTACAACCCAACGCCTGAAACAAGGACTCCTCTGCAACCAAAGGATCTGAGTTCTGCTGCTCCAAAGACTTCTGAAGATATACGACCAGCATAACTTTGCTCTCCAAGATTGATTGATTAATGCCCTCCCCAAGGCCTCTATTTATACTTTGGGAAATAGAGCATTTTCAAAGGTTGAGGAGGTTGAGACAGTTGAGATAGTTAATTATTAGGGGTCAAAAAATCTCCATTAATCGTGTTTTATTATTTTTAATGTCGAATGGATGTGTACGTGAGTATTAATACTAGCAACCCACGTATGACACGCGAGTTGCTATAAGGGAAAACCGGGTACAGATCTGTACACGAGTTGCAATGAATATACTCGCGTACAGTACGCAGGATGCTGTGGAGATAGTCATGTATGTACGCGAGTTGTTGTGGAGATAGTCGCATACAAAAATCAACATATAAAAAGGTAAAATGGCAAGCTGGTTGGATAGTGAATGCATCTCCTATCATGCCAATCTATAGTGGTTAGGAAACCTTCAATCCAAAAGTGTCCTTTTGTGTGCCAACATATGAAGTGTCGACACTCGGATGGAGAAGTTCCATTTGGGTTGATAACAGATGCCCCCTAATGTCTGAGGTCAGAGGGAAGCGATGGCCGAAATACATTATAATCATTATCTTTGGAGAACTCAGAAATCCATTGAAGCAGAGGTAGTACCTAAAACAAATACATAATAATGTCATATACAAAGTCATATCTGAGGATGCTATGTTCAATATACTAGAACACTAGATCCTTTACAATGTTTGAGTGCATCATATAGTACGGGTACAAAACCATGTATATTACAAAGGTGAATCAAATCCACAATATACAATAATGATGAGTCTTCAAATATCTGGAAGTTGTGTAAATGAATAGAACATAATCTTGCACAACTTAGTCCATAGATAGGGAACTAAGGTCTTCATAAACAATCCCAAAGAACCAGTACAATCCAAGCCATGTGAATAAATATAGGTTGAAGTCAAACATGGAGCGGATTCAACAGATTGTCAATCAATAGGTGATAATCAACAACTGAAGCAAAGAAATTCACCAATAATAAAAGTGAACCCTGAGGTATGATCGTCAAAACTCTAGGTCTTCATCGTCAGGAAGTGCTGATGCGAAACCATACTGTGATAAGGAAGGCAATAGATCCTCCAACGGATCACAAGAGTGACTAGGAACTGGCTAAAGGAAGGGAGACACAAGTGATAACAGAGACGACAATGATGGGATCAGGATATAGATTAGACATTGAGTTAAGCCCTTGAACAGTGAGCACGACACAGAGATGACCCAAGGAAGCTTTTAACTCTATAGATAGAACAACTAGACTTATCTGTCATGTAGGAGACATGATCAGATTCCCCAGGTAGAATTGACAAGAGGAGGAGTAATAAACTCGAAGTAATAGCTGAACTGAAAGTGAACACTAAAACATGGGTATCGAAAAAGACAGAGAGTGCTATGTTCAAGGATGACATGTTGCCACTAACTGGAAACCAAGAGAAAACTTCTTCCTTACCTTCCCTTTTAAATTTTAACGAGTCCAGGAAAGTCAACTTGAGACTCTCTTCATTTTTAACAAGCTTGAAGACAAGAGGGAATATTGCTTGATAGTGTCACTGATTCATGGATTTAATGAGCCCGAACCAGTACATGCTCAGTTGGTGTTTTCACATTTCGAGTGTCTGAAAACTCCAAAGAAGACTCTAGGGGGGTCCTTTTTCATTCAATTTAGTCTCCTGAGGCCGGAAAAGTATAAAACATACCATAGAAGAACTCTCTTAACTTCTGTAGAAGAAAAGGTGAACCTACCCAACGCTCCTTCAAGAGCAACATATAGCTTGAGTTTTACGAGTGTGAAGGAAAGCAAGATCACTTGGAAAGATCCATTTGAGTACGATACATGGGGCTTACAACAATAAACTCGATGCTTTGTTCTTTAGTGTTTAACGAGCATGACAAAGACATAAAGTACACTCGGAATATTTTTCATGTTTAGGTCCAGAGCATGAAAAAGATAAAACTAAGCTTATACCGTGTGTTCCTTTTCCGTAAATTTAGTCCCTCGGGTCTGGAAAAGTGATAAACCTATGCCTAAGAACACTCTTCTCAATTCCGTAGAAAAGAGAGTGATCCTTTCTCGTGCTATTCCACATGGTCCGAGAAAGAGATAACCTACCACCAATATGGATTCCCATTCACATATTCTTAACAAGATTGAATGGACAAGTTAACTCGGCAGTCAAGTCTGTTTTAAGGAGTCAGACCTGGGCCTAAAGAAACTCCATAAGGGTGGGAAGTCCTATAAAGGGATAACTTGTAAAAAGAGACCATAATGAGGCTCCATTTGGCATGAAAATTAGCTAAAAAGGATTCCCCTGTACCTAAGACATCTACAGCATGAGTATCGAAAGACAACATAGGTTCTAAATGAGGATACTCATGAGAGGAAGGCCCTATCCACGAAAGAACGATGGTAAAGACAAGGAGCTAATGGTTAAAAATACCATAGTCCATGGTTAAAATGTTGATTGCTAAGTTTAAGATGGGATAATTATAGATGCAAAATGCATGTGAAACGATGAAAAACCATCCTATATGAGCAAAAAACACTTTAGAATGATGATAAACCTGTTACAAGGGAAAAAGATATGGTATTAGATTGATAGATTTTGAACTATAGGGAAAAAACCCACTTGAGAAATATAATTTCTATAAATAGTTCAAAAACATAAATAAAACTCACCATTTTGAATTTTAGCCATAAAAGACAAGTTTTCACCTCTACCTTCAGTTGATCGATGTGGACAATCCGGTGGACCAAATCCAATTCCGTAAGTGTCAGATAAGACTACACCCCAAGCTCTTCAATTTGATCCTAGAAAATTTCAAAATTGAGTCCAAATTTTATATTTTTGAGTGCCCTCAAGCAAGGAACGTTGTGTATGTGGGTTCACTATAGTGAAACTTGTGTACACACGTTCTGTACATGAGTTTCCCAAAGGACAGTCGCGTACAGTATGTGACATGCCTAACTAGACAGTCGCGTACGCTGCATGAAGGGGAAAAGAAGTATCTTGGGTCAAATTTTTGAATTTTTACATGAAAATAAAGGTTTGCAATGCTTGTTTTACTAGGTTTGAAGATGGTGCTTGAGTGGAGGGAGCATGAGCATGAAGATATGGATCAAGAAGTACTCCAAGATGCCCCCACTGTGAATGTTTTATGTTCAAGTGGATTGTTAAAGTTTTTTTGTACATCACCTATGCGGGCCAATGTCTACCTTCTAGAGTTCATGATAAATTATTGGGATCACGATTTGTGTAGAAATTCAGGCCTGCAGTAGATTAATTTCACCCACAACAATTAACAATTTATCATGCAAAATTATCAACAATGGAGACTGAATATGGAGCTGTAACACAAAATTATATTAACTGAGTGTACAATAGCCAACCCT
>LPNX010986038.1:227907-299874 GCA_001517045.1 Pseudotsuga menziesii
AACTTCCATGGTCAGTGACAATCACCTTGGGTATACCAAACCGTGCTATAATTTGATTGAACACGAAAAATGCTGTGGTTTCCCTGTCGGCTTTAAAGGTGGGCATTGTCTCTGCCCATTTCATAAAATTGTCCACAGCAACAATGATATATTTGTGCCCCCTAGTCGAGGCTGGGTTGCATGTCACGTAGTCAATCCCCACTTCATGAAGGGGCCCACCGAGACAATGGGAAATAACAGAGCAGGATATGACCGCATTTTTCTAATGTAAAGCTGACAAGGATGAAAACGCTTCACTGCTTCCACACAATCTTTGAAGATCGTGGGCCAAAAATAACCAGCACGTAGTATCTTCTAGGCCGTTGCTAACCCAGATAAATGACCCCCACACGCTCCACTATGGGAATCATTCAGGACAATCCTCGCTTCCTCATGGGTAAGACATCGATGCAAAACAGAATCTAACCCCCTTCAATATAAAGTATCTCCAATGATGAGGTAGTTCTTAGCATGAAGGCATAGTTTACGTCGTTCCTTCCGTGAGAAAGCTGTAGGATACTAAAGTCTGGAGATAGATAAGTATATCTCCATACCAAGGGTCAGAGGTGGATATCAAGAAGATATGCTCATCTGGGAATGAGTCTTCTTCAATGGCTACATCTTCTTTCGTTGGAAATTCTGCTATAAGCTCAGCAAAAACTAAGGATTTTTTAGACTTAGCGGACTAGAAATCCAAGTCAAACTCTTGGAGAATGACTATCCATTTGTTAAATTTGCCTCCAACAATCCGTCGGGACAAAACATACTGAAAAGGATTAACATATGCCACTACTATTGTAGTCCTTAGTAAAATGTAGTGTTGTAACCTCTGAACAGCATAAACAGCTGCTAAGGCCAATTTATCGACGTGGGAGTACCTGAGTTCAGGTCCAGCTAAAGCACGTCTAAGATAGTAAATGACATGCTCCTGGAGCTTATCGTCCTCCTGAACCAGGACTACCCCAATGGTCAACTTGGATGCGGCCAGATACAATATAAAATCCCTAGAGTAATATGGCGGATGCAGTAAAGGTACCGAAAACAAAGATTTTTTCAATGCCTCGAAAGCGAGTTGTGCAGTTTCATCCCATACAAATGGGGTGTCCTGTTTTAGTAGGTGCATGAAACCCTTGGTAATATTGGCATAGTTTACAATGAAACGTCAAAGAAAATTGGACTTTCCCTACAAGCTCTGTAGTTTCCTGATAGAATGAGGAGGAGGTAGATTTACAATGGCCTCTACTTTTAATGGATCCACCTGAATGCCTTTGTTAGAGACAATGAATCTGAGCAATCTCCCTAACTCGACACAGAACACGCACTTGTAGGGATTCAAGCGGATCTTATAGTATATGCATCGTTCAAATATTAGATGCAAGTGATCTAGATGATCGATTCTTTTATGAGAATGCGCAGGCAAATCATCAAGGTAAGGTTCGACAATGGATTTGATATCATGGAAGGCAAAGTTCATTGCCCGTTGAAAGGTTGCCCCAACATTTTTCAATCCGAAGGGAATTTTTTTGTACGTGAAGGTACCACAAGGACAAATGAAAGCATTTTTATGTTGGTTTTCCGATTTTATTTGAATTTGATTGTATCCAGAGAAACCATCCATAAACAAGAACACTTCACTTCCCATGCAAGCATCTATAATTTGGTTTATAAATGGCGTGGGATAGTTGTCCTTAGGACAGGATTTATTCAATTCTTTAAAGTCAATATAGACACGTATGGTCCCTTGCTTCTCATCAACAGGAACAAGGTTGGATACCCATTCCATCAGAGCTATGGGATAAATAAAACCAGCTTTCAACAGTTTTTCAACGTTAGCCTTCACAGCCGCCGCTTTACGCAGGTTAACAAGTCTTAACTTTTTTCGAACAGGTTTAGCGTCAGGGAATGTTCGAATCTCATGCTCAACTATTGATGGATCAATGGTTGGCATCTCCTCATATGACCAGGAAAAAACATAGTGAAACTCCTTAAACAAGGACGTATAGATTGCAATCTCCTTAGGAGAGTAGTTTGCACCGATATGTATATTTTCCACAACGTCAGGATTTACAAAGATGTTGATAGGGATAGTAGAAAAAATATTTTCCATATTCCCCTCACAAAAATTCCTTCCCTTAGTAAGGAATTGATGGGTGTATCAACATCGTCTGCCAGTCTCATATGAAACTCTTGATTCTCTAACCTGCTTAGCTTTGGAAGAAAATAGGATCGATGATGAAGATCTTCGCAGATCTTATCACGTCCGCACATGGCTTCTAGAATGGCTTCATCAGAGGGTAAAACCATATCTAAACAATCCATAGAATGTGAAGATTTTTCTGCCCAAGCAGGCAAATAGACTTCTTCTAGGTCCTCTGAGACTGTGAGAGGGTCTAGAACGGGATCGATAGTGGTTTGAGTGATAGCTTGGTAGGCCACTTCCACTGTCGATAAGGGCACTTTCGGCTCATGGGGGGAAGGGAGAACCCAAGGATCAGTCCTATCAACAAGAATGGCTATGGACTTCCACACACTAGTAGAACCTATATAGTTAATCGAGGCTGGACGATCAAATGTGCCCATCAGTGATGTGTACATTCTAGCCCCCAAGCTCTATGCAGTAGGTTTGACCTGATCAACCAATGGCACAGTGGACTCATTAGACTCCATGCGGCCTTTCTGAGTAAAATCAAGTTGGTCAATAGTAACCAACTTCCCTTCGTGTGGAAATACTACCACCCGAAAGATAGCTAATGCAATAGCAGACATGGAGTAAGTCCAGCTTCTTCCCAAAAGCAGGTTATAATCTAAGGGTGCATCAATCACCTCTACCTCAATAGACACTGCTTTCCCTTCCAACTTAATTTCAAAATCTAGTAGGATACCATGCAGACGGAATGACCTTCCATCGAAAGCAGTAAGCAGGGTGTTTGACGGAACCAGCTCTGGGGATCCGAGAGCTTTCCAACATGACAAGGACATAACACATGTAGAAGCACCCTCGTCAACAACTGCCCTTCCAATTGTTTTTCCACCATGGATGACATCTATTGATAAGGCTACATGGTAAGGTAGGCGAATTTTAACATCAGACAAGTGAAATTTCTCCATGAGACTCGATGAGTCCATGCTGCCCAAGGCTGCTAAGAGTGCATCCCGTTGAGTGAGACATCTCTGTAACACCTCTAAAGCTAACATTCCACAAGGGGTTTGGGCTAAGTATTCAACCACGGATTAGTTTGAAGTAGCCCTAGCATTAGGGTTATGCAAGGTCTTCTTAAAGACACCTTTTGGTATCTTAGGCATAGTTTCAGCAGGCTTCTCGATCGTGAGAGGGTTAGAAGTTTCACTTATAGACTTACCCTTCTCAGAAGTCTCTTTTTCATAGTTTTTGTTCCTAGCCTGTAGCAAAGTCGAAGATAGAACCATGTTGATATAATTGGGGTTAGGGGCACCTGGAGTGCCCCCTGCTACATTAGAAGCTGAAGCAAAATTTTTCCCTTGGGGAAAAGGATCCTTTAGGATAGCCGGTTGTTGAGCTTTTAGCAGCTTTTGGACTTGTTCCATAAGGGGACAAAGATGAGTGAGGTGATCCTCATGGCACAACTTACATGGGAATTTCACCTTTTTCTTTTCTTTCTTTCCCCCATTAGCACTATTTGCGGGTTTCTTCTTGTTTTGATTCCCCTCCCCTTTCTTTCCTCTCTTCTTTTTCCCACCGGGCTACTGATTGCCCTTCTGAGAGGTCTGTGCAAAAACATTTGCACTTTGGGGTGAGGGGGAAGCCTTAGCTACCTCTACCATATAATGTTTGACGGACAGCTGATGGAGCTGTTTGGCCAAAGATTCTACAATGGGAGAGTTTACAGACCCAACCACACCATCAGCATGGGGTCCAGGCTTAGGTTTCTATGCATCATGGGTAGGCCTCGGTGCCTCAGGGATAATCTCTTACAATATCCCAGATTGCGAATAAATCAAATCCAATTGCTAGGCCCTGAGGATAGCTTCTTCCTCATTCATCACTCATGAAGTGGATACGTCCTTAGATATATAAGGCAACAGGGATTTAAGGAACCACTCTAGTAAAAACTCAGGAGGAATAGTGGCTTTAATAAGGCTCTTTCACCTCCTCCACTCTTGGATGTGATCCGAGATGTGGGTAGCCTTGTTATTCCTGAAGGTAGATAACAAGTCCATTTCGAAATCGTATCGGACCGAAAGTTGAAAGTGGCTAAGGAATGCACTAGCCAAGTCCCAAAAACTACTGAACACAACAGAAGGCAACTCAATGTACCATTTTGCTGCAATACTCGTTAAGGTTCTTTGGAACAGCCTCAACCTAACTAAATCTTCATTCAGCGAATTAGAAGAACACCATAAATGAAATGTGGTGGAATGAGCCCCAGTCTTCAATAACTTTTCCTTCAAATTTTTGGATGTCCGATGGCAATTTGGTGGGGATAGGTGGCCACGAGGGGTCATGCCTCACCGGGTTATTCATCAATTAGAAAAAATTGGAAAGTTTAACGTTTCCAGGAAAGGAAGCTTAGGTCGAATCGGAGCACTAAAAGTGCCAGTCTGGGTATTAGAGGGTCTTGCCCCCAAATTCCCATATGTAAAGGTGGGGTTTCCCCCTGCCGCCGGTTACAAAGTGGATGTATTACTTTGAAACGGATTCCATCCGTAAGCCACAGGATTATGGGTGGGAGGTGTAGTATAAGAGGTTATGGCTGTCCCAGTAGAAACTAGGGTTTGAAAAATAGGAGCAGGTATCCCTCCGCTAAACAACGAAAAGGGAGAGCTCGTGAATGGGGCCGAGACTGGAGTTTGAAAACATTTCCTGTAAGGGTTAGTGTTTCCAAACTACACTCCTACATAAGAAGGTGATGGGCCTACATATGGAGTGGATGGGGGAATATGCCCCCCATTCCAAGGAAATCCTTGGACAAAAGCCAAGGATCCTACCAGACCACTATGGGTAGTGTGTGCAAAGGAGGAAGGAACAGTAGGTATACTAGGAATCCCAGTAACCATGCCACCAAAAGCACATGCTAGGCTTGTGGGAACCGGTGGTTGAACTACTCGGCTCACTGGATTTAGGGGCATAGTAGGTATACTAGATCTAGGGGCACCTACCGGGGGAGGTAGTACCCCTTCATCCAGAGTGGCTGAGGTGGAAACAAAAGAGATTTCTCATGCAGTAGACATTATCCTGCCCACAGGGACACCAAACACAGGTGGATCAAAAGGTCAAACCTGGACGATCACAGGATCGTTTAAGTTAGTCAAGGGTGTATTAAAATTCCTTGCAAACTTGTCAGCCTGCAAGTCTTCTATCTCAACTGTATTAAAATAAAAACGGTTAGCCCTAAGTTCTGGTTCACCTGGAACTTCACTTACTCCTATCAATTCAAATGAACCGTATGTGTCCAATCTCTACCTTTGAGGTGGAGGTGGAGGTTCCAATGTGATGAGAGGAGAAAGGTTTTGCAACCTTCATGACCTTCTAATAGGTTGGTCCTCCATGATTATAAATTTGAAAATTCAAACCCTAAGGTTGGCTAAACACAGACAAACCACAGAGCAATCACTACGAAAAATTCCTAAAGTTTCAACAGTCAGCAAGGGTAAAAGATATGTTTTCTCAAAGAAAGCTGAAGAATAGTTACTTGGCGTCCTTGAAGAGGTTCTTAGGCACAAGCGGAGGAATCACTCACCGCCCTCCTACACTTTCAACAAGGGTTACCTTCCAAGCCCATACAAGGTGAACCAGAAATAGCCTTCCGGTTTACCTAAGTATGAACCCTAGATGTCAAGAGACTAGAGGCTACCTTAACTATACCAATAGTCTGGGGGGACAGTCGCAAGCCTTAATCGTATGCATGGGCAGGGTAGCTGAGCCCGAAACTCTGTCTAAGACAGAATCCCCAGATGCGTAAAAGTCTTGATTTACGTTTCGACAAGGAATCAGAGGGTTATCTCCTCAGTCCAATGCCTCCACGCGGCCTCATGCTTGACTCCCGTTTGAGAGGATATTCCTAGATACTATCGATAAAGATAAGGATTTACCTATCGATTGGTCCACTATGTCTGAATTTTAAAACTTATGGGAAGTTTACACTTCGTAAACCACAATTCTAGCCTAAGCTAGTAGGTGTATGGCCCTAAAAAATAAAAATTACTAATAGATTTTAATTATTGCATTCATTTTAAGGGCTATTTTTTACTCAGAAGGAAAGTCGAGTGAAAGACTATGATGTTTTTGATTCGATAAGAAATGTAAAAACAATGGTGTATGTTTCCAAAGCAAAACTATCACTACTAAAAACAAGCTTCTTTTTCTTTTTTTGTAAATATAAATTGATGAAAATGCAACGATAAAGAGAATACTAAGACTATATTTTTGTCGTTTTTTGAGATTATATTTTAAAAACTGAAAATAAAACTACTCTATGCAAAATAAAATGCAAAGGCTTCTAAATGTTTTTCTTTTCACTTTTTAAAATGCCCAAAGACTACTATGCACCTAAATGCACAAAACTTGAGTATGCTTGAATTAAACTAACTGTATAAAGTAAGCAAAGTGAAGTAAACAAATTAATAAGACCCAGGATCAACCACCTAAGGAAGACTTGGAACCCTAGCTTGGGCAGATACAATGAAAGGAAATCACTGAGATTCCACAAAGGCAAGTGGCAAACCAATAACTATCCAAAAATAGAATGGGATATACAGTGTCTAGAACCTTGATCACTAGTTCAGACAACCAACACTTGAACCTATAACCCAAACAGGAAAATCCACTTCAAGTTGCAAACAAAAGGACAATCCAAACAATAAGAACTCAAGGGCTTTACAAGAAAGCAGAAGGTGTGGCTAACAAGGTCATCAAACTCACAGTGTAATGCTTATAAGGAAGACCAACCAGAAAACAAACTTTAAAGAGGGACAGGGACAAGCAAACCCTAGCCCAAAAATTTCAATGCTTAGGCTTGTATGCAACTGTGTACAAGGGCAACCCACGTAATGTACGCAACTGTCCTATAGAGAAACCAGCGTACGCAGGCCTCTGTACGCGACTGTATGCAAGAGTAACCCGCGTACAGGTATAAAAATTTTTAATAAAAAGAAAAAATTTCAATGTCTTCAAACACTACCCTAAGCATGAACCAAGACAGGAGACCACACACACAATCAAGGCAAAGATTGGGCAACGATCAACAGAAATAACCCACAGCAGTTTGGGATCCCCAGCGGAGTCACCAGTTCTGTTGTACAAGAATAAACACCCTTGTAACTGAGGGTGTGGGGTTACCAACTTACTTCTAAAACTTGCAGACAATCAGCTTTAAAGTATATATAAGGAATAGGAAGGAATGTTGAACTCACCCGATTAACGACGGTTGATCCAAGCTTTCTCTTCTCTCGCTCTGCTCCTCTCCAAAGCTTTCAGGGATGCACCTCTTCCACCTACAAAGAGAAAATTCTCCAAGTACAATCTTATACATGTATATATGACAAGTTAGATAAATAATATATAGAGTGATTAATCAAAATAATCATCAAACTGTGATACATGAAAGAGACTCAACACAAAGTTGGAAGAAGAACTCTCTTTATTAACAATAGTGAATGAGATAAGTGTACAACCCAATGCTTGAAACAAGGACTCCTCTGCAACCAAAGGATTCTAAGTTCTGCTGCTCCAAAGACTTCTGAAGATGTACCACCAGCATAACTTTTCTCTCCAAGATTGATTGATTAATGCCCTCCCCAAGGCCTCTATTTATACTTTGGGAAATAGAGCAGTTTCGAAGGTTGAGGAGGTTGAGATAGTTAATGATTAGGGATCAACAAATCTCCATTAATCGTGTTTTATTATTTTTAATGTCAAATGGATGTGTACATGAGTATTAATACTGGCAACCCACATATGACACGCGAGTTTCTATAAGGGAAGCCTGCGTACAGATCTATACGCGGGTTGCAATGAATATAATCACGTACAGTACGCGAGATGCTGTGGAGATATCACATATGTACGCGAGTTGCTGTGGAGATAGTTGCGTACAACAATCAACATATAAAAAGGTAAAATGGAAAGCTGGTTGGATAGTGAATGCATCTCCTGTCATGCCCATCTATAGTGTTTAGGCAACCTTCAATCCAAAAGTGTCCTTTTGTGTGCCAACATATGAAGTGTCGGCACTCGAACGGAGAAGTGCCATTTGGGTTGATAACACAAGGTGAGTTTTTGGAGGTTATTCCAGATGGAAATGATGTGGCACACACGTCATGTGTCATTACTACAACACACTTCGTGACCTTGTCTTATGACATGGTTAAGGATAGAAATGGATGGTTCACATATGCTAGATAAAATCCTTCAAATATCAATCAAACAAGAATCAGTTTTGGTTAACAAATGTTGGTCTTGGCCAATTTTTCTACTTCAAGCATATATATATGGTTTTATACATCAAATTCATGGGACCACAACTTCCGCATAAAAAATCTATTTGGGGAACACGATAGACCATTGGAAAAATATTGATGAGAATAAAAACTCTGATCAAGTCTTAGGATATATTTTGACAACCCCTAATCCATCCCAAGGCCAAAAACTATTGTTTAGGGCCTCAAAAATGCACTGGAATTTTAGGACATGGAAAAATGTAGAGAAACTGCCAAGATGTTCAAGGGTGAATCCATGAAAATGGGTGTCTATTTTGGGGGGTCCTATGAGAAAATAAATTTGATTTTTTCATGTTTTTCAACTTTGGGCAAATGAAAGTGATATTTTTGTTTAGAATTTCACTTTTAAGTAAAAACAAAACTTTTAGAGAATTATGTTATCTTTCTATTCATAATTTTTTCAATTTTTTTTATTGAGATTTGATATGTCATTTTGGCAAATGTTTGACAGTGTGTCTTTATGACATGAAAGGACTAAAAAATAGTCATGTTTGGTTGCGCCCGTAAAATCATTGTTAAACTTGTGTTTTGAAAAAAAAAAATATGCTATGACAATCTACACACAATATACTATTGCGATGACTAAAGTTTGTAACCAACGGATCTATATACTAATTATAATAGTTTTTTGAATTTGATCAATGGGAAAACCTTGTCAGTTTTAAACATGTTTTTGGTTGCGCCACTTTTCTCTCAATTGACTATAACACTTAAAAATCTATGACTACCCTTTTGAAGCAAACACTCCAATTAACCGCACCATGTTTGTTTTAATTTTTTTGGTGGTGTATTTTTAAAGTTATATATTTTTCATTTCACTGCATTTTGAAAGAGATGAAACTAAACTCGACACATGTTAAGAAACAAAAAAATAAAAATATCAGGTCTCACCTATAAACAACAAAATCTATACCTATAGAAAGTAGATTTAATGATGAAACTAAAGTTATCAAGTTCGACAGTCGATTTGTAGTGTAAGGCATCCATTTTACCTTTCGAAAATGGAGAAACCTGAAAACTGTGCAGGTTTCAGGTCTCAGAGGTTATTCGGCCAAAAAACTAAGTGTAAAAAAAAATTCGTCGGCCGAAAAAAAAATTGTATAAGTAAAACGAAAGAGCCTCATTATTTTCACACCTCTTCATTTTGTATAAGTAAAACGAAAGAGCCTCATTATTTTCGCACCTCTTCATTTCGTATAAGTAAAACGAAAGAGCTTCATTATTTTCTCGCCTCTTCATTTCGTATAAGTAAAAATATTTTTGAAGGGGTTTTCAGAGGAGATTTCTTTTGCCAAAGGATTTTTTTTACAAGGTATTTTTCTTCTTATTTATTTTCAAGGGGTACATTCACAGAGTTTTTTCCCAAGGCACTTTTGCCAAAGATTTTGTGTTCTAAAGTATTTTTGCAAAGAATTAATTTCTTTGCAAGAAGTATTTTCATAGAGTTTTTTTCCAAGATATTTTTGCAATGTAGGTTATTTCTTTGCAATGGGTTTTTTTCCAAAGAGTTTTTTTTCAAGGTATTTTTGCAAAGGAGTTATTTCTTTGCAAGGGGTTTTTTCAAAAAAAAAAATTCTAAGGTATTTTTGCAAAGTAGGTTCTTTGCAATGGGTTTTTCCAAAGAGTTTTTTTGCAAAGGTTTTTTTTTTCCAAAATATTTATATAAGTTGTTTTTTCAAAGAAGGTTTTTTTTCAAAGAGTTTTTTTTTCCAATTGTTTTACAAGGAAGATTTCTTTACAAGGTGTTCTTATTTTTTTCCAAGGGTTTTTCAAAAGGAGATTAAACAATCATGGGAAATAAAAGAAACCGTAAAAAAAAATTGACTGTAAATGTGATGACGATGATAATAGGGAAAAACAAAAACTCATAAATAGAGCCAAAAGAGCAAGGATTGCAGAAACGAAAGAGAGAATTGAATATATAAGAACATATTTACATGACACTGTTGATGAAATGGAAATTGAAAATAAGGTACAAGAAGAACAAATGGAAGTTGAAGAGACCATTGTTGAAGATGTAAATAGTGATTTACATGTTAATGTTGATGAAGTCAATATTGAAGATCAAAACCAAGATCCAGAAATTGGACCTGGTATGTATATATCATGTATTTTCAAAATTCATTTTTTATAATGAATTGTATTTTTGGACATATGTTAAATTAAATTTAACTTGATGTATAGGTACTTTCACCATTGATGATGAAATGTTAGAAGACATTGATTGCGACAAATATGGAGAAAAATTACCCATACATGTTGCACTATATCGTGCTACAAAAATTTATGATGATATTCTCAAGGATTGTTCAATAGCTGGACAAGAGCAAATTTTGAGATGTTTATTGGTGTCCAAGAAGTTAGAAGGTGCTACGTCATTATTGGCTATTCACAAGGCAACAAAAGAGTCGAAACTAAAACATAATGTGACAGAAAATATAGGTGATGCAATAAAAAAAAATTGAAAAATCCAGAAAGAAAGATACCAGTGCTGCACGTAAAGCAATTCAGATAGTAATTGTTTCAGCTAGTACTAGACAAAAATGTTTAACAACACAACTAGAACAAGCAATTGGAACCTCAAGAAAGACATTATACAAACATAGCAAATTCAGAATGCAAATAGATGAAAATGATGAACTTGCTTGCTGGGCAATTATTTGTAGACAACCTTACAAAGATAGAATGGAAGAAGGTGTTAAAGATATTGTATAGGAATATTGGTTGGAACATGCTCGAGTTTCACCAAATTCAAGGGTTGTGATACGACAAAGAGTATCACTAAATTTATATGAAATCCATCCAAAACATATAATGGAAATGACACAAGTACAATTGTTCAATAAATTCAAGGAGGATCACCATGGAATTAATATGTCGATCACTACATTTGTGCAATAAAAAACATGGTATGTTAGACCTATTACTATATGTGACACATGTTGTTGTTATCATGTGCAATTTCAATTATATTATGACACGTTTCTTGAATTTGGTAAAATATTTTGGACAAATTCACCACCTCTGTCCACAGTATGTGAATTCATATCTCAAACTCTATGTGAGATAAAACATGATGAAGTATTTTATAATAAGAAATGTGTTAATGGAAAACATTGTCATGGTTGTGGAAATATTGTTTTATTCCACAATAAATACCCTATCAATAATGATCAGTTGCTTTCAAATGTAATCGTTGATTGGAGAAGATATGAATACAACAATTATTCAACAAGTTCTAGTGATGCACATTCCAAAATAATTGAATTGTGAGAAGATAAAATATGTGCGACAAATTTTCTCAAAAAAATTGAAAGTGAAATTTATAAATACACCAAGCATTCACATAGAGCACGATGGAAAGACCTTCAATTCGAACATTCCCGTGAAATTTTTTCAGCTGGAACAATTTTGTCTATGGTTGATTTTGCAGAAAACTACACATTTGCTGCACAAAAAGAGATTCAAAGTGAATACTATCATTCTGACCAAGTTTCGATATTTTTCCATGTTCTATATAGACATTCTCAACAAGATGTTGATGGCATTGAAAGAACGTGTGACAATCGAAATGTGATTAAAGAATATCACTTTTATATCAGCGATGATCGTACACATGATACACATTTTGTTCAACATTGTATTGAAATTTTTTTCTATGATTCACTAAAAAGTCATAAATTTAAATTCAATGAACATTGGATATGGTCAGATGGATGTGCGGGACAATTTAAATCTTCATGATCGTTTTTTTGGTTATCTCAACTTCATAAAGCAATGAATATTAAACATTGCTGGAATTTCTTTGAAACTGGACATGGAAAAGGTGAACATGATGGTGTAGGATCATGCGTAAAAAGAGCACTTCAAAGATGGAAAATGAACCATTCTTCTAGATGATTCCATTCAGCTACAGAGGTTGTCCAATGGTGTAAATCAAATCTAAGCCGTGATTGTAGTCAACAATCAAAAGATGTGCACAGGTATGTACATTATTTTTTTAATTTATATTAATTGTGAATTTTAAAAAATGTACGTACTAACATTGAAGTATTTGTACACTAACATTAAAAGTTGTCATTTGTGATTTATCATTTATTGTGTAGGTTTTTTTGGCTTGTTGGGGTCCAAGATATATATAGATCAATACCATATGAGGCTAGCACCATACATGGGACTACATAACTTCACTCTATTCAAACAAAATCCTTTCAAAACATGTTTGCATTTGACAATAGAATGCAATTATGTTTTTGTCATATTTGCACTGAAAATGTTGAATCTACAGAGGTTTGTGAAAACACAATTAACAACTACATAAAACATTGCAAACACACAGAGATTAATCCAAAAGGGAAAATGCCACTAGCAAGCATAAAATAATTAGAATCAAAAGAAATAAAAATATCATCTGATGGCCATAGAATTTCAGATCTTTTTAGAGAAGGTAATGATGTTGTTGATTGTTCAATGTTGTCCATCACCTTATGTTTATATAGTCAATTTAATTCACTTAAAGACTCCAACACCAATTGTAATTTGCACAGGAGATGTTTTTGTTGTGATTGCACCATTAGACAACAACGAAAATGTAAAATATTATTTGATGCGATGCACTGAAGCAAAAATGAAGTTATTGGAGGAATACAATGACAACGGATTTACATACGAGAGAGGATCCATAATTTTAAAAGGCTATTTTTTGTAGCAGACCCGTATGACTAAAAATTATATCTGCTTTCAAGATTATGAGCCTAATGTTATATGTTGTCAGTATAGTCATTTAGTATGTGCATCTCGAATAAAATTGGTACAAGTTCCATCGAAAAAAAACTTAGAAAATAAAAAATGGAAATTGTCCAAATATGACCATGAACAGATAATTGAGGACGACATTCCATTGCGATGTTTTTAACATTCCCCATATTCATTCTTAACAGTAACATTCCTCATATATTGATTCTTAACATTGGATTACGCCTATCAAAACTTCCTAACATTCCTAACCTTTACATATACATGTATATAATCCAAAAAAAATATCTAAGATCAATGTATATATGTATATAATCCAAAAAAACTATCATGAACATGTGAGTTCAATGTACATGTATATAATAATAAAAAAATCATGAACATGTGTATAATCCAAAAATTAAGCTCCTCGATGTCTGAATCAACTACAATATATATATAACAAAAAAAGAACAATATAAATAATTCTCTAAATAGAAGTCCACCACTATCCTCCACTAGGGTATTCCCTTGGACTCATAACAATCTGCAACATATATAAAAACAGATTATAAATATCATAAATTATTTAAACAATTTTAAACTAAAATAAAAAAAATTAAAACATTAAACTAATATATAGAAGAACGATACAATTATTAACAAAATTACCTCAAATTCTCTATCATCCAATGGAGTCTTCCCTTTTCCTCTAAAAGGTGGAGGAGACCCAAGCTGCAACATGTATAAAAACAGTTTATAAATCTTACAAACTATTTAATCTATTTTAAACTAAATTCAAAAAAATAAAATATTAAACTTACAATTCCACCACTATCATCCAATGGAGTCTTCCCTTTTCCTCGAAAAGATTGAAGAGACCCAAGCTTGAACATATATAAAAGCAATTTACAAATGTCAAAAATTATTTAAACTATTTAAACTTATATATCAGAGAACAATTCAATTATGAACAAAATTACCTCAGTGCCAATATCCACATCCATCAGAGAACCTATATCTTCACCGCCAATTTCAATATGTTTTCTTCCCTTAAAATTTAAATTTTGTTAATAAATAAATCATAGTAAAAAAAAAAAAAAAAACTTTAGCAATTAACTTAAAACTGAAACAAAAAAAAATAAATTCATCATCTCACAATAGATGGAAAATCATCTAAAAAGTTCGAATCTAATGAAACCTGCATGGATAAGTCAAATTAACAATAAGATACATAGTTAAATTTAAAAACAAAAAATAAAATATCTTTTAAACATTAATATAAATATGTAATTATTAAATATACCTCTCCAAAATGCTCTTCTGCATTTTCAACATTTTGACTATTGGAGACTCTAAAATTATGTTCATTTAATAGTCGAAAAAACTGAAACCAATAAACATTTACATAACGTATTTATTACTATACATCAAAAAATAATTTTACATAGATATAATGTAACATAAAGTTCAATTCAAAAAAAATAAAAAAGGTTAATAGATTGAAAGTACACAAACCTCTCCTATACTTGACGTGTCATCGGATATTCTATCCGAAACTATATCACGACAAACCTTGGCATAGGCCTTTAGATCTTCAATGCCCATACAATGTAACTCATCATTTGTTTTGTAAACAAAATATTGTCGAATAGTGGCTCTATCCCTCTCTCATCTCAATCCAACATCAACTCCTACAAATGCCGAAGTCAAACCTTCAGTAACATTATGCCTTGCAGTTGTCCCAACTTGTGATGTGGGCTCCATCTCCGATTTGTAAGTCACAAGCCTAGGTGAATGAGATATCTGAGGTGGAGTTCGAAGAGTACTAGGATCTCTAAAAGCACATTTTCAATTATATATCCTCCCCTTTCCAAATCCATAAAAATCGGAATGAATATCAGTATAGTATGGCTTCATTCCTATAAAAAAATCGGCATAAAAAAACCTAGCAAAATAATTAGGAACCTCATCGTTCCATGGCAACTGACCATAGGCTGCAAGGAACTGACCATATAAAAAATGTGCAAGTTCAGGGTGCTTAAAATATTGCACTTTCAATGCTTTACACTTTAGGCCCTCTTTGAAGTTAAGCATTGAGTTGGCCTGTTCTCTAGTCACTCTCTCCTTCACAATAGCCCACTTGTCTGGACCCATCACTTGTTCCTTTCTTCTCTGCATCAAGGAAACAAAACCGTTTGGTGTTGGTCCAAGATCTTCATATACCTCAATGAATTTTTTCAATGATTGCAAAACCATCTCTATACTTTGTTTGTTCTCTGGAGCGAGATCCAAACTAGAAAGATCATTTTGTTGCTTGTCATAATGAGCCCTACAACTTTCAAGGGTCATTTGTTGAAGACCACTTTCCCATGGAAGCTCCTCTAGTAGATCTGATGGATAGGTCGAAATGGGTGTACAATCCTTAGCTAGTTGAACATATTGTGTCCCAGCTTGACCTTCACCACCCTATGTAGGATGAAGAGCCTCTTACGAACCTTGCTTTGCATCCACACTTGTCCCCCATACAAAAGGTCGAGATCCACGTTCACCTATAGAAGATAAAGGAGAATCATCTCTATCATTATCGCCACATCAATGATCAGATGAATGTGAACTATACAATAAGCTTGAATCCCGATGTGAAGTCGACAATCTTCGATTTTCATTTGGGACACCAACTCCCGAAGAATGCGATGACCTCCTATGCTTTTGTCTCAAAGACTTCTCTCTTTCGATTTGATATGATATCTACAAGTTTACACAAATATCAACTCATCACATATTCAAATTCTACATGTTAATTTATCAACTTCAAAGACCTAGCTACTAAAAAAACTACTGTTTTAATAACAAACTAGATGTCCCTAATATTATCTAATAGTTCTTAAAATGAATATAGCTAATTTATTAACTATATATAATAGTTCTTAGAATGAATATAGCTAATTTATTATCTATTTCCATTTGATATGATATCTACAAATTTACACAAATATCAACCTATAACATATTTAAATTCTACATGTTAATTCTTCAACTTCAAAGACCTAGCTACTAAAAAAACTAAGTTTTTAATGAGGACCTAGATGTCCCTGATATTATTTAATATATCAACTCATGACATATTCAAATTCTACATGTTAATGCCTCAAAGACCTAGCTACTAAAAAAACTAAGTTTTTAATAAGGATCTAGATGTCCCTAATATTATCTAATAGTTCATAAAATGAATATAGCTAATTTATTGTTGGGTGTATGAGAAATTAATGTGCCAATCTTTGTGTTTTTTATTTGTTTTTTATTTTTTAAATGAATGAAACCAATTTTGTCAAATATTAAGTAAAAGTTACATTTCTTTATGTCAAAGAATCAATTCATAAACATAAATCTTAATTAAAATCCTAAACTAATACATAAATTATATCTACAAATATTATCATTATTCCATAAAATCATAAAAAAAAATCCCTGGATTGATTCTTAACATTCCAAACATTAACTATCAAATGATAAATTTGGGTAATAGTACATACCTTGAAGAAGAAACAAGTAAAAACATTACTACTTCCGCTTCCTCTAAATTTTATGTGTAGATGTGTAGATATCAATCGTGGAGTAATTGGAGTTATAGAATTGATCAATCATATCTATAGAACCAAATACTGTGCGACCCATATCTACAAATAAAGATAAATAACCCTTCTTTATATAAATGACACTGCGACCGATATCTACAAATAAACTCGAACAACGAAGGAAGAAAAACAAACCAACCACCGAAAAGACGAACGATACCTGCCAATAATGTACTGAAAGTTATATTATGAAAAGTGTAATCATCAACGTTTGCATATTACTTCATATTACTATAGGTTGTAATCAGTTCATATTAGGGATTAGGTATAAGTAGTTTACTTTATATATATTATTTCTATAACCCTTTGTATATGTTAAAGCTTAACCACAAACAGATCTTACTTTTATGATTGCAGAGTTGATCTTTGGCTATTTATAGGCTTAATAATTAGATCAATCAGTACAATATCCTAATACAACATGGTAAGTATAAACTGTAACTAATAATCATTATACAACTTATTTGGGATTCTTTTATGACATATATTAATGAGAATGATACTAACCTCAGTGTAATAATAATTTTTATTTGTAATATTTGGTATTTTATATTAGAAATACATAGTTCAAACAATCAGTAATCGATAATATTTTGTATTTTATGTGTAATAATTTTTTTTTTACGATTTATATAAAAACAACTAAAACCCCTTATGCTAAGTAAAGTGATCAGGGACAGAGTGGACAGAGTTGATAACTCTGTCCAAATGGACAAAGTTCATCAACTCTGTCCACTTGGACAGATTTCATGAATGAACATATTCCTCATAATACATATGAAGTAAAATAAAAACTACAATATCCTAATATAATGGTAAGTATAAATTGTAACTAATAAGCATTATATCGGTTATTTCTGATTCTTTTATGACAAAAATTAATGGGAATGATCCTAACCTCAATTTTGGTAATAATTGCAATAATATTTGGAATTTTGTGTAATAATATTTTTTTTCAACTCTGTCCATATGGATAGAGTTGATCAACTCAGTCCATATGGACAGAGTTGATCAACTCAGTCCATTTGAACAGATTTGATAAACTCTGTCCTTGGACAGAGTTGATCAACTCTGTCCATTTGGATAGAGTTCATCAACTCATAATACCTATTAACTAGGATTAAAATTAAAATAACTCTACACTACTAATTAACATATGCAAACTTTAAGATAAAAAAAACTATACAATAAAAAAACTACGATGAAAAAGAAATTTAAACCATTAGCTACAACAAGCCATGAATCACTTGTTCAACATTCAAATTATAAAAAAAATTGCAAAACACCTGAATACCTAAAACAAGAGAGCAAAGCATGAACATGCCACGAATAGAACACAAACACACTTCCACGAACAGACCTCCACACCGAATAGACCTCCATGATCAGACCTCCACGATCAGACCTCCATGAATAGACCTCCACGCTAAGAGAGTGTCAAACAGGTGGCAGGGTGGTGGACGTTCACGTCAACATAAAAAAGGCAGGACTATAGGCAGAGGCGGGGACGATGGGAGACAAATCAGGTGGCAGGACAGGTGGCGGAACAAGCACGATGAGGTGGCACGACATGCAAGTGGAAACCATCGACTGTAGGAGGAAACAGTGAAAATGAGGCCGCAGTTGACCATTTATGCTAAACAATTATTCGGCCGAACCATTCTTCAGCCGAACACTTATTCGGCCAAACAATTGTTCGGCCGAACAATTGTTCACCCGAATAATTGTTCGGCCAAATACACATTGACACGCTGGTAAAAATTACTGGCCGGCTATGCATCCCGTCAAATTAAATGGTTCACCGCCAAAAGTGATTCGACCGAATAAAGGATCCGTTATTCGGCCGAATAAAACCATTATTCGGCCGACTAAATATAGTTATTCAGCCGAATAATGTCCGCTATGTTGCTTGGGCACTCGATTCTCACGGAAGTGTTACCCAACTTCACGTTTTCACCTTGAACCCTTCTAAATCAATGGAACAAGTGGATGGCCACTAATATCCACCTAGATCATAATAAGAAAAATTATTTCCTCTTTCAATAGTCTTTGTGTAATGAGGACATGTGACCTTTTTATAGATCAAATTTTTGCATGCAGAATGTTCATTTATTTGTAGTTAACTAAGCCACAACTCAACTATTTATTCCAAAAATAAATGAATCCTCTAAGCTAAACTTACTTCAACATGGGACCCAACAATGCATGGTAAGATTAACATAACATAACTAAAGTAAGTCAATATTATAAATATAGCTTGAATACTTTATTTTTTGTAAGTACAAATTTTTTCTTTATGCATAATTAATTCTTATGTGTGCATAACTAAATAAGTTATGTGAACAAATAACTATGCACTAACAAAAAGAATCAATTGAAATTCCATATCCAATGAGTACCCAAACTTTGATACTTTTAATAACCCTATCCTCGTATAAATTGAAAACACATTTAAAAAAAAAGTGTTTCTAGAAAAGAGAAACATGTTTTTTCATGCATTTCTAGTTTATCTCATGATAGATTTATTAAAAGTATCAATTATAGATACTCATAGGATGCAAAATTTATTCTATTACCAACAAGTACCTTCACTTGATATTTTTAGTAAACAATAGCTTTCTTTATTTTCCTTCACAATTCATAACTCTTATTCTATTATTTTTCTTAGGAGACCCATTTTAGATCTCAAATTTCCCCTAATGTTTACACCACACTACAACAATGAAGGACAAATTGAGATAGGACACTTTTCCAAAAAAAAGTTCAAGTGGAGTAGATGCTCTGCTTGGGAGTGGTTTTCACTATAATTTGATTTCTAAAACATTAGTTTATGATCTTGAGTCTAGATACTTGTGATTTAGTGCAACCATATTCATTGGGATGGTTACAAGAGAAATCTACCATGAGAATCACCAAAGATGTAAAATCAAGTTTGTCATTAATTTTCATTATGATGATGTAATATAATGTTGTGTAATTCCACTTGATACATGTGATGTTATGTTTGGTGGTCCCTACATATGAAATAGGGGTGCAACTTTATACGGGATAGAAACAAACATTGGTTGGTCAAAGGTGTGTATCTCATCAAAGCCAATAAGGGGAGAAACAAAACATTCCTATTGGTCAAAAAACAAGGGTAGATGGAAAACTAATTAAGACATGTTAGAAGTAAGTATCCTTCATATGATCTAATGGAATAGTGGACTTGGAGAAACAAGTGGGAGTTGTGTGCTTTTGTCTTCTTTTGATGGATTTTGGAGACCAAAATGCTCCTAATGGAGAGGTGTGATATTGAATACCTTTAGGCATCTCTCCAAATACCTTGAAATCATTATTAATAATTTGTTAAAGATCCATTTGAATAGAGGGTATAGATGCTTGAACATATAGTGAGAAAAATTGTGTAATTACTCCATGGTGTCCCTTTTTTAAAACTTTTATTTGATGTTAAATCTTATCACCTTAGAGGGTTTCCCTGGTATATCTATAAGTTCAATTTCCTTTGCTTATGAAGAGAACCTCATGAAATGTTCTTCAAAATAAGACCCTTTGTTCCCAATGATTTTATCCATTGAATCCTTAATACAGTAATAGCACCACCTATTTGGATTGCAATCATTGGACTATCCAATAAATACTCCACCATAGTAAACTTAATACTATAACACTACCCTAAATAATTTATGGTACCTCCATGTCCAATCATTACTTGAAATTATGGTGTTGGAAGTATAAAGAAATTGAGAGGTTTGGATAATTTGTTAATAATGAAGTTATGGGTTTCTTTTTTATGTAGCCTTATATCATGGGAGTTTGAGGAGCCCTAATGTCAACCAATGCTTCAAAATATATATTTGGAGTAGTATATTTTGTTAAACATGTACTTAAACTCAGCTACATAAATCTTTAAACACTTAACAATACTATGGTTTCAGTCTTATAAGGACATAGAAAATCAAAGCATATCACATGCACTCATTCCCATGTAACATTAAGTTGAAACACAAACATTAAGAACACATTTGCAATGGAAAATAACTTGTGAATAATACATTCACATTTAACACATTTTGACACAAGAAAGTTTGGTTAATGACCCTAGAACACCCCCCCCCCAAAAAAGTAAAACCAAACAAAATGAAGAAATATTTCATTAAATAGCTCTCAACACAACTCAAAAATTTACAACAAGTGCATTTAGCATTTAAGGCACATAATCACCTTGTTTTTCATGCCAAATACACATAGGAAAAATACCAGCAATGAGTACATCCTGTATAGACTTGTACTACTAGCTATACAGCTCCAACAAACTCTGATTTTCTCCTCAAAATTAGTGCACAGCAACTGCCTCAAAATCTATGCAGAAAATTATGTACCTTCACCAATAAATGCTCCTATATATCTATGCAAACTCTCAACTATACAGTCCTCTTCATTTCCAGGCTAAATCAGTTGTATGGCCCGACATTACATCCTCCTTTCCTTGGAAAACATGTTGCATTCATTTTCCTTAAAATTTGCTCCTCCCTCTAAGCTCGGGTATCTCACCATCCTTGGTAAAGGAACCCTCTCTTGTTTCTCTAAACTTTTTCTCCTTCAACTCTTCACTTTCCTCATTCAACTCTCCAAATACTATCTCTTGGAATTCCTCTCACACTTCTCTCCAAAACTCTCTTGGAAAAAGTGTGTCTAAAATCTCCTACTTCTCTTTTTATTAAAGGTAAGAATGAATTCATCTCTTCACCTTCGCAAGTGACTTTGTCTCTTCACACCCCCAAGTGACTCTTCACTTTCGATGGGTGATACAAATTAAACTTTTGTAAAATAAAATCATTTTCTCTCACACTTTGATAAATTACTCACATTAACTTTATAACATTAAAGTAAATTTCTAGGAGAGACACATAGATCCTTTCTACATGATTAGACACCAACAAATGTAGAATACCTTCCTCGCTACCAATTTCAACACTCCCACTTAGTGAGAGAGGTACTTCTAGCACATCCTCCACATGGATCTATCTCCAATCCCATAACATTGTTCGTTGTAGCAGCTCCCTCTAACTCTATAGCCTATCTCACTACCTTCCCTAGAACCTGAGTTGAATATCGGTGTCGGTCACCTATGCTCTGAGGAGTCTCATCCCACTCCTGAGCATCCAATAGTGTCATCTCATACCATCTGAGTCTCCTAACAGTACTATAAGAAGCATCTCTCCCATCTTTTGTGTTAGAAGATTGAGTCCTAGGAATCACCTCAATATTTGGAGCATCCTACTCTCTCTCTATCCCTGACACTATTTATAAATATGAGATCCACCCAAACTCACCTTACATAGGTTTTCCTTGCACTATGCACATCATGTCTCTTGATCATAAGGCAATAATCCATGCAATCCCTACACTACAACTGATTAACTACTTGCAACTCTCTTGTAGAACTTTACTCAAACAATTAGAACAACTGGAATTTTTCCTTCTTCCTAGGAAAAAAACTCCACAAATCACTTGCAACCCAATTGCCAAAAAATCATTCCAAGTTGTACCAACCAAAAATACTCTTGCGAAACAAATACACACTACTTTCCATAAAACCACTCATAGCCCTAGCTTTGATACCATGTTAAAATTTGTACTTAAACTCAACTACATAAATCTTCAAACACTTAAAATCACTTTGATTTTAGTCTTCTACAGTCATAGAAAATCAAAGCATATCACATGCACTCGTTCCCAATTATTAGTAAGTTGAAACACACATGTTAACAACACATTTGTAGTGGAAAATAACTCATGAAAAACAGACAATACATTAGCATTTAACACATTTTGACATGGGAAATTTTGTTCAATGACCCTAGAAAAACCCCCAAGGGGAAAACCAGTCAGGATGAGTAAATATTTCATTAAAGTTCTCTCAACACAACTCAAAAATTTATAGCAAGTACATTCAACATTTAAGGAATAGAATCACCTCGTTTTTCATGCCAAATACACTAGAAAATTACCAGCAATAAGTACAATCCATGCAAACTTGTACTGTCAGTCGTACGCCCCCCACAAACTCTAATTTTATACTAAAAATAGGTGCACAACAACTGCCTTGAAATATGTGCAAAAAATTGTTGTACCTTCAATAATAAATGCTCCTCTATTTATGTGCAAACACTTAGTTGTACAGTTCTCTTGATTTCTATGCTAAATTGGTTCTGTGACCCAATAGTATGGCCTCCTTTCCTTGGAAAAAATATGGTGCTCCTTTTCCTTAAAACTCCTGCCTTCATCCAAGATCGGGTATCTCACCCTCCTTAGTAAATGTTCCATGTCTTGTGTTGATATTTTATGTAGCTTCAGAATATATTCTTTTGTTGGAAAGTTCTAGAAAGGAAACCTCCAGAAATTTCTAGAAAGGAAACACCCAAAAAATTCTAGAAATCCTCAGAAAGCATGAAAATGGAAAAAGAAGGTATAAATAAGAAGGACGCCTACCCCATTTGAAAATCAAGCAAGTTTGCATCAATTCAATAACACAAGTGCACAAGAGAGAGAAGTACCAATTGGAGGAAGACTAATATCTCGAGTTTTATCTTATCTTATCTTGCTATCTGGGGTATCTTTCTTTCATGGAGATTTAGCTCTTCATTGTATTGACATTGTACTTTGTTGATGAATCTATATTGAAGAAATTTTGTTGGGTTTTCTTCCCCAAGAGGGTTTCCCAGGATAAATCTTTGTGTATGTTGTGAATATATTTCTTTTAGTGATCCTTAGACATGCAGTCATTATGATATGATATAAATTGAATTAAATTCTAAATAATTCTAAATAACATAAATTTTTAAGGAAAACCTCAACATGGTATGAGGGCAGTGCTGAAAGAAGTCATTGCAACAACTGCAACTACCATTAGTTGGAAATTAGGATTTATTGTTTTGGGAATTTCCAACCACATATTGATTTGAAAAGCTGGATTACTTAACTAGATTTGGGAGGGTGCACCTTCTCCCTAGATCATATTTTCTAGATTTAAAGTTTCAAAAATTAGGGTTTCCTCATAAAAACCTAGGTTGCACATTAAGCAGTTTTTAGGTTGACATTGGAGATGATTTTGGCTTGTGGAGATCAACTTGGCATAGCACATTAACTGGTCCAAGAGGATATGGTGCATCTAGAATACATGAGGACCAACGTTGAAGTTTCAACAAGTTACATAATTTCAGAACTTGATGAAGAAGAAAATCAATATATAGAACTTGTGTTGGCCCTAGGAAAAGATAGGCAGAATTTTGGCCGAATTCTGCTTGTGAATATGAAGATTTCAGTCACACGACAGAAGCAGTAGGGGAAGAGGAGTTGTTCTAGAAGAATCATGGGAGAAGAATATGTGATGGAAGAGAAACATGGAAGAGAACAATCAAGATCGAAGAGAAGAACCACAATGGAAGGAACCATGACAGAAGAAAAGTACATGGGTTGAAAAGGACATATTGATTGATCGTGGGTAAGAAGTCAGCTAGAATAGTGCATGCTTTGGGAATAAAGCATCTTTGTATTTTTGGGTTGATAGTGCCTACTATCAGTATAACTAAATGTACGAGAATAGGAATGGCATCCTGTTGGATAAATGAATAGAGTTGGTTAATTATGACATGTAAGAGCCTATAAAATGGAGAACCCAAGATGTGTGTGGGTTGGTCTCTGTCGGCTCCTGTCTTAATAGAGTTGTATATAAGAGATTCGATCCAGGGATGTGTACGGATCAACAATAGAGTGAAGGAGAGGAACTTTAGAGACCTAATACTAGAGAGCATGAGAGGAGAGAAGTATGTATAGATTGTATAGAAGATCTAGAACAGAGTTTGCAAGTTGAGTGCACAGACAAAAGGTGTTGTATATTCCTCATGCCATATGAAGATCGCCTTTGTGGTTTTTCCCAAATGGGTTTCCATGTTAAATGTTGTTTCTATTTGCATTTGATGAATATTTCTATTTTAAATGAATGTATGTTGTGAATAAGTAGGTATGAATAGATTGACTAACATTTGTTTATGAATGAGTTCTGAGATGCATGTGTCGCACTGTTGATAGATAGAATCTATGCTACATCTTTATATTACTGTTGTAATCTCTTTCAATGGATAAGTAGAGTAATATCTTGAATGAACATTATAATAATAGGAAATACACCCCCCAGCTTCGATCGAGAGATTTGATAAGGTGTCGTGACAGAAGAAATCCCCACCCAATGGTAGAAACCTGGTTCTAGTAGTTACCCATTGAGATATCTCAAGTGAGACTGCATCTGCATCGCAGGTGCTACTAACTAAGCCCTGCTTTATCATATTGATATCTTGGGCTTTGTTGATGGAAAAACAAGGGTCTGAACTTGGATCGAAGGGAGACTCCACTAACAAATGGTTCCATATCCAGGACCATGAATCATTTTGGTGAGGGATACTTTTTTGCACACAATCAAGCTGAAAGTCAAGATTGGGTAGAGTTTAAAGCATTAGAATTTGCATGAGAATAAAGTGAAGGATTGCGATTGAATCCAACAAAGTGGTTAGAGAGGTACATTTATACCGATATTCATGAAATTTTCTTTTGTGAGTTTCTTGTTTTGTTGTATGAGTGGTTGTTGAATCTAGCAACCCAACAAAAAAATTTCCAGTGGGGAGAACTGACAGAGTGGATTCCTCAATTGATTCAACGAATGAAGAGTATTAACAACCCTATATCTAAGGCTGTCGATTTCTGGGTAGACAATATTTTAGAAGGATACATCACTGAATTTTTCGCAACACAATAACATCATATAGTGAGGTGGAAAGAAAAATTTTCTAAGGACCTAAAGGAAGATACTTGACATCTTTAATAAATTAGATAAGGATAATTGTATGTGAGAAAGGAATCCTAAAAATGGCATCCGATGAGTAATGAACTATAAGTGGAGACCTGGGATATGTCGCAAGAAGAGTGTGAGAAAAATGTAGCAGAGTAAGCTGAGATTTTTCCTAGTGATAGCTAAACTGAACTAGAAGGTGGACGTCTGAGAAGTGGAAGAATATTTTGGTCAAGAAAGTGAAGAAGAATTCTTAATAGAAGAGGAAGTTGCAGTACGACCAGAGGATAAGACTACAATTTGACATCGCACTTTGAAGTAGGTTCTTGCAATGAGGAAGAGGAATACCAACCTATTTCTAAAAGACAAGAAGAAGAATAAAAAGAATCCCCATATCCATAGTACGAGTGCAAAACACCCATGACCCCGTGTACATCTCTGGAGGTAATATCCAAAAACTCATATCCTAGTGGGTTTGTCAATACAAGCAATAATAACTATGGGAATAACAGACAAAGGAGTCCCTCTAGACAAATGTTTTATGCAGTGGTACCAAGGACCATTATAATGGTTGGGAATGATATTAAGTTGTTGATATTCAATAGAAATGGGTTAGAATACCAAGAGAAACATTGGTTTCTAAGTGAAGTTGTGTGGACCGTGCAATAGGTCCAAGATGAAGGAATCAAGAGGGATCAAATCATCACAATCCTGAGGGTTCGTGCATTGGAACGGTACATGAATTTTTATGTGGTTTTGACAGGAGTCACACAAAGAAAACTAGACCAAATTTGAGCAGGACTAATAGATGAATTCATAAATCCCAAATCCGAGTCACAATGTATTATAGAGATTAAAGAGATTAATCAATTATCTATGGAGTCTGTGTGGTACTTCGACCAGATATTTAAAACGTTAATGGCCAAAGTAAGCTTCCAGATGTCAAGCATACAACAAAAATAGTGGTTCATTGCAGTGTTGTTACCGTACATCTAGATTCCCTTGACACAAAAAAAATATTATGTCACAGACTGACACTCTATAGTTGGCCATGAAGCTAGAATCCTTGCCTGTAGGAGATATTGGTGCAGGGATGATGCAAATTCAATCATAGCTAGCCAAACTTAATTCCAAGACATTAAAAAAGGGAAAGAGATCCAAGAGGAAATGTGGTGTACTAGATGTAGAACAGAGGGACACCATAAGGATAACTTCTCGAGACTCATGAATTATTTCATATCGGGAGCGTCGAACCCGATAATACATAAGGGATTCCTTGGTGTAGAATATTCCAAACTAGAGGCCATCAATCGGAAGAGTGTTTATACTTAGAGAAGATTATAAGTGTGCAGGCTAGTTTATACTGTAAATTTTGCAAGTGAGTAGGCCATGATGAGAAGGACTACAGAGCATACTAGTTGCTACAAGAGAAAAAAGTGGATACCTATTTAATGAATAATGAAGAGTAGATGCAAGCTAAGAAGGCTCAAGCTCAATATCATCAACCCCAATATCCATAGAATAAATACCCACAACAACAATACTCTCAACCCAGGGGGTGGAAATTTTAGAGGCCGAGGAAAAGGAGGAGGATTTGGTCTTAGAAGGGCCAAATTATATGTTATAATTGTGGACAACTAGGAAATTTTTCCAAGGACTGTGCAAGTCCTATGAAGACATGTTCGTATTGCAAATATTTTTATCATACTATCAAATAATGTCCACAATTGATTGCGAAATGGAGGGATAGAAATGTGGGAAATCCAAACCCTCTGGAGAATCCAAACCCAAACCCCAATCAGAATATCCAAAATATTTCTGTTGAGCCAAGGGAAACACGTTTATTTGTCGTAACAATAGGAGTTACTGCAACTAGAGCAGACCAAGAAGCACATCCTGAACAACCACGGATGCAACCGACAACACAAAATAAAGTGTCATTCAATGTTCAAAAAGAAAAGGAAATATTCTTGGATGTGCGACAAGAATTCATCAACAATAATGAAGTATCGAATTCTGCTGCTACACTACCTAGAAGATCAATAATGGATATACCTAAAAGATTTGGCCAACTGTTCTGAAAGCAACCGATCAGAAATGTTAGAAAGATAAAATATTTTTTTTAAAGTTTCCTATCTGTAATACAAGATAAATATGTTGTCGCATAATTGACATCTCTAATAGAATAACCTCAAGAAGAGGTGCGGCCAAACCGAAGGGTTAACCATGTGGGAAAAATATTAAAGACTAGTCGCGAGTTAAGGATGACTTCCCAGATAGGAGACTATGATATGGACTATATTATTCTAGACTTGGGATTTGATGTCAATATTTTGACAAGAGAAACATGGGAGAGCATGGGGAAACCACGACTTGAGTGGTCTCCTATCAAGCTCTGATTAGCAAATCAGAAAATATTGTCTATCGGTCAACTGAGTCAATTTCCTATCGAGGTAGAATTCCTGAGACTGTATGTTGACTTTGAAGTAATCAACATTGTTGATGACACAAATACATATCCTTCAGTTTTGGGGATCAACTAAGAGATTGATAATCAGGACATAATCAATTTTAAGAAAATAATATTAACATTTGAAGATTCAGAGCTAAGGGTGGTCGCACCAATTGATCCACTAGAAGGTCATAGATACGTCGAGCCAGTAAATAGTAAAGGACAAGGTGATTATTTGGACCATATTTATAACATCACACCTACAAGGGATGATTATGTGAATCCAATAGCTGACAAAAAATATTAGTTGGAATATTATTAGTTCTTGTTCATCGAATTCTGGCGAAGCATTGGAAAACTGGAAGAATCATATGGATGAAGTATCCATGAGAAGATGCACAAAAATTACACGATCTGTGCGACAGGTAGGAATAAAGGTAAGTGATCTACCCACATATGAAGGTTTACCTAACCATACATATTTTATAACATAATTTGAAGAAAAATTCACAAAACCTCGGCACTTGTATTCCTTGGAGTTTTCACTGAAAGCTACACTCGCTAGATGGTGGGTCGCACATAAAGAATCTATCTTGAAATGTCCACAATGTTTATGGTTGATGGAGATATGATTCAAAGACGTTTGGGACCAGAAAATCCTTGTATTTATATGGGTATACCACATGACTTGTAATAGGTTAGCAAGCTGACCTCCATTTCTCCTGGTGTATGGACAAGAGGATATGATTCCAATGGAATATATTGTACCCAACCTAAATATTGATTCGATTACATAGATGACAGATGTTGGTTTTGTCGAGGAAATATTGTCACAATTGCTATAGTTGGAAGAAGAACATTTTGTTACAGGTTATCATCAAAACATTGAGGACGAACAGCAAAAAGTATGGCATGATCACCACATCAAGAATAAACGATTTCAAGTCGGAGGAATTTTTCTTCTGTATGATAGAAAATTTGTAAAGCATATGGGCAAGATGAAAACACACTGGTTAGGACCATATATTGTAATTCATATCACCAACATAGGTGTAGCACAAATAGATAAGTTAGATGGAACACCTATAAAAGGATTGGTGAATGGAAGTCAGCTAAATCCATAACAAGATAGGCGGGACTTGCTCGAGTGGAAAAAAAAAGGAAAAAATGAGAGAAAAGAAAAGAAAAAAGAAAGGAAAAACAAAAATACAAAACCCTCTGAGTATATTTTTTGACTTGATCGCAAGCTACCAGTATGTCGCAAGAAGAAAGAACCAGCAACACCACCACCAAAAGATGAAGAAACAGGGTCTGTGACTATGTTTCCACCTTATATTTCACCCAGATCAAATGAAACGCCTAAGGCTAAAATTTTGAAGAATGCAAGGTGCCCACTGGTTGCACCGACAGTACCGAAATGAGTTCGAGTAATGTAGAACATACTCCCAAATCTCAAGAAGATGACCTTTGTCGATCATGACCTATGAAAATTTCCAGATTTGGAAATGGATAAATATATGGTTTATGTCAAAGATATCGAGGATGTTTCGACGTACCTAGTTCCAATGGAATGGGAAAGAGGATTGTACAAAGCAGGTTTATTGTTGTTGATGTACATGCCCCATTTTGGTTGTAGTATAGAGGTGAATGCATGTGTTAAACAATTTTTAGTGTCATTTCATTCTGGATTTCTATGACTCAACCGAAAGGTTCATGTGGATATCGAGCTTATAGCAGTGATTACGAGGCTCCCACTTGCAAGCCTAGGCCCGACACCATTTTTTGTCGAAAAAGAGAAATATAATGCGTTGAAAAACAAGTGAAAATACAAGTATGACCTAACCAGACACACCAAAGGATTTTTTATTGCCTCTATCAATGACCACATTGTTTGGTTCGCCACCAATATTCTAGCTAGCAAATTGGTGTGAAATATGCGACCAAACTAGTGCACCGTAGGGATTATTTTTGCGGCAGAGTTATGTGCAGTCGGTGTTTAACTCAATTGGTCGCAATATCTACTCAATGAACTATTAGAATATGTCTATGAAGCATGGGAGAAAGGTAGTGCATCTCATTATTCATGGCTACTTAATTTGATTTCGTTTCTTGCAAGGGCATAACCAGCAAAGGAAGGCTAACAAATCAACAGGAACTGTCAGCATTACCAATGAAGATTATACCCTTCTGACATAAGAAATAGGAGAAATAGCCACCTAAAGAATTAAGAATATGGATGAGTTCCAAATAGAGCTCACAATTAGTATTACATACTTACTACATACACTCTATAACGTAGTAAAAGAAGTAAGAGTAGTAGTCGACTACAGGCCACAATTGTCAGTGTTGCGGGACTTACTTGGCTCGTCAGACGAGCGACCGAACGATGTGTCGACACCCATCCCACCAATAAAGACTCAAATTGTGGGAGAATAAATCGAATTGGGGATAGAAGAGATAAATACTATGGCCAAAAGTGTGATCTAGGTCACTATAGATTTCTCTGCACTGTCATTGTATGAGGTATATGCCATTAAAAATGTGTAGTCATATAAATGAAGGTCAGGGAAGGAAAAATGGCTAAGAAAGTTAGAGAATCGAAAAAGAATATTAATAATATGAAGAAAACATTCAAACAAATAGAGAAAAAATCCAAAATTTTGGAGGAGCACAAGCACCGGATCGACACAGTTGTCACACTAGCTTGCAACAATTTCGCAGACGAAGGCATAACACATTAGATGGTTGCAGAATCTAAGGTATTTTGAATTGGAGAAATAGAAGAGGACCTCTGCAAAAAGGTCATGTATTTGGAATAATAGTTGACACCCAATACAACTCCAGAGGTACTGGAAGAAAGAAGGAAAACAACAACAGAGGTTGTGAAGAAGATCGAAGAGGCGGAGGCACTGTGTGCCAAGGAATTCGAAACAAGTTTCTTAGACATGGGAAGCATTGATCGACGATGAATATTTATAGAAATTCATAGAGAATTTGTGCACTACAGAGAAAAAGGTGACCCATATGAACAATGAAATGAAGAAGATTCCCTTAGCATAGAAAATTGATAAGGATGTCGAGATGAAGAAAGTACAGCAACAAGTCACAACACTATGAACATAATAGCAGAATCACAATGATAGGCTTGCAAAATAAGAGGTTGAGGAAGAAAGAGTTACAGGTATTATTCAAAATGTACACCAAAAAGTGCAACAAGAAGTAGAGTCAATAGCACTTACAACATCGAAACACATCAGTTCCGACCTTGTGGATAATTTGAAGAAGAAGGAAGCAGAAGTACAGGAGGAGAACGTGCATATAGTGAAAATATTCCATGATTTTCAACGTAAGGTCTTTGCAAAAGAGGTTTTAAACTAGTGTGGCTCGGGATGAGCCACAAGTGAGTGTTGGGGGATTGTTGGCCCTAGGAAAAGATAGGAAGAATTCGACCAAAATTCTGCTTGGAAATATGAAGATTCTAGTCACACAATAGAAGCAGTCGGGGAAGAGAAGATGTGAAAAAAGAAGTCGTGGGATAAGAGTCTGCAACGAAAGAGAATATGGGAATAGAAAAATTGTGACTGAATAGAACAGTCGATATCGAAGAGAAAAATCAAGACCAAAGAGAACAACCATGACTAAAGAGAACAACCACAATGGAAGGAACCATGATAGAAGAAGAGTACAATGGTTGAAAAGAAAAACTCGATTGATTGTGGGTAAGAATTCAATTAGAATAATGCATGATTTGGGAATAAATCATTTTTTAAATTTTAGGCCAGTAGTGCCTACTATCAGTATATTTGAATGTACGAGAATAGCAATGACAGTCTATCGGATAATAGAATAGAGTTGGTTGATTACGACATGTAAAATCCTATAAAAGGGAGAACACAATATGTGTGCAGGTTGGTCTCTGTCGGCTCATGTCTTAGTATATTTGTAGAGTTGAAGAGTTTTAGAGTTGTAGATAAGAGAGTTGATCTAGGTTGTGTGCAGATCAACAGTAGAGTGAAGGAGAGGAACTTTAGATACCTAATACTAGAGAGAATGAGAGGAGAGAAGTCTGTATAGATTGTACAGAATATCTAGAACATGGTCTGCAAGCTAAGTGCACAAATGAAAGGTGTTATATATTTCTCATGCTAGATGAAGAGCATCATTGTGGTTTTTCCCGAATAGGTTTCCATGTTAAATGTTGTCTCTATGTGTATTTGATGAATATTTCTATGTTGAATGTATGTATGTTGTGAATAAGTAGGTCTAAATCGATTGACTAGTTTGTTTATGAATGAGTTCTAATATGTATGTGTCGCACTATTGATAGATAGAATATGTGCTAAAGCTTTATATTGCTGTTGTAATATCTTTCAATGAAAAAGTAGAGTAATATCTTGAATGAACATGATAAGAATAGGAAATACACCCCCTGGCTTCGGTCGAGTGAGTTGGTAAGGTGTCATGAGAGAAGAAATCCCCACTCCACTATAGAAATCTAGTTCTGGTAGTTATCCATTGATATATCTCGAGTGAGATTGCATCTGCATTGCAGGTGCTACCGACTGAGCCCTTCTCTATCAAGCCAATATCTTGGGATTTGTTGACAGGAAAACAAGGTTCTAAACCTAGGTCGAAGGGAGAAACACCAACAACTTGAAAGGAAGTAGATACCAAAGGGATTCAACCAAACAAGCAGAGATAAGTATTTAATGTTTTATGAAACAAGAGTTATTTAAATTGTTATCTTATTGATAAATAGCATAAATATTTTTATTGATTAATAATATAGTTGTTTAAATTAGTATTGGTTAACTCTTGTGGGAATTTCCGTTAGATCCACTATGAAGGATGTAAAATCAATGATCTATGATAAATATTTACCCATTTATTATAGGAAAAAATATCAAGTATGACAGTTATTCTTAGATTGAGTGCCCTCACCAGATAATGATGGACAAGATAATTGACTATAGTTATGTATAGTTGACCAAATTTGACATCTTGGCCAACCTACCATAAGAGGAGTGAGACACTCGACCACATGAAAGATAAGTATTTAAACTGTCATTTGAGTTATTTATTAAATCTCTAATTGTTTAAATGATAATATTCATAACATTTGTATGCATATTTGTATTCCTAGAATCAAGAAGTGTATTATCCATGTTATAGTGAATGCATTGATATGGTTAGGATTAATGTATACTCTTAATGTGCATGTGATGGGTAAGAATCCTATTGTGTTTCCCAACATTCCATGAGTCATTGTTGCTTGTCTAGAATGAAACCTCTTTACTAACATGCTGGGACTAGTGCATGCTCTTCATAGTATGTTTTGGTAGAGATGGAAGGCATCTAGATAGTTATCATATGTATATGGGATATGGATGAGTGTTTTGTTGAAGAATTGGCTAATATGGTTACACAAATGTGTGAATTGTGTTAGTATGAAAATGAATTTGTCATTAAAATGTCAATATGGTTTGATGATTATGAAATGTTACTAATCATAGGACTAAATTTTACTTGTGGGAAAGATCATGTGTTATGACCTACAAGATAAGGATGATGAGACTTGTTCCAAAGAATAAGTGATGATTTTTCAGCAGTGATCTTCAAGTAGATTGACAAAATAAATAATACTACAGAAGTACAAATCAAGGTTCACGGTTTCTCTTAGAAAGAGGGAGTCGATTATGACGAGACGTTTCCTCTAGTGGCTAGACACACTTTTATTAAAACTAGTATAACTTCAATGATGGAAATATTTCTTTCTTGAATGGTGTAATCGAAGAAGAAGTGTATATTAAGAAAAAATCAGGATTCAAGACTCTCGAGAAATATTTAGATGTGTAGAAGGATTTGTGCATGATCAGAAGGCACCCAAGGCATAGTATGACATGATAGAAATTTATTTGATGTAGATTTCAACCTTTGTTACAAGGTTGATAATAATCGCTTTTGTAGTCTGAGGGTTCGAAAAATTACAAGTAATACATAACTATACATAAGAAAGAGAGAGAGAACATTCACATGATAATAACCATAAGGAAAACAAGAGTAAGTGGGACAACTGTAACTATCTTTTGTATTAGAGATCAGACAATATACAAGTACAATGAACAGAAATCTCCTTGGATCTGACTCACCAACCTATTTTATACATGTTACATTTGGTTATTCGATTACAATTGTCAAGTTGGTCGGCCAACTCACTGATTGTACCAACTTGACCATAGTCAGAAGAAGGACTTAGTCGACCAGACAACTAGGATCCTCCAAATTATCCCCCACTAACAAAATATTTCTTCATCCCGAAGAGAAGAGGGATTGTAAAAGTATGTAGATTATGGCTAGAGTTTCATTGATGAGCTGATATATTGGGACAATGCAGTGAAAGATTCGATGATGGCACTGGAAGAGAAGGCAAGTCGAGTTTGGAAAATTTTCCAATCATGTGACAATGTTTGGATGCTTGTACTAACAGTGATGAGGTTCATGAGATTGGTGATTTATTTTATAAGGTGGTCGTGTTTGATATTCTAAAGGTCTTCTCCTATAAGCAATTGTTGATTATATGTGTTGGTTATAAATTTATCCATCTGAGTCACCAAGGTGTCGACTTCCTTCTATGCTAGCTGAGAATTTGTAGACCACTCGATAACTTTGTTTCGGAGCTCCTTGAGTTTCTTTTCTTCCATGAATATTTGCTGCTCCAGGTCTAGTATGGTAGAAATGATGGAAAATACTTTTTGTTGAAAAATGAGTGCTAGTTTGTTCTGAACTCTATTCATGTCGGAAAAAATGTGTCCGTAATATAAGTATCAGTTATGCAAAATTTGTGGCTAACTGCTTGGCAGCTGGTGCATATTACTTAAGTTTGATGTGTCGACTCAAAAATAATTTGTGTTGTTCCTGGAGTCATTAGAGGAAATTTGAGGTCTAAAATGGGTCTCCTAAGGAAAATAATAAAATAATAGTTATTAATTTTGGAGGAAGAATGAAAAAAACTACTTTTTGTGTTCGTATTTTTGACATATCTCCCTGTGTTTTTACTCAAATTCGGAGCAGGAGAGCTTGTTGGATGAGTAATTTAATTCCACATCCAATGAGTACCCACACTGCATACTTTTGATGGACCCCACTACCCCAAAAACAAGAAATACCTAAAAAACATGATGATGATGTCATCATCACATTTTTTTAGGTATTTCTTGTTTTTTGGGTAGCGGGGTCCATCAAAAGTATGTACATCATCATCATGTTTTTTAGGTATTTATTGTTTTTAGGGTAGTGGGGTCCATCAAAAGTATGCAGTGTGGGTACTCGTTGGATGCGGAATTAAATTCCGCATCCAACAAGCTCTCCTGCTCAGAATTTGAGTAAAAACACAGGGAGATATGTCGAAAATACGAACAAAAAAATAGTTTTCTTTTATGACAAATACGTCAATTCAACCATTATGGTTGACTCATTTTATTGAAATTCTATTGGTTCTTGAAATCCAACTCACAAAATTTATTGTTGGCGTGTTTTCTTATAAGGCCCATTTTAGACCCCAAACTTCCTCTAATGAAGGAAATGGTCTTTTGTTCATCTTGCTGGTTATTCTATGCAACAAACTCTTCTAATATCATTGTGAGGGACCCAAAAAGGATCACAATTTGTTCTAATGGATTTTTAGTTGGGGGAACACATAGTGTCGGTTCAATCTTCCTGAACATGCTATCATACAATGTGAGGAATTCAAGATGTTGATCATCGACAACATCAAGTTTCTTCTTATCCTTCGACCATTGTTTCTTTTTTTCTTTCAACATGTTTTGAAGGAATGTGCCAAGTTCATTATTCTTAGCAACTATGGCTGACTAAAATGTGAATTGAGTTTGTTTTTTCTTTTTGGTGTTCTTACTTGTTAGTCCTTGATGTTGTTTTTGTGCTTCTAGAGGAGGAGGAGGCAAGGGTAGGAGTCTGGAGCAGATGTGTGCAGAGGTATAGTGGTGGTCGGCATAGTTTGGGTTGCAGGGCTAGAATTTTTTAGGGTTTTCTTCACATGGTCGGTTGGGATGGTTTTTGTAGTGGTTGAATTGAAGGGAGTCGAGGATGGTAAGGTTATAGCTGCTAATTGGGTTGTATAGATGGTAGCTACTATAGTGGTCGGTCCATACATGGATTTGGTATAAGGGGTGGTGGATGGGGATGTGAAATTATATGACTCATGAGGGACTTTCTCCATCGTTGTAGTGTGGAATCCTAAGTCGTGTGGTGTATTTGGTAATTTAAATGGTTTTTTCACTTTTTTGAGTGGGGATAAAGGTTGGACTTCATGCGGGGTTGTGCCAACTAAATGGGTTTCTTAAAGACATACTTTTGCAATTTGGGGAAATTTTGGGAAGGGAAAATTTGGAATTATTTCAGGATAGGGTCAGTCTGAGTGGAAGATTTGAAAATTTACTCTTCAATATCTTGAGGTTGTTTTTTTGCAGTGGTTTTTGTAATAGCGGTTGGTGATGGGGGGTGAATTTTCGGGGACATTCACAGGGTTTTTTGGTTGATATTTAAGATGAACTTTTAACTTTTTTCCTGGGGATTTTACCTTTTGTCACTCCTCCTCCTCGGTCATCTTTTTCCTCAATTTGATGTTCAATTATGACTTGGTTGATGATCAAGTCCAGGATGACTTGTTCAGCATCTTGATGCAGTTCTTCTAGTTCATCCTCGATCAGTGCAATGAGAGCCAATTTTCACTTTCTGGAAAGTATTTTTTTGAAATTTTGTCGCATTTTGTATATTTGTTCTAGCATGATGTTCATTTTTTCAACTAAGAGGTCAAGAGGTGACTGCACCTCCGGTTCATCTTCTTACGTTGACTCGCTTGATGGTTATTTTTCCTATATCATCTTAGGTTGGGTATTCGTCATGACTATAGCCAGAGGATTTTCTTCTTCTTCTAGAGGTTTAAAAATTTCAATGTATAGGTCAGCTTCAAAGGATTCTTCCTTTTTCCATCAATGAGTGGTCCTTCAATAGGAATATCTTTCCTCCATGCTATACTTGGGATAGGGTAGGCTATGTTAAATTATGCCGCAAGATCCTGGAAAATGTTTTTTATTTGCGAGTAATAATCTAATTCTTTGGCATTGCCAACTGCACTGTTGTCCCTAGGAAAAGTTAGGCAGAATTCGACCAGAATTATGTTCAGAAAGATAAATATTTTGGTCGCAAGAAAATTCGCGATAGAAGAAGAGCCATGATAGAAGAAGAGTCCACTGTGGAAGAGTATGGGACGGAAGAGAAGCTACGATAGAAGTAGTCATGAAGGAAATATTGGTGATGAGAGCAGCCGAGGAAAACATGTCGATGACAAGAGCAGTCGCGATGAAAGGAACCACGAAAGAAGAAGAGTAGAGAAGTTGAAAAGGAAAGTCTCGTTAATCGTGGGTAAGGATTTTGTTAGAATAAAGCACTCTTTTGGTAACAAAGCATAATTGTATTTTTGGGCCGATAGTTCATATTGTTAGTTATAACTAAATGTACGAAAATAGAAATGACATCCTATCGGATAATAGAAAAGATTCAGTTGATTAAGACATGTAGAATCTTATAAAATGGGGAGCTCAAGATGTGTGCGGGGTTGGTTTATTGCTTGTTTGCTTGTTTTTCATCTTGGGGGTTAATTCACTATGTAGTTTGAGAGAGTAAGAAAAGAGTTGTTTAGCTAGAGAATCAATCTAGGCTATGTGTGAATCAACAATGGAGTGAAGGAGAGAAGAAATAAATAGACCCAAAACCAAAGAGCATGAGAGGAAAGAAGTCTATATGAGTTGTAAAGAATATCTAGAGAAGAGTCTGCAAGTTGAGCGCACATACAAAAGGTGCTAACATATTTTTTCTATATGGGTTTCCACGTTAAATGTTGTCTTTGTGTATATTTAATAAATATGTTTATGTTGAATGCATGCATGTTGTTAATAAGTAGATATAAATATGGCGTACTGCATCTATTTATGAATAAATCCATATGTGTGTGTGTGTGTGTGCTGCACCGCTTATAGAATGAATTTGTGATAAGGCTTTTATGTTGAATATTGCAATATGTGTCAACTGGTAAATAGAATGTTATCTTGAATGAATAAATAAGGAATAAGAAGTATAATCCCCATCTTCAGTCAAGCAATTTGATAAAGTGTCGCACGAGTAGAGATCCCCACATAACTACAGAAACATGGTTATGATAGTTCATAATAAGATATCTCAGGTGAGATTGCATTTGGGTTGTGGGTGCTATCGACGAGGTCCTCCTCTGTCGAGTCGATATCCTGGGTTTTGTTGATGACTAAGGATTTGAACCTAGGTCGACAAGAAGAATTCCAACAAATGGTTTTGTTACCGAGACCGTTAATCATTTTGGTGGGGATATGTTGTGGCACCCGATGAAGCTGAAAATTCAAGATTGTGTGGATTTTAAGGAACTAGATTTTGCACGGGAAGAAAGTGAAGGATGGCGGTTGAACCCAATAGTGTGGTTGGAGAGATACCTCTATACAGATATTCATGAGATTTTCTTTTGCGAATTTCATGTTTTGTTGCATGAGTGGTTGTTGAAGCTAGCAACCCAGCGGAGAAACTTTCAAGAGGGAGTACTGATAGGGTGGAGCCCTCAACTGATTCAGCAACTAAAAAGTATTAGCAGACCTATATATAAGGCTGTTGATTTCTAGGTTGATAGTATTTTGGAAGGATACATCATTGAAATTGTAGTCAACACAATAAAATTTTACAGTGAGACGGAAAGAGAATTTTTCCAAGGACGTAGAAGACGGACTTAACATTTTTAAATATTTTGACTAGGATGTTCGTATATGAGAAAGGGATCTTGAGAATGAAATCTGTAAAATAAAGGTTTGTGCGTAAAGACGTAGGATATGTCACAAGAAAAGTGTGAGAAAAATGGAGAAGAGTAAACTGAGATGTTTCCTGGTGATGGTGAGGTTGAGATAGAAAGTGGTCACCTGATGAGTGGAAGGAGATTTCGGTCAGGAAAGAGATAAAGGACTCTGACAAGAAGGAGAATTTGCAGTACGTCCGGAGGAGAGGACTACGCATTGGTGTCACACTTCGACAAAGTTTCTTGTGACGATGAAGAGGAATACCAGCCTATATCTAAAAAAGAAGAAGAAGAAACTCCAGATACAGAGTATGGATACGACATACCCATGACCACGTGTACATATCTGGAGGTAATATCTAGAAGCTCATCACCTAGTGGCTTTGTTAATCAAAGTAATAATAAAAGTGGGAATAGTATACAAGGGATTCCCACTAGCCAAAAATTTAATATAGCAGTACCAAGAACAAATATAATAATCGAAAATGATATAAAGTTGCCAATATTTAATGGAAATGGGTTAGAATACCATGAGCAACATTGGTTTCTATGCAAATTCGTGTGGACCATGCAACAGGTCCAAGATGAATCCATCAAGAAGGATCAAATGATCACAACCCTTATGGGTTATGTGTTGGATTGGTAGATGAAATTCTTTGTGGTTCCAACAAGAATCCAACAGCAAACATTAGATCAAATCCAGGTAGGATTAATTGATGAGTTTAGACAGCCCAAATTTGAGTTGCAGTGTGTTATGAAGATAAAATAAATTAAACAATTGTCTATGGAGTCTGTTTGGGACTTCGACCAAATATTCAAGACGTTGATGGCCAAAGTAAGATTCTAGATGTCAAACGCTCAACACAAAGAATGGTTTATTGTAGCATTGTTAATGCACATATGTATTCCTTTAATGTAGAAAAAGATTATATCCCAGACCAAGGCTTTAGAATTGGCTATGAAGTTGGAATCCTCGCCGGTCGAAGAAACTAGTGCAAGAATGATGCAAATACACTTGCAACTAGCCAACCTTACACTGTAAATTCAATATATTAAGAAGGAAAGGAAGTACAAGAACTCTAGTGTACCAGATGCGGAATCGAGAGACACCACAAAGACAACTTCATGACATATATGAATTACGTCGCATCAAGAACACTGAGTTTGATAAATACACAAGGAATGAATTGGTGCATAATATGCCAGACTAGAGGCCATCGATCTGAAGAATTTTTATACTTACATAATATTGTAAGTGCATCGACCCGTTTTTATTGTAATTTGTGTCAATTAGTAGGCCATCATGAGAAAGATTGTAGATCATATCATATGCTGCAAGAGAAAACACTTGATACCTATTTACTGAAGAATGAAGAACAAATGCAAGTTGAGCGAGGTTGGGATTAGTATCCTCAATCCCAATATCCATGAAATCAGTACCCGCAACAACAATACCCTTAACCCAGTGGTGGAAATTTTAGAGGCCAAGGACAAGGAGGAGGATTTGGCCATGGAAGAGGCCAAGTTATATGTGATAATTGTGGTCATCCTGGACACTTTTCCAGGGACTGCACGAGTCCTACTATGAAATGTTTGTACTGCAAATATTTTGATCCTAGACTCAATTTATTGCGAGATGGAATAACAAGAATGCGGGAAACCATAATCCACCGCAGAATCCCAATAAGAACCCCAATCATAATATCCAGAAGATATTTGTTGAATCAAGGGAGCCACATATTATTGTTGTGACAAGAGGAGGTGTTGCGACTTGGGAAGATCAAGAAGCATTGTATGGAAAATTGAAGGTACGACTAGTAGCACAAAAGAAAGCACCATTCGAATTCCAAAAAGAAAAGGATGTATTCTTGCACCCAGGACAAGAATTCGTTGACAGAAATCAAGCATCGACTTCTGTTGCTAAACCACTTGAAGGACCAATATTGGTAACACCTGATATATTTGACCAATTGTTCAAAAAGAAACCAACGAGAAAGGTTAGTAAATTAAAAGAAAACTTTAAAAAAAATTTGGCACTAATACAAGATAAATGCATTTTCATAGAATTGACAGCTCTAATAGAAGAACCTCAAGAAGAGGTGCAACTAGAAAGAAGAGTTAATCATGTGGGAAAAATATTGAAGACTAGTCGACAACTAAGAATGACTTCCCAAATAGGAGGTTATGACATGGACTATATTATTTTGGACTTGGGCTCTGATGTCAACATTTTGATAGGACAAACATGGGAGAGTATGGGGAAATCAAGACTCGTATGGTCTCTTCTCTGGCTCCGGTTGGCGAATTAGTCAAAATTTCTACCTATCGATTGACTAACTTAGGTTCCTATTGAGATAGAAGTCCTTAAAAATTATGTTGAATTCGAAGTGATTAACATTGTGGATTATACAAACCTGTCTCCTACACTTCTGGGGATCAACTGGGTGATTGATAATCAGAGTATTATCAATTTCAAGAAAATAATATTAACATTTGAATATTCAAATCTAAGGGTGGTTGCACCAATTGATCCACTGGAAGTTCAAAGATACGTCGATCCAATGAATAGTGAAGGATAAGGAGACTATATGGACCATATTTATAACATTACTTATACAAGGGATGATGATGTGAATCCAATGGCTAATGAAAATCTCAGTTGGTGCAACATTAGTTCCTGTACATCGGATTCTGGAGAAGCTTTTTGAAAAATTGAAGAACCGAGTGAAGAAGTGTCTATGAGAATATGCATAAGGATTACATGATCTGTTCAATGGGAAGGTATCGAGGTAAGTGATATACCCACATATGAAGGTTTACCAAACCTGGAATATTTTCAAATAGAAATTGAAGAAAAATTTATAGAACACCAGCACTTGTATTCCCTAGACTTTCCACTGAAAGCTACACCTTCCAGATGGTGGGTCGCACATAAACAATCTATCTCAGAATGGAATCAATGTCGTAGATTGATGGAGATATGATTTGGAGAGGAGATAATCTATATTGGTCAAAAGTACATAGGATTGGATAATCCTATCAAGCACATAGAATATTCTTGTGCGACATGGGAAGCATGTATGCAATAGGAATGGGTCCATCTATTTATACATACTCTAGACATGATACCAAGGAACGGGTACACATCGGTTGAGATGCGTCGTGGAATAGTTGAATGGGACGAACTAGATCCTAAATTCACACACACATTTGAGTTTGTTGACTTTCATCCTTTGATTGATCCAGCTTTGCAAGTGATCAAGACAAAGATATTTGAATATATCCTTATGTCAATGACAAAATTTAATCAGAGAAGTGCGACAGTCCATCATTGGATGGAGTGCTATAATGTGAAGGGAGAACCTGACAATGATGACCCGCTCGACATAAACAAACCAGAGTACTAAGGTACTCGTGCAATGAAAGGATTTGGTATTTCTAGTGACCAGTTTCTGAATCCATTGAAAGCCAAGAAAGTATATATTTGATATTCAAAGAATCCATAGTTCACCAATATTAGATATTATTGGATCAATGAAACTATTGAGAAGATCATGAACCTACTGTATGGACTTCAGGATATGTTCCCTACAAAATTTTCATAGATGAAGGGGACTGTCAAAGACCTTGGAGAGATGAAGATACCATTAAATCCTAACGCAAATCTTATGAAGCAACAACCATACCAGATGAATCTATGGTATAAAGGAAAAGTTAAGATAGATTTAGATCGAATGTTGGATGCAGGTATCATAGAACTGGTTGAAGAATCTAAGTGGATCAGTTTGATAGTAGTGAAAGATAAGAAGAATACCAATGAACTACATATTTGCTAAGAAAGTTGAACGATGTTTTATTACATGACATGTTTTCAACTCCATTTGTAGATTAGGTATTAGAAAGTGTTGGGGGTCAAGAATTTTATTCTTTAACTGATGGGTTCTCTGGATACCATTAGATCATAATCACAAAGGAAGATCGACACAAGACAACCTTTGAGATGGAGTGCGGTTGTTTCTAGTATACGGTAATGCCATTTGGACTCAAGAATGCTCCTATTATCTTTTCCAAGATAGTAGTGTTTGCTTTCAAAGACTTTATTCATAAATGTATTTAGTCCTACTTCAATGATTGGATGGTGTTTGGGCTCATAAAATATCATATTAAGAGCCTTAGAATGATGTTGGAACGGTGTCAACAGTATCATATTTCGTTGAATATAAAGAAACGTATATTTTTTTCCCCATTTGGAATTTTGTCAGGCCATGTAGTTTGTCGTAACAGAATCCTAGTCGACCCTTCTAAAATTGCGATCATCGTCGACCTACCACCCCTTGTGATAGTGAAGCAGATGAGAACGACATTGGGACATAGAGGATACTATCAGAAATTTATCAAAGGATATGCAGAGGTGACTGCTCCAATGGAGAAATTGTTGAAGAAGGATGTTAAGTTTCAATGGAGAAAACTCTTCCAAGATATTTTGGACACTCTAAAGAACAAGTTGGTCACAGCACCCATACTAGTTTTTCCAGACTGGACGAAGGAATTTCATGTGCATGTCAATGCATCATTTGTCGCACTCGGCATTATACTAGAACATCCTAGTGAAGGGTCGATTGATAATCATATTGCCTTCACTAGAAGAAAATTATCAATAGCATAGAAGAATTACACTATGTCTAAAAGAGAAGGCTTAACTATGGTGTATGCACTTCATAAATTTCAACACTATGTGTTAGGTGGACATTTCAAGATGTTCACAGACCATTCAGCATTGAAATACTTGGTGAAGAAGCTAGTATTGGGGGGGAATATTTGTCGATGGCTTCTCCTTTTCCAGTAATTTAACTTTGAATTTATTATTAAGCCAGGTCAACTGAACTCAGGACCAAACCACCTGTTGAGGCTTGAAAGTGGAGAAGAACCTGTGAATCTCGAAGATAGTCATCCTGATGTGAAATTATTTATGATCACAATGTTTGATGATCATTAAAAATATATTATACATTTATTGAGAATGGGATATGCACCAGAAGGATTTAGTACTACGTAAAAAAACAATTAGTGGTGTGAGCTGCAAATTTCCAATTGATAGTTGGACAACTGTATAAAATGGGACTAGATGAATTTCTTCATCGCTATGTATTGGAACATGAGTGACCAATAATATTGATCGAAGTGCATAATGGTGTCATAGGAGTCCATTATGATGTAAAATATATAGTGTGGAAGATATTGCAAGCAAGATTTTGGTGGCCCACTTTGTATGTAGATGCTAGAGAATATTGTCGCAACTATGATATCTATTAGAGAACCAAAAATCTATCGCGACAAGATGAAATGTCACTAGTACCTCAGATAAATTTGCAGGAATTTGAAAAAATGGGATGTTGATTTTGTGGGACCTATTAATCCACCAAGGGAGCGAACAAATGAAAGATACATTATTACTGTGATGGATTACCTTATTAGATGGGATGAAGCAGTGCCAATAAAGGATTGCACTGCTGCAAATGCTGCCAAATTTTTGTTTGACATTGTTGTGATTAGATTTGTATGCCCGAATATTTTGATAAACAATCAAGGAATACACTTTTCTAATTAGTTGATCAACGAGTTAACTGAAGAATTTCATATCCAACATAGGCACAGTATAATTGCAGAAGTCAGATGAAACACCTTTCAAAGGATTGGTGAATGGAAGTTATCTAAAGCTTTACCAGGATAGCCTCGATTTGGTAGACTAGGAATTCAAAATAAAAATAAAATAAAAAAGACAAAAATAATTAGAATTATAAGTGTTAATTATGTAACAAGTATGAGTGTTTGGTCGTATACTTCCTATCTATCTCAAAAAAAAAAGTGTCAATTGACTATCTACTTGTCGAAGATGAAAAATGGTTGTGAATAATATCTATATGTCGTAAGGAAATAAATGGGTCAAGGACTGAATCCTGGTCGCAAGCAGAGAATATTTTTCACATGATGAAATTGGGTCGCAAAACGACAGTTGGTTGTAGTTAATTTGAGGATGTTGGATATTTCAGTGGCATAATTTTGGTCACTTGCGTCATTATTACACAATAAATACCGTTGGCTTGACAAGCGAAGTGACGATTTGATTGGCGGTTTCCTTCTAATGATTCAAAGTATTTCTCCATATGATGAAAATCATTGCCACTTTTCCATCTATTTCCCACTCATGTGAATGAAAGACTGATTGAATAGGTGAATGTATATCATCTTTGCGCTGAAGTTTTATTCATTCTATTTGCACCTGACTGAGTAAGTTGAGCTATTGTGTATACAATTGTAAGCACCAAGGTGATTTTTCGCAGTGGATGGTCATACTTATCTCCAGTACAAGGACCATTGTAGAATCCGGCGTCGAGATACCTTCACCTATGCTCATTATGGAAGACATTGTTACTCATCCATGGTTCAAAGAAGAAGTTGAACATGTGCCATTCATTCCTGAAGTTAGGTTATGACTAGACCCACTTGACATGTCGAAGAGCAAATGTCTTGGTAGGCACAATAAGGAAACACCACCACCACCACCAGAAGTTGAAGAAGCAGGGTCTGGTACCATGCTTCCAGACTATGTCCCGCCTAGAACAATTGATGTGCCTAATATCATAATTAAAAAAAATGAAAGGTACCCACTGATAGCACCAGTCGTATCAAAAGGAGTTCAGGTAACAGCGAATATAATCCCAAATATGAAGAATATGACCTTTGTTGACCACAACCTACAAAAATTTCCAAAGTTGCCAATGGAAAAATACATGGTTTTTGTCCGTGAGACAGAGGATGGCCTTATCTACCTAGTTACAATGGAATGGGAAAGAGGACTAGAAAAAGTTGGTTTCTCTTCACTAATGGAAATGGAACATTTTGGTCACATCGTAGAGGTGAATGAATGTGTTAAACAGTTTCTTGTGTCATTCCATGGTGGATTTCTATGGATCGACTGAAATATTTCTATGGATGTCGAGCTTCTAGAAACACTTACGGTGATTCCATTTGAAGGCATCGACCCAATGACATTTTTCGATAGAAAAGAACATGACAATTTATTCATGAAAAGGATGAAAGAGAAGTATGACATGACTAGAGACACTAGAATATTTTCCATTGTCTCTATTAATGTTTGCATTGTTCGGTTCGCAACTAAATTTCTATTTAGAAATTTGTTGTGAAATATGTGGTTAAACCAGTGCACCACATGGACAATTGTTGTAGCAAATTTATGTGCAGTAGGTGTTCAATTCAACTGGTCGCATTATCTGCTAAATGAATTATTAGCATATGCAGACGGGGCATAGGATAAAGGTAGTGCATTTAATTATTCATTGCTACTTATTTTGATTTTGTTTACCGCATGGGAAGAACCACCAAACTACCAGGGGGTATATGTTCATGTCCTATGTCGAGGAGCTCAGTACCAGAATCTATGGTTCAACAAAAAAATCCCGAAAAGGAAAAGAGACAATAATATAGATTTCTTTTTACCAGGAGAGGCCCAGTGACATTTTGTGAGAAAGAGAGCCAGAATTACTGAGGTTACTATTAAGGAGTTTACAAACATTGTCATAATTTCAGTCGGGGCCCATCATATATTTTTATAGCCTTGACAAGACCCACATCGCTAATGTCTTGCGACATGGTATCAACTATCTGTTGTAGAAATTGATGCCATTATTCAAGATTGGCTGGAAGAATGGAGATTTCATGTCACAAATGATCAACTATCTACAAAAGAAGAGTCACAATAGGATGATCCATCGACAAAGAAGGATGGACTGTTAAATTTGTGAATCATTGATCTACAAGAAAATATGAAAGTTGTAGGAAGGGAATTATGCAGTGGAATAATCAAAGAGAATGTACATTGAACAAAAAATTCATGCAACAAATTTCATATAAATCATACAAGAATTTCTCAAATAATCACAACATTAATCTTCATTCATTAATCAATAATACAATGATTATACAATAAATACAATTTGAATGCTAAATATAGGATTCAAATCTATCAGTTCTAAGAGGTTTATTAGCTAACTCAGTGTGTCTAAATCATTGTTGGAGCTCACTAGTCTAACTCTGAATGTTTAAATCACTCTACAATCAGTTAACTGAAAAAGGTGCCACTCTCCCTGCATGCATGAAAAATTGTTGCTAGGATACCGGAAAGTGATCTAACTGATTTTGACTGTAGGTTAACTCAACATAACTAATTACCTACCACAACCAACTAATGGAGGTTGTTGGTGGCACTCAGAGTGGTCTCCTATAATGTAGGGATTGCTCCTAGAGGCACTTAAACTCATGCATGCACATGCAGTATGTGGAAGATAACCTCTAGGTGTGTCCCCCACACTCTAGTACATTAATAATAACTCCCTAAGTTAGGAAAAATGACCAAATAGACTATATTAGACAAGGAGGATTAATTAATCCTAACACCCCCCTAAATCCTAACTTTGGACAACTTGGTCCCTGGAAACTACGCCAAAATTCACCCATACAATATAAAATAAATGAATAAAATATTGGTTGATAAAATAAGGAAAATGGGGAAAAAATCATGGGAAAACCCCCCCCCCCCCCACCCCCCGCGCCTCAAAATAAGCAGGAATCAGGAATCAAGCTTTGAATAAAAACTTGTGAAAGTATTTATGCAATCAGCATCTCTATAGAGTTGCAATGAAAAATGATGGTTCTTCTATGCACTAGCATCCTGGGACATTGAATGTGAATCTCTCCAAACTAAATGATTATGTATTGAGGAATTTCCCTCTTTGGAATAAGAGGAATATGCTCAATTGAATCAAGAACATAGACAGCTGCAAGATGAAAACTGGACCATGTAGAGCAACTGAAATCAACTGATGAGAGAGAAAAAGTGCAAGAGAATTCAAACCATTTGAGGTAATCCCAAGAAAATTATATTTTTCAGCCTTGAACATCAAACCCTATGAGGTAAAATCAGCTCCGGGTGTTAGGATCAAGTGTCCAGGCGAATGCAAGATGTCTATGTCTTTACTACTATTGTGAGGAGATGAGCATGTGATCAAGTAGGAAGGTAGAGAAGTCATGGGACCATGGAGAGAGAATGCTTGAGATCCATAATATTATATATCTTCTAAAATATCCAATGATTCACAAATCTAATATCAGCAAACTCATGAGAGAAAACTAACATCGAATCCCCAACATCAATTTTGAAAGAGACTTGAGGTACTTGATTTTTCACACCAAAATTGATGAGAGCAACTACAAGCATGACTAGAGGCTCTTGAAACTTAAAATTTGAACCAAATAAGGTCATATCAGATCCAAGAGTGCGGAACAAAGGTTCCAAGTTCTCCAATGAGATGGCATATGTACAATTTTCTCCTTCTTCAACAAAACTCTAAGTATTGGTGCAAGCAATAATGTAGGAAGTTGATGGAAGCTATATATAAATGAGAGTGAATGGATAACTCCTAAAATATGATATTTCTTCCAAAACATCCAAAGTAATACTTTTATGCACATCAACAACAACATTAGAGAGAGAGAAATCGAATTCCTCATTGTTTTTTGAAGCAATCACTGGCAAACATTGCACAGAATTTAAAATAGAAGAATCACTAGAGAATTCCTGAGTAGAATGGAAGGAGAATTTTTCTTCAATAACAGATATTTGAATGTCTTCTTCTGGATCAGCTATATGATAATCTTAGATATCATAGATCTCATAAACTTTCGGAGCAGGTGGATAAGGAGTCACTCCAAGGAGACTTTCTTCAATTCGAATTGACTGTGTTGAATATTCTGCTTCTTCTTCATCTTGGAAAACTTCATCAGAGAGAATAGAGGCTGAAAATTTTGAATAAAGAACTCTTGTGGTGTTGGTTGTGCTCTCCAAACTACTAGAATGATCCTCATTTTTCTTGCCAAAGGTTATGTCCAATTCTTTCCAAAGATCCTTTGGGTATTCCGCAGAATCAATAAGGTAGCACAAGCTTGGAGAAAATGCCAAACATATCCTTCCAAAACCTCTATCACCGTCATTTATCTAGTCCTTCTCATCTTCATAAGACTCTTTACCAAGTCCAATAGATACCTAATAGACACCTTGTCTCTTTAGAGATGAAATCGTCTTCACTTTCCACTCTGAATATCTTGTGAATGGAGTAAGAAGAGGAATTGATAATCTGAAGTTGTACCTACAAAATATCTCTGCAAAACAAACCAATTCACAATAATATGTCATTTCAAACCTTTCCACCTCAACATATGCAGTTTTCCAGAGTATGTCACACCTATAGAGACTTCTCTGGACAGAATCCAAAGTTAGCAAGGAAATAATTGCAGGAATTATGTGGAAACTTAGCTACTTCTGGTGCACAATGGAGGTCGAAAAAGGTTTTCTTATAGATTGAACAAGGATTTGATACCATGTTAAATTTTTGAACCATTGATCTACAAAAAAATATCAAATTTGTAGGAAGGGAATTATGCAGTGGAATAATCAAAGAGAATGTACACTGAACAAAAAATTCATGCCACAAATTTCAGATAAATCAAACAAGAATTGCCCAGATAATCACAACATTAATATTCATTCATTAATCAATAATACAATGATATACAATAAATATAATTCGAATTCTGAAGATGGGATTCAAATCTATCAGTTCTAACTGACTGATTAGCTAACTCAATGTGTCTAAATCATTGATGGAGCTCACTACTGTAACTCCGGATGTCTAAATCAATCTATAATTAGTTAACTGATGAGGTAGGTGGGAAAAATGCACCACTCTCCCTACATGCATGAAAAACCGACGCTAGGCTAACTGAAAGTGATATAACTAATTGTAACTGGAGGTTAACTTAGCATAAATACTTACCTACCTGTTGCAGCTACAACTATTTCCCCCAAAAAATTGATTTTTAGGGTCCCCCCTTTTTTATTTCTAGTATCTAGATGGCCTAGGAATGTTTTATTTCAACCCAAGTTTTCCTAGGGCTTAGAAATTTTCCAAAAAAACTTAGTCTTTTTGCATGTCCGTATTGGATGCTCAGTCCACTAACTTTCCGACATCGAATGCTTAGTTGACTAGTCTTCTGATGTTGCGGAGGAACAGTCAACTAGCTTTTCGATTGATTTTATCAGGAATTTCTCCAATATCTAAGTCACTTCCTTGGGATTAAGTTGGTCTATATTCTCAGAGTTGCTTTGCCGAAGTTCCGGTCTTCTTAGTATCAATCATATCTGATGAATCGAACATTCCTTCGTCTTTCCTTTTCGATAACTGATTAAATGGGAAATATTGATGTCGGGTTAGTTTTCCAAATCAAACCAAAGTTTTTAGTTTGTTTCCTATCCGACGTTGTGCAAGGTTAATTGTGAGTTGATCCAAAGCTTAGTATTCTTCCTTCCGATACTGATGACATTAGTGCCTCCAACTTTTGATGTCTTTCCCAAGCAGTTTACCGAGGGAATAGAGTGATCAGTAGCCAACACTGCAGTTTTCCTTCAGAGTTGGTCTCCCGATAGTGGTTAAAAGGTTTCCCGCCGCTAGTTCTTCATCCCGGTCGAGGTCTATATAAATTTTTTTTGGGTTTGTTACTTGTCATTATCATCATAGAAGCCATCTAACCTGTTGATTACGCTTTTGTAAAGCTTCCATTCATCCTCCTCTACACCCGCAAAAAGTGCTCCCATCCAGGTTTCCTGTATCGTTGTTGCCAGGTAGGATCTATTCATGGTTTTGGTTTTCTTGGTTTTTGTTAATGTTTAACCGTCAGGTGGATAGGGTTAGGTTTCAGGATGGGGTTAGGTTTCTTTTGCATTGTGTGGTTTTCTTGTGGTGATTTTTATCCTTTTACTGAGGTCCTAGCCCATTGGCTGTGAACGTTTCATTTTTGTCAGTGAAATTTTAGTTTGTCTACCATGAGTGCACCTATGGAAGTTTTGCAAGGGTTTAGGGCACGGTGCAAACATGCATTTCGCTGTCTGTACCACCCTATTCTTGGTTGTTACATTTTTAGCATGGGGTTAGAAAACTGTGCCTCCTATAGTAGTAGTTTCCCATGGGATTCAGGAGGGTTGTACAACTGATTAGGGTTTTAGAGTGTTGGTGAAGTAAATGTCGGGGTGATTTTTCCTCCGTTGAGGTGCCCATATAGGTTTTATGAAGTTGGAAGAGTGTAGGGTTTGAGTGAGCATATTTTTGGGTAGGTTTGGGGGGCATAAATAGTTTGAAAGTTGTTTAAAATATCTCATTCAGAAGTCTGTGGTATTGACTTTGAATTCCAGTATGCATATTGAAGAAATGGTAATAATTGTATGTTTTATTGTTTATCACTATACCAATTGCTAGAGATAGTTAGACTGAAACCATGTTGCATGATTGTTACAAGTTGATTTCCAGTACAACAATATGCCAAGGAAACAAAAGAAGAAATCCCAAGTGGCTGAAGAAGAACCTGAGGTAGAAGTGATAACCAAGGTAGAAGTCATTTATGAAGACACTAAAGCTACTACTGGGGTTGAACCAGAATACAAGTGGGGTATCTCTAACCCTAGCCACTGAAGACAATGTGGATAGGATCATGACTGACCTTGAACAGTCTCAGAAAAGGGTGGCCCAGCTGAAAGAAACTTTGAAGAAGGAAAGGGATGAAAGCCAAAATATGAAGAGAAAGTATGAGGACATGATCGGTGAGGTCAAAGTTTCAAAGGAAGAATGTCAAACCTTGCAGGAAAATAAAGATGTTCTGGTAGTATCTGCAAAAAAGATGGAGAAGAATTCTCAGGCTACCTCAGCAGAGTTGGGAAAACTACAGCTGAAATATCATAGTTTAGAGGCTGAGAAAAATCATTTTCAGTTATCAGTTGAAGAACTGAATAAAGAAACTAGAAGATTAGAAAGTAAAGTGACAGAGCTAAAAGAGCAGAAGACCATTGCAAAAGGGAAGGAGAAGCTATATGAAACTCAAATAGAAGCCTTGGAGGAACAAAAGAGTTCACTTGCAACTTCACTGAAGTCATATATGGAGCAGAAGGTTGATATTGAACCTTTAAAGAAGCATGCTCTTATGCTTAGAAAGAATATTCATCAAATACAATTGCAGATAGTGGAAGAAATATTTAAAGTCCAACAAATAGACATCAGATTAGAAGAAATTGTAAATACGGCCTCATACATTTTGGATAGAACCCAGGATATTTTGGAGACTCTGCGGGGAAGGATGGATTGGGTAGAAGAAAACAAAGAACCTCCCACATATATATTTGTCAAAGATCAGGAGACAATAAAGAAAGAATACGAGCTAGTTGAGTTTGCCAATAACGCAGCAGAAGAATAAAAGAAAACAATGAAGAAAACATAGAGTGCTTGTGCTAAATTTTGTAGGATGGTGCTCCTAACCTATAATCAGTGTCAGAGCTCCACTGCAAAGAGATTGGAAGTGCTGCTAGAACATGAAATGTTTTTGAAACATTTACAGGACAAATGCAGTGAAGATGAAAAAGCCATCCAGCAAGTCAAGGAATTGGATGAAAAGATACTAAGGACTGAAGTTGCACATGCAGTTGTGAGTATTCGCTTGCTAGAAGACTAGCTATGCTTGATTCCTTCTAGGATAGCGGGTATAAAAACCCAGGCTGCTCAGTACGAAATTACTATCATATTTTTTGAACCTTCTGGTTTTGAGAATATAGCAGCTGAGACAAATGTATGGAGAAAGTTCATGAACGAACAAGCTGGGCCCTCCTAGTTGAATTTTTTGGAATGTTGATAAATAATGTAATATATTATATTTATCTTTTTTTTCACAAGCTAAAGGACAAATTCTTGTAAAGGTAAGGATGGGGAAGCTCAAAAGGCAACGAATGGAAGCCCAATTTTTTTTTGCTTTTTGTATAAATATAGGCAAGTTTTAGGTAGAAAAGGACCTTTTTTCAGACCATCATTGTGGAATATTATTGTAAGGAGAACTAATTCATCTTATAATAAAGAGTTATATTTTTCGGCTGGAGAAAGCACTATGGAGTTTCAAATGTTTGACATGGGCTAGTTGGATGTGAACTGTTTCTGTTTTAGCATGTTTCCATGAACTGTGAGATCATTCTAACTTATGAATTCTTTCATGTTGTGAATGTGCTCCTGTTTATTTCTGTGAAATTTCCACCATCGTATTTGAGTAATGAATTTTTTAATTAACAATGAGCTATCTCTTTGTTCATCTGTATATTGATATTCATGTATTCAGAAATGTTAACAGCTATCTATAGTTTTTCTTTATGCATGTTATACAATACATTGCTCAACATTAATTACAGTATTGATCCCTAGGGATAGGTTAGTTAGTCTTAGTTAGTTTTTTCTTTATTTGTGATTTAGAAGCAAGAGAGGTAAGATGAGAGGTAAGAACCTGCGCATCACATCATGACCCTCATCATTATCTCTATCGTATGCATTTAGTTAGGCACTTGCACATCATACATAAAGATAAAAAACTAAAAAATACACCTAAACAGTGTACTGGGCCGCAGCCGATAAAACATTTTAACCGTTACTTGAACTACGGTAGCCAGACCGTGAACTGGATGGATTCCCCATACCAAACAATAACGAGCTAATTGGGAACATTTATTGGGGAGAATCCCTACTATTGTTACTTGCAATTTTCCAGGCCTCAACAATTTTGGCACTAGAAGGAGGGCCACCAGTGCATGGCTGGCCGAGGAAGCCCGTTTTCTCAAAATTACTCCACCAGTGACAGTTCTGAAACCAGTTTGCCTCAGAAACCCACTCCTGAAGAAAAGGGAAAGGGGTATCTTTATCCCATTGATAACGAAGTGGTTGATGATTTAAGGAGGATTACTAGGGAATATGCAAAAAATATTGGAGGATTACCTATTATTTCTATCCTACCTAGAAGAGAGTATCAGAAGAAGGACCGTCCTCAATTGGAAGACTCAGTGTTGGTAGAAGATCTTGAAGAATTGGTAGAAACAGCCTTACAACAAGTTGACCAACCTTTGGATCAATTGGGACCAGATTCCCCTCACTGTTCACCTTTTCAGACCCTTGTTTAGTCCCCACCTCATACTCCACTCAGAATCATGGCCAATGTAAATGCCAATCAACCACCTCAATAGCCTACTTGGAGAGCTAGATCTCCTTTAAATATGACACCTCCATTGCATGATTTGCCTTAGATTTTTGACAAAATGTTACCCAAATTTGAACCAAGTGAAGGAACTCTCATGGATGATCATTTGCATATTTTTTATTTGGATTTAGAGGGGCTATGAGCAGCAGAACATGAAGATGTAGTCTGCAGATTGTTTCCTCATGCCTTGAAAGGAAAAGCGGCTTCATGGTACTTTTCCTTACCCACAAATTCAATCACAAATTGGAATATCTTTGAGAGACTGTTCAAAAGAAAGTACGGAATCCAGAAAACTCATGCAGCTTTAATGAAAGGGTTAATTGCTCTAAAGAAGGAGAAGAAAGAAAAAGTACATAACTTCACTCAAATATTTGCTGCTTACCTAAACAACTTCAGTGCAGCTAACAAACCATCTGAGCATGCCCTAATTGAGTACTATACCTCAGCTCTTGGTCCAGATCTAGCCATGTTTTCCAAGAGATCGGTTAGACACACTCTAGTAGAAACTTATGAGGAATCTGAAAAGGTATAGGCAGAATTGGAGAGTATAGAGCACTATCCTACGTTGTTTGATGAAAGAACCTATGGAAACAAAAATCCATTATTATTAACTAAACCTAAGGATGAACGACCACAAGAGTTAGATGGGAGGGTAAAGATGATGCAGAAGTTATCAAACCGGGTGATTGATTTAGAAAAAGAAAAGGAGGCTCATAAACAATACAAGCCTTATTATAAAAAAAGAGAAGACAACAGTCAACCTAAACCTCCTCCACACATCCCTTCAGCAATGAATTTGATTGATGTAGTAATGGATCATTTTTTCACTTTCCATCAACAACCTCATTTTGAAAAGAATTACCCACAGTCAATTAATTCTATGACATTAGTAATGAACCAATTATTGGATTCCAAGCTGACAGAAACTGAGGAGGAGAAAGGGAAAGATCATGAACCTACAGAAACACAAGAGGAAGATACCTTGGTTTTATGGGACTTTGTTTCTAGGTTTAACATGGAAGATGAAGACCTCCCTGACAAAGAAGAAACACCAGAGACTAATGTAACAACAAGAAGCCAGAATCCATTAAAAGAATATAACTCAATACTTCCAAAGATTAAGAAACTTCAAGAAAACATGAAGAAGATAAAGAACAACACTTCAACTGTTAACATACCTGAGTTTGTTATTTCAAGTCAGGAACCTACAAAAGTCAATAAACCTGTAAAGCCTACTGAAAGTAAAACTGAAAATGTCAAGAAGAATCTCAAGGAACATGAGATGGGATATGATGTTGTGGAAGACATTAAAAATGCTAAAGCAAATATATCATTGTTTTAAATGTGCAATTTACCTCGGCAAAAGAAGAATCTTTTAAAATCACTTGAGACACCCGAGAAGGAGCCTCCCATTGACAACCAACCTAAGGAAGAGATTGGTGAGGCAAGTTTAGGAGCAAAATATAAGTATAAAACTCCAGCATTTCTTCTAACTTTTGAGATTTTCAACTATAATGTACATAACTATTTAGTGGATTCAAGAGCATCAGTTAATGTCATGCCACTTTCAATTTGCAAGAAAATCAATGGTCAACCTAAACCAACTACTGGCCGAGTTCTTCAATTAGACAGAACATCAGTAAAAGTAATAGGAGAAATGGAGGATGTTCTGATTCATTTATCCATAGATGAGAGGGTATGTCAGTACATAGATATTGTCGTAGCAGACATCCTCGATGCTTATGGTTTGGTTTTGAGCCGGGATTGGTTAGCAAGGTTAGAAGGATATTTTGCATCAGATTGGTCACATTTGTGGTTGCCTTTTAAAGGATGTCAAAATTAGATAAAAGTGTTAAGAGAGCCTCAAATGAAATATAATGTGACTCAGTTAGAAGGAAAAAATGAACCAATAAACTCTGTGTTGGGAAACTATTTCATTGAACTAGAACCGGGAAATTACCAAGTTGAAGAAGCCAACAGTATACCTGATATCCAACCCGATCTCCTTCAATTTTCACGGGCTAATGAGTTTGAGTGTAACATAGTAGATTTAGCTTCAGATGTAGTTAGCGATTCAAATTCAACAGGATTAGAAAGTTTTTTGATTCTGTATTTTGATGGTTCTAAAACATTGGAAGGATCAGGAGCTGGCTGTCCTAATTGATCCAGGAAAAAATAAACATTTTCTTTCATGTAGGTTAGAATTCGAATGCACAAATAACACAACCGAATACGAAGCACTAGTTTAGGGACTTAAAAAAGCAATAGAATTGAAAGTAAAAAATCTGAAAGTATATGGAGATTATGAAATCATTGTTAAACAAATTCGGAACAAAATACACTACATTTCACCGCATTTGAAAGCTTACCAAAATAAAGTTTGGGATTTACTGATAAATTTTCATGCATTCAATATTGTGTCAATTCCTAGATTAAAGAATGTAGCAGCTGACTTATTAGCGAGATTAATACCTTCGAATAATAGATGCTCTATTGAATTGTTGTTCAAGCCTTATGTTCTAGATAACATCACAAATCTAAGGGTTTTTGACAATGATCAGCAAATCTTGGAATATTTGATGAACGATGATACTTTCAAAGGAGCAATAATAGATGACGAAGAACACCGAGCAGAATTAAAGTACATAAATTTCATTGCAAAAGGAGTTAGAACCTTGGAACGGATGTTTGATTAAGACAACAAGTTCAGAAAGCCAACAAATTTCAAGACCCATAGCTCGTCTTTACAATTCGAGCTGATTAATTTAGGGACTGAAGCCGAACCCAAAAATGCGAATTTGGGGAAGAGTTGTTCACCCGGTGAGAGGAGTAAATTCATCAGCTTATCCATACAATATAAAGATGTATTTGCTTGGGCTTATGAAGACCTAAAGACGTATGACACTAAAATTATACAACATGTGATTCCAATCAAGGTTGGAGTCAAACCCTATCAGCAGCCTCTGAGAAAAATCCATCCAAATCTTGTACCACTAATTCAAAGCGAAGTGAAAAAGATGCTATATGCTAAAATCATATTTAAAGTCAGACATTCAGAATGGGTCTCTAATTTGATACTAGTGTGGAAAAATTCTGGTGAAATCAAACTTTGCGTAGATTTCAGAAATCTTAATTGTGCATCAGATAAAGATAATTATCCTTTCCCACCCATGGAAAAAATACTACAGATGGTCTCAGGTTCCGAACTGCTCTCTATTGGATGGATTTTTCGATTACAACCAAGTATTAGTAGCAGAAGAGGACATGCTCAAGACCACTTTCAAAACCAAGTGGGGAAATTTTGTGTATAGGAGGATGCCCTTTGGACTTATCAATGTTGGAGCAACGTTCCAGAGGGCTATGGATATAGCTTTCCGCATTCTGATTGGTCGTAGTGTTGTGGTTTATCTATATGATGTTACAATATTTTCAAAAAAGACAGAAGAGCATGCATTTCATTTGAAACAGATTTTCGAGCATTGCTGAAAATATGGCATTTAATTAAATCCTAAGAAATCTATGTTTTCAGTCACAGAAGGAAAGCTACTGGGTCATTTCATTTCTAAAAAAGGGATCTCCATAGACCCGGAGAGGATTAGAGCCATAGAACATATCCCTTTACCCCATAATAAAAAAGGTATGCAATCTTTTATGGGGACAATCAACTTTGTGCAAAGGTTTGTACCAGAATTTGCTCAAATCGTCAAACCTTTCCAGCAAATGGTTAAGCAGAGTGTGCAATTCAAATGGACTAATGTGGATAAGAATGCATTTAGCAAGATAAAAACATCTGTTGCTCACACACCGTCACTCAAAATTTTCCAAATTTTGAAAAGGATTTTATTTTGTACAGTTTTGCTTCTAATGATTCATTAGCAGTTGTGATTACATAGAAAGAAGATGGGGGAGATAAGTACCCCATATCATTTGTGAGCATTGGTCTGAAAGGGGATGAATTGAACTATCCCATGGTTGATAAGCAATTTTATGCGGTCTTTAAGGTGGTAAATCAATTCAGGCCATACATACTTAAGAATTGCACCAAAGTAATAGTCCCACACCCAGCAGTAAGATCCTTTTTTGTGCATAAATAATTGGGAGAGAGAAGAGGTAATTGGGTGACTGCTTTGCAAGAATATGACCTTGAATTCAAACCAGAAACCATAGTAAAGGGACAAGGACTTTGTAAACTAATGACTGAGGTTCAAAATCATGAAGAAAGCAGCTGGGATAATGAAGCTAAACTACACATGGTGGATGTATGTCCTCTATTTACAGCTCCAAAATCATGGTATCAGGATCTAGTCCATTATCTCCAAGAAGGTTATTTACCAGAGCATTGGAGTCCCAACCAAAGAAGAGCATTACATCTAAAATAAGATTTATATCATATCATTGATGGAGTGAGGTTCAAAAGGAACTATGATGGAGTCTTTCTCAGATGCTTGGAACAAGAAGATGCAAAGAAGGTCGTAGTATAATTACATGATGGACCTGCTGCAGGTAACTTTTCTGGAGACACGACAACACATAAGATTCTAAGAGCTAGATATTATTGGCCAACATTGTTTAGAGATGCTCATCCTCATGTTAGAAAGTGTGATACTTGCCAAAGAAGTGGTAGGAGACAAGCTAAAGCAGCAGGACCATTGAAACCAGTGATTATCTCAAAACCATTTGAACAATGGGGAATCTACATTATCGGAGAAATAAATCCAAATTCCCCATTGCAACACAAGTATATTATGACAGCAATTGATTATTTCACGAAATGGGTAGAGGCCATACCGCTGCGGAAAGTAAACGAAGATGCAGTTATGGATTTCTTACATAACCATATTATGACCAAGTTTGGGGTTCCAATTTCCCTAGTTTTTTACAATGCTTATTATTTGTATTCTATTAGATTAACTAAATTTTCTAATGAAAGAGGAATTAAGCTGCACTATTCTACAAATTATTACCCACAAGGAAATGGTTTGGCAGAATCCACAAACAAAAATCTGATTAGAATTTTAAAGAAAACCATGATAGAAAATCAAAGGAGCTGGAATCTAGCTTTACCAAATGCACTCTGGGCTAATAGAGTCACACCCAAGAATTAATTAGGTGTGTCACCTTACACTCTTGTTTATGGGAAAGAAATTTTCCTCCCTCCTAATATTCTATTGCCATCTTCCATACTAGCCCAAGAGCCTAGGGGTACTGATAACGAAATTTTGTAAATCCGAATCTATAATCTGTTGAAGTCAGAAGAGTCTAGGTCCAAATCCCAAGAAAGGTTTAAGCATCAACAAGAGATGGTGAAGCATTGGTTTGACAAACACAAAGCTGAGAACAAAGAGTTCAACGTAGGGGATCTGGTTCTTAAGTGGGATCACCCGCATGATGAAAAGGGAAAGCACACTAAATTTCAGCAATTATGGGTAGGCCCTTTTCAGATTGCAGCAAAGCTAGGCCCCTCGACTTACAATTTGCAAGACTTACAGGGGTGGGAGGAGAACTTACTAGTAAATGGTTTAGTTCCCAAGCCTTATTTTTCTTAATGGTTTTTTATTTTGCTTTCTTGTACATAAATAAACGATTTGATTTGTTGCTTACTTTAGATTAGCTTTAGTTGTTTACTTTCACTTTCTTAGAGTTTGATTGATTGTAAAGTTTTGTTTGCTTATGTTTCAATAAATCAGCATGACTTTTGATTGTATGGAGTTCATCAGAGTTCTGGATTAACTGAAATCTTTGATCACGAGACTGCCTACTATTGACTCGTACAATGTTTAAAAATTTCTTCAAGAATAGAATATTTTCTAAATGGTTATGGACACATTGAAGTCCTGCTTAATCCCTGTGAAATAACTAAGGAGAGAAAAGTCCTGAGTACTATTTTGAGGCTCCATTCATCTCACATTAAAACTGCCCTAGGGGGTAACAGCAAAAGACCCATGGAAAGGAAGCAAGGTAAACAGTGTATTATATTTAAATTATCCCATGCCATAAATTGAAATCCAAAAGGTTAATGAGAGTCAAAATCTCCTAAAAATCAATATGTATCAAAAACACATACTGAACCACATCAGTATGACCAAATTTCTTCTCCATCTGTGAGTTAAAATTAAAATATCTCTCACAAAAAGGACACTATGGATAGAGGAGCCTGAATTAAAATTCAGAAAGATAGCAATCGGGAGGACTCAAAAGGACTAAAAGTCCAGAAGCATAAAAAAGTCCAAATTGGCATGGGAATGAGGAACAAACAGATATATCTATTTACCATATGTTACGATCCTGTGGTGTCTAAGTTGGAATCCACCCAAAGGCAGAGATAAAATAAAACTCATATTCTCGACCTCAGAAGAGTTATCCAGAATTTGAAATCTTGGTTCCCCTTCTTAAAATTGAACTATCATCAATGGTTGAAGTGCATAAATCTTGCATTTAGGAGCCCAGATATCTTAAAGAAATCTAGTAAAATGGTACCATCAAAATAGTCTGTTTTATCAAAGAATAAGTTGTTCAAAGATCTGTGTCCACCAGGTAGTCGCCAATTGTTGCAGCTGCAACTATTCCCCCAAAAAATTTGATTTTTAGGGTCCCCCCTTTTTTATTTTCTAGCATCTAGATGGCCTTGGAATGTTTTATTTCGACCCAAGTTTTCCTAGGGCTCAGAAATTTTCCGAAAAAATTTAGTCTTTTTGCATGTCTATATCGGATGCTTAGTCCACTAACTTTTCGACATCGAATGCTTAGTTGACTAGTCTTCTGACGTTGCAGAGGAACATTCAACTAGATTTTTGATTGGTTTTATTAGGAATTTCTCCGAGATCTAAATCACTTCCTCGAGATTAAGTTGGTCTATCTTCTCAGAGTTGGTTTGTCGAAGTTTCGGTCTTCTTAGTATCAAGCATATCCTATGAATCGGACGTTCATTCGTCTTTCCTTTTAGATAACTGATTAAAATGGGAAATATCGCTGTTGGGTTGGTTTTCCAGATCAAACCGAAGTTTTTAGTTTGTTTCCCGTTTGACGTTGCAGAAGGTTAATTGCGAGTTGATTCGAAGCTTAGTATTTTTCCTTCTGATACCGATGATATTAGTGCCTCCAATTTTCGATGTCTTTCCCAAGCAGTTCACCAGGGGAATAGAGTGATCAACAGCCAACATTGTGGTTTTCCTTCGGAGTTGATCTCCTGATAAGGGTTAAAAGGTTTCCCACCACTAGGTCTCCGTGCCGGTCAAGGTCTATATAACAACGTTTTGGGTTTGTTACTTGTCATTGTCATCATATAAGTCATCTGACCTGTTGATTATGCAGCTATCAAGCTTCCATTCATCCTCCTCTGCGCTTGTGAAAGGTGCTCCCATCCAGGTTTCATGTATCGTCGTTTCCAGGTAGGATCTATTCATGGTTTGGTTTTCTTGGTTTTTGTTAATGTTTAAATGCCAGGCGGATAGGGTTAGGTTTCAGGATGGGGTTAAGTTTCTTTTGCATTGTGTGGTTTTCTTGTGGTGATTTTTATCCTTTTACCGAGGGCCTAGCCTATTGGCTGTGAACATTTCATTTTGGTTGGTGAATTTTTAGTCTGTCCTCCATGAGTGCACCTGTGGCAGTTTTGCGATGGTTTAGGGCATAGTGTAGACAAGGGTTTTGCTATCTGTGCCACCCTATTCTTGGTTGTTACATTTTTAGCCTGGGGCTAGAAAATCGTGCCTCCTATAGCAGCAGTTTCCCATGGGATTTAGGAGGGTCGTGCAGCTAATTAGGGTTTGAGAGTGTTGGTGAAGCAAACGTCGGGGTGAATTTGCCTCCATCGAGGTGCCCATATAGGTTTTATGAAGTTGGAAGAGTGTAAGGTTTGAGTGAGCAGATTTTTGGGTAGGTTTGGGGGCATAAATATTTTGAAAGGTGTTTAAAATATCTCATTCAGAAGGTTGTGGTATTGACTTCGAATTCCAGTATGCATATTGAAGAAATGGTAATAATTGTATGTTTTATTGTTTATCACTATACCAGTTGCTAGAGATAGTTAGACTGAAACCATGTTGCATGACTGTTACAAGTTGATTTCTAGTACAACAATATGCCAAGGAAATAGAAGAGGAAATCCCAAGTAGCTGAAGAAGAACCTGAGGTAGAAGTGATAACCAAGGTAGAAGTCATTTATGAAGACACTAAAGCTACTACTGGGATTGAACACAAATACAAGTGGGGTAGCTCTAACCCTAGCCACTGAAGACAATGTGCATAGGATCATGACTGACCTTGAGCAGTCTCAGAAAAGGGTGGCCTAGCTAAAAGAAAATTTGAAGAAGGAAAGGGGTGAAAGCCAAAATCTGAAGAGAAAGTATGAGGACATGATCGGTGAGGTCAAAATTTCAAAGGTAGAATGTCAAACCTCTCAGGTAGACAAAGATGCTCTAGTAGTATCTGCAAAAAATATGGAGAGGAATTCTCAGGCTAACTCACCAGAGTTGGGAAAACTACAGCTGAAATATCAGAGTTTAGAGGCTGAGAAAAATCGTTTTCAGTTATCAGTTGAATAACTGAATAAAGAAAAGAGTAGATTAGAAAGTAAAGTGACAGAGATAGAAGAGAAGAAGACCACCGCAGAAGGGAAGGCTAAGCTATATGAAACTCAAATAGCAGTCTTGGAGGAACAAAAGAGTTCACGTGCAGCTTCACTGAAGTCAGCTATGGAGCAGAAGGTTGATATTGAACCTTTAAAGAAGCATCGTCTTATGCTTAGAAAGAATATTCATCAAATACAATTGTAGATAGCGGAAGAAAGATTTAAAGTCCAACAAATAGACATCAGATTAGAAGAAATTGTAAATACAGCCTCATATTTTTTGGATAGAACCAAAGATATTTTGGAGACTCTGCGAGGAAAGATGGATTGGGTAGAAGCAAACAAAGAACCTCCCACAGATATATTTGTCAAAGATTAGGAGACAATAAAGCAAGAATACGAGCTGGTTGAGTTTGCCAGTAACACAGCAGAATAATTAAAGAAGACAGTGAAGAAAACACCGAGTGCCTGTGATGAATTTTGTAGGATAGTGATCCTAACCTATAATCGGTGTCAGACCTCCACTGCAAAGACATTGGAAGTGCTACCAAAACATGAAATTTTTTTGAAACATTTACAGGACAAATGCAGCGAAGATGAACAATCCATCCAGTAAGTCAAGGAGTTGGATGAAAAGATACTAAAGACTAAAGTTGCACACACAGCTGTGAGTATTCACTTGCTAGAAGACCAACTACACTTGATTCCTTCCAGGATAGTGGGTATAAAAACCCAGGCTGCTCAACACGAAATTAGTATCATATTTCTCGAACCTTTTGGTTTTGAGAATATAGCAGCCGAGGAAAATGTACGGAGAAAGTTCATGAACGAACAAGCTGGGCCCTCCTAGTTGAATGTTTTCGAATGATGATAAATAATGTTATATATTATATTTATATTTTTGTTCACAAGCTAAAGGACAAATTCTTGTAAAGGAAAGGTTGGTGAAGCTCAAAAGGCAACGAAGGGTAGCCCAAAAGTTTTTTGATTTTTGTATAAATATAGGCAAGTTTTAGGTAGAAAAGGACCTTTTTCTAGACCATCTTTGTGGAAGATTATTGTAAGGACAACTAATTCATCTTATAATAAAGAGTTATATTTTTCAGCTGGAGAAAGCACTGTGGAGTTTCAAATGTTTGACATGGGCTGGTTGGATGTGAACTATTTCTATTTCAGCTTGTTTCCATGAACTGTGAGATCGTTCTAACTTATGAATTCTTTCATGTTGTGAATGTGCTCCTATTTATTTCTATGAAATTTCCACCATCGTATTTGAGTAATGAATGTTTTAATTAACAATGATCTATCTCTTTGTTCATCTTCCTATTGATATTCATGTATTCAGAAATGTTAACAGCTATCTATAGTTTTTCCTTATGCATGTTATACAATACATTGCTCACCATTAATTACAGTATTTCTCCCTAGCGATAGGTTAGTTAGTCTTAGTTAGTTTTTTCTTTATTTGTGATTTAGAAGCGAGAGAGGTAAGACAAGAGGTAAGAACCTGCACATCACATTGTGACCCTCCTCATTATCTCTATCGTCTACATTTAGTTAGGCACTTGCACATCATACATAAAGATAAAAAACTAAAAAATACACCTAAACGGTGGACTGGGCTGCAACAAGTAAAACATTTTAACCGTTACTTGACCTACGATAGCCGAACCGTGAACCAGATGGATTCCCCATACCAAACAATAATGATCTAATTGGGAATGTTTATTGGGGAGAATCCCTACTGTTGTTACCTGCGATTTTCCAGGCCTCAACACTACTAAAACCAACTGATGGAGGATGTTGGTGGCACTCCGGGTGGGATCCTATAATGTAGGGATTTCTCCCAAAGGAACATAGACTCATGCATGCACATGCAGTAAGTGGAAAATAACCTCTAGGTGTGTCCCCCGCACTCAATTACAGTAATAATAACTCCCTAAGTTAGGAAAAATGACCAAATAGACTATATTGGACAAAGGAGGATTAATTAATCCTAACATGGAGGACAGCGAGAAGATCCACCACCAGAAGAAAACCTAGAAGAAATCCAAGAGAATACCCAGAATTATTCAAGCACAACCCAAATAGACCCAACAATAGGGGATAAGAGGAAGCAGACAGAGAAGTATGCATAGGGTCATAAGAAGAGGAAAGGCGAAAAATCAGTTGGAACTATCGGCCTTACCAACAACAATTATATACTTCTAACGAAAGCAATGGAAGAAGTATTCAATCCAACACTCAAGAAGATATATGAGGGGAAAACAGAGCTAAGAAGCAGTGTCATAGTTTTACTACAAACACTCTATAATGCAATAAAAGAAGTAAGAGTGTTGGTCGACTACAGGCCACAATTTCCTAAGTCACGGGACTTAGTTGGCTCATTTAAGGAGTGAGCTAGTGATGTGTTGACGTCAAATCCACCAATAAATACTCAAGTGTTGGGTGAATCAATCGACTTGGGGGAAACATAGTTAAATACCATGGTCAAATATTTGGGCCATGTCACCATAGATTTCTCTACAATGTCGATGTACGAAGTGCATGCAATTCAGAATGTCACAGTGGCAGAAATGAAGGTCATAGAGGGTGCATTAATCAATTAGGTTAGAGCATAAAACAATATTGTTCATAAAATGAATAAAATAGTCAAAGAAACAAAGCAGAAAGCTAAGACTTAGTAGAAGAACATACACCTGCTCGATGCAACTGTAACACTCGCTTGCAACTAGGGTAATTTTTATGGGAAACATTTCGCCAATTGGCTATTTTTTGGGTTTTTTTCAAAAAAAAAATTCATTATTTGCTCATTTTTAGTGTCTAATATCACTTATATTTACATAAAAATATGTTTTTTTATCATAATATTCACCAAAATTTCCACATTTCGGTGTTAATTTTATGTTTCATATTTAATATTTGACTACCTATCTATAAACATGTTTTTTTCAATCCAAAACAATCGCCTAGAATACTATACTTAAGTATAATATTAGAATCCTTAAAAAATACCCTATTTGCAACAGTTTTACTTATGAAGGAATTACGCATGAGATGTTTACAGAAGCCAAAGTGTTTTGAATTGGATAAATTGCATAGAACCTTCTCAAGAAGTTTGCAGAGTTGGAATTAAAAGTGAAACTCAATACAGATCCAGAGGTACTAGAAGAGAGAAGAAAGGTGGAAACTGAGGCTGCAAAGAGAATAAAAGAGGCAGAGGCACTTTGTGCCAAAGAGGTCAAGCAAGTTTCTCATACGTGGGAAGCTTTGATCAGCGATGAAGAGTTAGAGAAAGTCAATGAGAAGTTTTACATTGCCAATACAGAGGTGAAATAGGTGAATAATGAAATGAAGAAGCCACCATTAGTAGAAAAAATGGATAAGTTTGCTGACAAGAAGAGGCTACAGCAGCAGGTCACAACACTGTGAACATAGCAACAAAAGAGAACTGATATGGTCGTAGAGTTACAAATCGAGGCCCTGAATGCACAGCGGATAAAATATGACCGGAATGGATGGCCTGGATGCACAACAGAGAAAATCGTGGGCAGAAAATCATTTCCACCAAGGAAAAATTTTGGTCATGGAAAGATGGAATCCCAATTTTTTTTTCCACAGTCCAAGATTCAACGGTCAAGGATGACTCTGGGATAAATCAACGGCTTGGAAAGGAGAAGAATGGTAGAAATTAGAAAGCGAAAGGTACAAGAATTTGGTCGTGAAAAATTTAGAATCTTTCCTTCCGTGATCTGCAAGATCGACGGTCCAGAGAGTTTCCACCGAAGATCAATGGCTCGGAAAGGAGAAGAAAGGAAGGAGGAGGAAACATAAAATTTTAGCATCATGAAAGCAAGAATCTTGACTTCCACTTTCCGCATCCTGTAACTTGATCTTAGATTAACGGCTAGGAAATTTTTAGTCTAAGATCGACAGTGCGGAAAATGGGAACATGCACACAGGATAAGTAGATACCTCGATATGCAGAAATTGGTAGACCCTGCAGCTATCAATAGCCCAGATCAACAACTGATAGGGATCTACAGTGGAGGTGGATTCCACTGCCAAAACTTGCCCGAACCAAAAAAATTTCTAGATATGTGGAATTTATCAAAGGGATGCATGTTTCAATGGTTAGGATTGATGGTGGAGTAAGATCAATGGAGGAGATGAATTCCACTGATCTAACATGCGCAGGTAAATGAACATTTCAGATCTACAGAATTTGATACGAGGCATAAGTTTCGATGACCCATATCAAGGCTTGATCTAGATCCACGGCCAAGAAAAATTCCACTCATGCAACATACACATATAAATCAACTTTTGAAATCAACGAAATTTGGTAGAAGGCATAGGTTTCAACGACCTCGATCACCCTTGATCTTAGATCTACGGTGAAGATGGATTTCAATGATGCAACATGCACGGAGAAAGTAATGTCTCGAATCAACGAAATTCAGTAGGCTTAACAAAATTTAACAGTGGAGATTGAGGTGGATTTTATATCGATGATCCAGAATGATTTTGCTGGTTGAATATGCAAGGATGAATGAAACTATTGTAGGCCGCTCGAAGATCCTCTGAACGATTGTTTTCAACAAGCGAGCATGAGTCCCAGATGCCATTTTTTTTGTTTTGATCAAGCACATGTGTCATCTCATGCTTTCCCAAATTGTTTGTGATCATAGAAGATCTCCCACCTCAGGAATTTGTTAGGATTTTGATTCCCATGTTGTAACTGAATTTGTCTCTATTTCGAGGTTGGTCTCGAGATCCCATGACACTATAAATGTAACCTCAATAGAGGAAGAAAGGGTTCAACATTCATTTTGAAGCCTCTGTGCTTGGTTTTGTAGTTCTGCAACTTTTTTGGAAGCTTTAATACAAAGTATGCCCTGAATTCATGAGATTCATCACGGTGTTCATTGTTCAGTATGTTTTCCCCTGTTTATTTAATTTCATGTATGTGTAGCTTCTACTAATGTATTTCTATTTGTATGTAAGGAATTTGTTCTCTATTAAGCGCTCCTTACATCAAATAATGTGTTTGTTATGCGTTTATTATAAATGTCCTAGAATTCATCATCTATTAGATGCTCCATTTCAGTTATCATCATTTACGGTTACTTTTGCTAAAGGTGTTTCAGGAGATTCATCCACAGATAGGTGCCTCCTGTTGCATTGGGCTTCTTCTCATTTCTTCCTACCATCTCTCAAAGATATTTTTCTTAATATTTACACCTATCTTATCTCGGATTATGAAGGTTATCTCTGGTCATTATTTGTTGTAAGTCCTTGAATGTTTTAGGTTTTGACTCCATTTTCGAGTGGTGCTTTATGTATGTCTGTCTTACACCCTTTAAAACCCTAAAAACCCGTTTCCCATCAGAATCTAGCCTTCTGAATGCTTGTTTAAAGCCATATGAATATGTGAATAACACTGTGACATAGAGAGAGCCCTATATAACTATATAGGATAGAATATAGTCTAAATATTGGTTTTAAATGGTTACCCCAGTGATTCTCCTACCACAACCATAGGAAAATTATTGGGTGATATCATCTTGGCGCTGTTGTTGGGGAACAAATTGCTATTTTCTCCTAGGGGAAACGAGATTGTTCTAGTTCTACGAAGTGGTTCAGCAGCCAGTCATAGACACATACTAGTTGTAGATGCTCTAGCGACTCCACTTAAACATTTTGGAAGGTGAATCCACTGGGAAATACTGGCGGCCAGAAGAACCAACACGAGGAGCAATCCTGATGTTGAATCTTTCCAAGATATTTTTTTATCCAGAGATTCTGATTCGAAGGGCCAATAAGCTGCAAAGGTTAGTAAAAAATCTTTCCTTACCTATCAAAGGTGTTATTTTTGTTAATGGTATATCTGCGCATTGTGATGAATATTTTGGGATAGCTTTTCGTGGGACTAAATCTGAGCCCAGACTCTTTGAATTGGTTTCTGACACCTCTGCATTTGAATTCTCTCACATTTCTTGGTCACCCTAGACCTCAGAGCCTTTAAGAAGGGATCTCCAACACTTTCCTTTCCCAGAGTGCCCCCTATTTTCCACTGAAATAACTACATTAAGCTCCACTTTTGAGCTCAAATGACCTACATCATCCATTTTCACAACCCCTCACAGCACATTGATTTTGTCTATCACACCACCTTCTATCCCTCTTGGAAACCCTGTTATACCTCCAAGGATGGAAAATAGATTTTCCCCTATACTTCTCCCTTCTTCTCTTCATGACCTTCCCCTAGGATACTCCCAAAGGCTCAAATGATTTAATGGAGAGAGGGGGTATTTAGCTGAGGAGCACCTGGGATGGTTTTCATATTGGGTAGACCTGGAGGAAGTGGACCATGATGATGTGAAGGTCAGACTATTTTCCTAAATCCTTGTGGGAGAAGCAATGAAATGGTTTAAAAACCTCGTAGACAATTCCATTCTGAACTACCAATATTTTGAGGATTTATTCAAGGACAAATGGGCAGACAAGAAGAACCCTAAGTAATATATGCTTCAATACCATTCCATGAGGAGAAAGGAGAGTGAATTTGTCCAAGATTTTTCTAACAAGTTCATGAAGGTATACAATTCCACCCCTACCCAGTTCAAGCCTCCCCTTGGTTCTGCCCAACTCCAATATGTTGAAGCCTACGATAGTGAGTTTACCTTGTGGCTAAGTGAAAGGAAATCAACCTCCTTAGTAGATATGATGAAAGATGCCATATAGGTAGAGGTAAACCTAACTAATACTAGAAATAAGAAAAAGGATGAGGGAGAATGGAGAAGAGATGAAGGAGAAAGAGGAGAGAGAAGAAAAGATAAAGAACTTGAACAACCCTCTACCTCTAGTTCACAAGAGGCCAAAATGGACATGATGATGAAAACCATGGAGAGGTTGATGGAGAGGCCCACTATGGACAATAGACCACCTCCTATGGAAGGTTAAGAACAAAAAAATAGAAACCAGAATGGGAAAAGGCACCAAGTCCCCCAAAACAAGAAGAGAGAGCATAGGACCCTCCTAATCAACCTATAAGACCCCCATTTCAGGAGAACTATGTGGAGAAAGAATATGGAAATCAATATGAGGATGACATCCACCAGCTAGATGTTGAACCATCCTCTGGTATTTTTACCAAAGAAGAGCATGATGATTCATTTCATGATGTGAAGGATTTTCAAAAGGGGTATCAACTTGTTGTCATGGATCTTCAAAGACATATTGGTATAAGGAACAGAGATTGTCTTGTTATGACAAATAAAGAGGCAACAAACAAATCCTCTACAAGAAAACCAAAGAACATTCCACCCCCTAAGGACACCTCCAAGAATGTAACAGAGCCCAAAGGGAAAGAGAAAAAAGAGAATAATCCAAGGAGCTCAGATCAGGGGAAAACCTCTTTTAGTTTGGAGGCTGAAATTGCAAAGACCAAAATATCTGTCCCTCTTAGTGAATGGTTAAAAAATCCTGAATATCATTCCAAAATTGCCACAATGTTGAAGCCTCTAGGAGAAGTTTCTCCAATATCAGATTACCTGAATCTTCAAGTTGATAGTCCCACTATCCTATTTGGACCCCGTTTATATGAATCTACCAATGAAGATGCTCCCCCCTTCTATGTCAGTATGAACATTCATAATGCCATCTTACACAATGTCATGTTTGATTCAGGAGCCTCCCACAATCTGATGCCCAGGATGATCATGAATGAACTGGGATTGGAAGTGACCAAACCATAAAAATACCTTTTCTCCTTTGATTCCAGCAAATTCAAGTGTCTAGGACTGATCAAATATCTAGTCATCTCTTTGGCCCATATCCCTACCAAAACCATGGTCATGGATATAGTTGTAGCTGACATCCCTCCAAAGTTTGGGATGTTGTTATCAAGATCTTGGTTATCCAAACTCAAAGGTGCTCTTCAACTGGATATGCCCTATGCCACCATACCTGTCTTTGGAATATAAAGAAGGCTCTTTAGGGAGAAAAATTCAGTATACATGGTGACCAGTGTTGAGAGGCCAAACAACCACCGAATCTATTCAGTGGACACTGAGGTGGGTTAAGCTATTTTTTTTACAGAAGAAGGCGAAGACATCTGTAGTTCATAGAATTTTTCCTTTGTACCCACTCAGGAGGAGTTGGAAAGAGTGTTGTATGTAAGTTTTGATGGGGAAGCATGTAGAGAAAGGGCAGGAGTGGTAGTTTGGGTGAGACCCCCAGGGGGGAGAGCTTTAAATTATTCCTACAAAATTGCCTTTGATTGCACAAATAATGAGGTAGAGTATGAGGCTATGGGGTTAGCCATTTAGATCCTAAAGGATTTTCAATTTGGGAGGGTGGTGATATATGGGGACTCCAAGCTAGTGATTAAACAAATGCAAGGTGAGTATCAGGCCAAAAATCCCAGAATGAGGAGTTACAGAAATGCTTCCCAAGTCCCGATAGAATGTTTTAAAGAGTGCAATTTTAATCTAATCCCTAGGTTACAAAATTGTATAGCCTATTCTTTGGCCACTTCCACTACTACATTTCGACCCAAAATCCGACGGCCGTCATGTCGTATTTTCGACACTTTCCTGTTGCATGTACGACACTTTGATTTTTTCTTAAGCGTCGAAAACTTGGCGTCGGTTATCCGACACTTAAATAACCGTCGCTTAAGAGACACCTACATAACCGTCGGTTAAATGTAAAGTGTCGTTTAAGCGACAGAATATTTTCGACGGTAGAAATTTTTTTTTGAAAAATAGCCTCCATAACCGTCGCTTAAGCGACGAATATCAACGTAAGGCGTCAGATATGCGACACCTGCAGCTGTCGGATAAGCGACGGCGATCAAAAAGGCGTCGAAAAAGCGACGGTTACAAGTGTCGGATTTGTGACGGATATCTACAAATGCCGTCCGAAAAGAGACAGTTACAAGTGTCGGATTTGCGACGGATATCTCAAAATCCGTCGGAAAAGCGACAGTGTGAAAGCGTCGCTTAAGCGACGTCTGCTGAAATTTTTTTTTTTTAAAATATTGTGGGACCTGTGGGAACAATCACTGGCTTCAACTCCTCACACTCATTGTATCCCCTAAGCCTCTCCAAGTTGCTCCCAGTTGGAGTCACAACG
>LPNX010986041.1:0-32145 GCA_001517045.1 Pseudotsuga menziesii
CTTAAATGGTTAACCATTGACAAGTTGTTTTATATTGAATTTAGATAGGCAAAGGTCGAGGCCGACGCAGAGCTACATCGTTAAAAGAAGCAGATTCATATTCAGAGGGCTTGTCAAAGATCATAGCAGCGGAAGGCAGAGCCCTATGCTCTAATTCATGCCCAACTTTTTTGGTCATTGCTTTTTCGCTCCTGGCTAATCGGACGCAGGTAAGGGCTGATATTTTAATGAAATTAATTTGATGTATTATTATGTTTTTCTTGTCGTTCTTTTGTTCCATGAAATTTTGTTCTAATTCTTTGAATATTTATTGATTTTCATCCTATGAACATCATAATTCTTTAATTAAATGTCTTCTCCCAGTTTATTCATATGATTATGGTGTTCTTTTCCTTATTCCATATCATTTTAAGACATTTGTTTTTAATTCAATCCCTCATTGTCATTTTCAAAATTATTTTGCATCTTTCCCTAATTTCAAAATTACATTCTCATTTTCAAAATTATTTTACATCTTTCCCTAATTTCAAAATTATTTTGTATATTTCCATGATTATGTGTTGACAATAGAACTAGAACCACATATCTTCTGCGTTGGCTTTCAGCCGTTGTCAGTAATGAGTTTCTACCCATTATAATATTTTAATGCAGCAAATGGACCTGGCTTTCTGGGCCTAGTTTTCTTTTCTTCTTCATTTACAGCTTATTCGTTTTCTAAGAATCCAGTCTCCTATCTTGCAATTGCCCCTGTTTTTATGCGAGTTCCATTATGTCTCTGTTTCTATTTCAACTGATTTTCGAATTTCCAGGTTATGTTGCAGTGGTTTTTTAAGGCCTGTTGGAACCGTTAGGGTTCCAGGCTTCCTTTATGGTTTCTGAAGTGCCAATCCGCTTTATAAGGTGAGGTTATGTTGTTGTTTTGTGTTTTTTCTCTTCAAATACATATTTATATGGTTAATATTATTTATTGGATATTTTATTTTTATTTTATTATTTATTTATTTTTTCAATAATATTGTTTATTAGTTTATATTTTTCAAGTTATTTTAATCATTATTTATAAATAATATTTTCGTTTTTAGAAAGGTATTTATGGATTTCTCACAGTTTTATTGAAAAAAATTTAGAAACAATTAGAAACAATTTTATTTTTGTTTTTTAAGCATTATTTTATTATGTTTGTTTATATATACGATTTTAATATATTTTATAATTTTTCATTTTTCATTTTAATTTTATTTTATTATGCAGGTTTTAATAATCTTTTTCTTTGATAATTTTTAAATACTGCCAAAGCTATTTTTGACGAATGTATCTGATTGTTGATCATTTTTAAATACCGCCAAAGCTATTTTTGACAAATGTATCTGATTGTGTTTGTTTCTTGTTGATAATTTTTAAATACCGCCGAAGCTATTTTTGACGAATGTATCTGATTGTTGATAATTTTTAAATACCGCCGAAGCTATTTTTGACGAATGTATCTGATTGTTGATAATTTTTAAATACCGCCAAAGCTATTTTTGACGAATGTATCTGATTGTGTTTGTTTCTTAAGCATCAATTTGAATTTAAAATATTGTATAATTAACTTTTTTGAATGGTTTTTAAATGTAGCATAATTAATTAAATGTGGTATAATTAACTTATTTGAATTTAAATACAATTTAAAAGTTTAACTTAAACTTCGAACATATATTTTACTATTACTCCAACACAAACTCTTTACTTTTTATTTGGTTCATAATTTCAATTTTATTTTTATACAAACTCTTAACTTATTTGAATTTAAATACAATTTGAAATATGGTATAATTAACTTATTTAACTTGAACTTCGAACATATATTTTACTATTACTCCAACACAAACTCACTCTTTACTTTACTTTTTATTTGGTTTATAATTTCAATTTTATTTTTATACAAACTCTTAACTTATTTGAATATATGGTATAATTAACTTATTTAACTTAAACTTCGAACATATATTTCACTATTACTCCAACACAAACTCTTTACTTTACTTTTTATTTGGTTTATAATTTCAATTTCATTTTTATACAAACTCTTAACTTTATTTTTTATTTGGTTTATAATTTCAATTTGATTTTTATTATTTGGTTTATAATTTCAATTTGATTTTTATTTGGTTTATAATTTCAATTTGATTTTTATTATTTGGTTTATAATTTCAATTTCATTTTTATACAAACTCTTAACTTTTTATTTGGTTTATAATTTCAATTTCATTTTAACTTTTTATTTGGTTTATAATTTCAATTTCATTTTTATTTACTGTTTAATGATTGTGTATGCATTTAGTATTAACATTAACTTTCATTTTTTTAACTTAACTTGAACTTCAATCATATTACAATATATATTTAACTATTACTCCAACACAAACTCTAACTTTAAATCTTGGTTTATAATTTCAATTTCATTATAGTAATTGTGTATGCATTTAGTATTAACATAAACTTTCATTTTTTTTAACTTAACTTGAACTTCAATCATATTACAATATATATTTAACTATTACTCCAACACAAACTCTAACTTTAAATCTTGGTTTATAATTTCAATTTCATTATACTAATTGTGTATGCATTTAGTATTAACATAAACTTTCTTTTTTTAACTTAACTTGAACTTCAAACATATTACAATATATATTTTACTATTACTCCAACACAAACTCTAACTTTAAATCTTGGTTTATAATTTCAATTTCATTATACTAATTGTGTATGCATTTAGTATTAACATAAACTTTCTTTTTTTAACTTAACTTGAACTTCAAACATATTACAATATATATTTTACTATTACTCCCACACACTTTAACTTTAAATCTTGGTTTATAATTTCAATTTCATTTTTATTTGGTTTATAATTTCAATTTCATTTTTATTTTAAATCTTGGTTTATAATTTCAATTTCATTTTTATTTACTATTTAATGATTGTATATGCATTTAGTATTAACATTAATTTTCATTTTTTAAACTTAATTTAAACTTTAAACATATTACAATATACATTTTACTATTACTCCAAAACCAACTCTAGATTTAATTTTTATTTCAATATTTATTTTTATTTTATTTATTATTAACATTAAGTTTTAAATTTAACTTTAGTTTATAATTTCAATCTCAATTTTTATTTTATTATTATTATTAACATTAAGTTTTACTTATTATAACTTAATTTAAACTTCAGGCATTTTACAATATACATTTCAGTATTACTCCAACAGAAGCTCTAACTCGAACTCTGGTTTATAATTTGAACTCTGGTTTATAATTTGAATTGCATTTTCATTTACTGTTTAATGTTTGTGTATGCATTTAGTATTAGTTCTAACTTTAACTCTTATTTATAATTCTAGATTTAATTTTAATTTCAATTTCAATTTTTATTTTTATTATTATTATTAACATTAAGTTTTACTTATTATAACTTAATTTAAACTTCAAGCATTTTAGAATATACATTTCACTATTACTATTACTCCAACAGAAGCTCTAACTCGAACTCTGGTTTCCAATTCACGATAGATTCACCCAATCTGGTTGTCGGGCCTTCCCGATCAATTTGTTTCGGTTACCGCTATGCCCAGCGCTTATTCCCTTCTATTTTGTGGTCCAGCTTACCCAACCTCTTCTTCCTTGACCGGTTGTTGGAGGTAGACCCGCTAGCTTTAAAGATGGAAATATTTGGTAAGTTATAATTTGAATTGCATTTTCATTTACTGTTTAATGTTTGTGTATGCATTTAGTATTAGTTCTAACTCTAACTCTGATTTATAATTTGAATTGCTTTTCATTTACTGTTTAATGTCTCTGTATGCATTTAGTATTAGTTCTAACTCTGGTTTATAATTTGAATTGCATTTCATTTACTGTTTAATGTTTGTGTATGCATTTAGTATTGACATTAGCTTTTTAGTTTTTTTTTTTCAACTTAACTTAAACTTCAAACATATTACAATATATATTTTACATTACTTCAACACACTCAACATAAACTTTTAACTTTAATTTACAATATATATTTCACATTACTTCAACACAAACTCAACATAAAACTCTAACTTTAACTCTATTTTTCAACATACAAACTCCAAAGACAAACTCTAATGTTAAGATCAATACTTAATTTTAATTAAACTTGAAAACGTTTTTTAATATGTATGTATGCATTTATTATTAACATTATCTTTCATTTATTATGACTTAATTTAAACTTCAAGCATTTTACAATTACTTAATTTTAATTTTAATTGTATTCTTTATTTACTGGTCTATGTGTGTTTATAATTTCAAATTTGAATATTTTTTAAATATGTATACATGCATATGTGTGTTTATAATTTCAAATTTGAATATTTTTTAAATATGTATGTATGCATTTAGTATTAAAATTATCTTTCATTTATTATAACTTAAATTAAACTTGAAAACGTTTTTTAATATGTATGTATGTATTTATTATTAATATTATCTTTCATTTATTATGACTTAATTTAAACTTCAAGCATTTTACAATATACATTTCACTATTACTCTAACTCTAGTTTATAATTTCATTTTCATTTACTGTTTAATGTTTGTGTATATATTTAGTATTAACATTAGCTTTCACTTTTTTGTTCAACCTAACTTCAACTTCAAACATATTACAATATATATTTTACTATTATTCCAACACAAACTCTAAGTTTTAAGTTTTGGTTTATAATTTCAGTTTTATTTTTATTTACTTTTTAATGATTGTGTATGCATTTAGTAGTAACATTAACTTATCTTGAACTTCAAACATATTACAATATATATTTCACTATTACTCCAACACAAACTCTAATCTTAAGTCTTGGTTTATAATTTCAATTTCATTTTTATTTACTTTTTAATGATTGTGTATGCATTTAGTATTAACATTAACTTTCACTTTTTTTTTTAACTTAACTTGAATTTCAAACATATTACCATATACATTTCACTGTTTTTTTTTTTTTTTTTCACAAGAACGGTTATGGAGTTTATTAAAAATCAGTAATAAATTGCTGTAGAGAGATACATGCCAGATTTCACCTTGTTACCTCTTCATATAGTCAATGACCATCCGAGGATCTAAGGAGGAATATCACTGTGAACAACCGAATTAACTAATAATCCATTAAGCTCTGCATCTATGGCTTTATTGGCAGCTATGTCCGCCAAGGCGTTAAGATCTCTTAGAATATGATAGTATCTAATCTTTCAAAATAGCTTGGAAATGGACTTAGTTCTTCTAGTCAATCTAGCTGTCCTATTGTTGTCAGTTATCTTTCCTCCATTCATTGCCTGGATGATAATCCTGGAGTCTCCAAATACCAGGATTTCTTCAACCTTTTTAACCAGCAATTGTTTTAGTTCTTGCCATAGCCCGTAGGCCTCTACGATATTATTAGTTTCATAACCAATATTACAGCTGTACTCCACCTCAACTTCCTCGTCAAGATTGATGATGACTCCACCTCCTCCGACCTTCCTTGGGTTCCTTTTGGAGGCCCCGTCAAAGAAGAGCTTAAAAATTTTCCTCTCTTTCAACCAATTACCGAACTGAGAGTTATCCATCCTGATCTCCCACGCCTTCAGTTTCTTAGCAGCAACTAATTTATCAGCCAAGGGTATGAATTTCCTCATCCTCTCTTTTTCTTTTTCGGATAGAGTCCCTTTGTTGCTCGGAAGCTTTGAGATACTAATTACCTCCATAACCAATGCCTGAATTTTGACTGCTATCTTACACGTGGTTTGCATTTTATCTTGAAAAATCTTGTAATTCCTTTCGTTCCATAAACACCAGCAAATGGGTAAAAGCATGGTAATGTGTCTCACTTTTTCTCTTTTTGCAACGATGAAATTTTATAAAAATGAATAAACTAAAAATATATGTTCATATATTTACAAATCCATCAACAATTAGATAATGGTGTAAGGAAAGAGAAGTTTTCTATTTGGATTAGCTTTTATATAGTATTTTTTTCAAATTAAAAAAAATATTTTTTGTCTTATTTATCTCATTTTTCTTTAATGTCATTTATTATTATTTCACACATTCATAAGTAGTCATAAAACCGCGACCCCCATATCTATATTTATTTTTATGTTTTATTCCAATTTTTTTTAACAAGGTTTGTATAGACGCTTTTAAGATTGTTGTACAAATTTTAAAATTTTATTTTATGGTATATTTAAATTATTATAAAAATATTAATATAAATAATAATTTATAAGTATATGTAAAACCGCGACCCAAAAATCTATTATGTTAAAAGCTTAAAAAGACTATTTTTTTGTGAATCTAAAAATAATATTCAAGAGAATGTTAAAATGATTTAAAAAAAAATTTAAACATTATTTTTCATTTTTATAATTAACATTTTCAATACATTTACAATAACCTATTTTATGTTATTATATAAAAAAAATTATATATAATTATATAATAGAAAAAACCAAAAAAAAAATTACATATTTGAAATCACCACATTTAAATCTATTTTATTACAAATTTTTAACAAAATATATGGAAAATTAATATGTTTTCTATAGCTGTAAAAGTGAAGATCTCCTTTAAAAATTGTATTATAAAGGTTTAATAGTCCCAACCCATATACCAAAGCAACCCAAGCCTAAAACTTAGCTAAGGTATTGGAGGACATGTCATTAGCCATGAAAATAAGAAAAATATTACTCTTACTTTCGTTATTGGAGAGATAAATGAAATAGAATGTATGTAAACACATAATAAAAAATATTATTTTCTTTATAAAATATAATACTTTCGTTCCTATATACTTTCGTGGCTGGTGGTGAAAATTTATTACTTTATTACTTTCCTTATTGAATAGATAAATGGAATAGAATGTTATGTGTAAAAATTAAAAAACAAAAATATTACTTTTTCATAAATATATATAGGCAATGAAATTTCAAGCTCATGGATGCATATTAAGTATCATGTTATAGAAATATACAATGCAAATTTGTGTGATACCACAAGGGTATTTAGACTTTATCCTCAACCTGCAACTGATCATGTCCTCAAATGAATTAATTTACTATTTGTATGGAGCATGTTCTCAAAATAATTAATTTATGCTTTCTATGGATTTTTTTTGGCTACCATTTTATTATTAACCAGTATAGATCCATCTTAACTTTGGTCCTATGAATCCCCTGGAGATATCAAATCTTAACTTTGGTCCTATGAATCCCCTGGAGATATCAAATCCATTGAGGTGTAAACATTTCTTCAAGGCTAGCACTCTAAACGGGGTTTAGACATGAAGGGATTTGATTCCTCTGGATTTAATGCCTATTGGTTCCTGGTAGATTCATATTTAATATGAATCTATCTTTCTATCTAAATATACTCCTATCAGTGTTAAAATAATGATTAATTACTCTTACCAAGTTGTCACTCTCAAATTATAATGATTCATATTTAAAGGATAAAGTTTCTAAGTTTATTTCTTATTTTTTAGGGGTGATATCCAATAGTTTTTAAAAATTAGCTGAATCCATTTTTATAATAAAAAATTCAATATGAATACTAAATTTATGATTTTACAATGCCAATTCCAACCTCAAATTGAATTTTAACAATTAAAATGTTCATAACTTGAAACAACCGTTTATATATCCACTCTTAAGATATCTATTTGACTGATTATATCCTCAAATAATCACTATTAAGCTTATAATGTTCCTTGAATATTGAATATGTTAACTCAAAGTTAATTTTAAAAATTATATAAAATAAATGACAATATATTTGTTTAAAAGGTTTTTTTTTTAATGTTTTGTATATACTTCCAATATAATTCAATTTTATTTAAAAAAATGAAACTATAAAATATGAAATACATTATTTGTTGATAATAATTTCAAATAAAAAATAAAATTTACATATATTTTCAAATATATCTCCAATTTTAATACAAATCAATTTTAAAATTATAAAATACAAAATATTCTTTTATATAATAATTTTAAATAATAAATATAGTTTACATATTCCATTCAATTTTAATACAAATCAATTTTAAAATTATAAAATACAAAATATTCTTTTATATAATAATTTTAAATAATAAATATAGTTTACATATTCCATGAATGGCTAATGTTAACATTCTATTCATAACTACCATCCTTTAAAATAAAAAAAATTATATTTTAGTATCTGAAAAAATATTTCTGGTAATATAAATAACAATTTAGTTTAATTGCTTAGTTAAGAGAAAAAGTATCACTGTAAATGGTCTCATCATTATGTATTTTGACAAATCATAGAATAATCACTAATAACGTTTTCCATGTTAAACAAATTCTATAATTATGAAAATCATATACGAATGTTTGCTTTGATTAAATAGAAAAAAAACGTAAAGGAATTTAAATAGATACTTCATCATCCTAAATAGATTCAAAATTGCATAATCATGAAACAATGAATGATTGATGTTCAGTCAATCAAGACCATTTAGCTAAGTGGGACTGACTTATGCCTAGAACTTTCAAGCTAATAATTAATATGAAATAGATAACTCTATTATATAAACCCAATCCCTTATATTAATAATGTGAAATAGATATTTTAGACCTACAAAAATAGATATTTTATGTCTGAAAGGAATAAATATGACCCGCTAAGCACAATGAAAAGTTTAAATTATAATATTAATGTATTTTTTTGAATTTATGATGGCCCATAAGAAAAGTGAAAATTAATAAACAATATTTTTCTCTCATATCACTCTGCGTTAGTCTCAATATTGTACATTTGATATGATTTATTGTATATTTAGCACGAATATTCTGAAAATTATTGTATATTTAGCACGAATAATATGAAAATTTATAGCATAGATTTCTTTATTTTAAAGTTTGTTTTCATTATTGCTTGAGAAACTAAAAAATACAACATAAAAGCAACAACAAATCCCTCTTTGATTTAATCTATGTTTGTTTTTTAAGTGGAAAGTCACATTGGAAACTATATAAAGCACAAAGAAATAGAAATAGAAAATCTCTCTCTTACAATAAAAGATAAAATAAATGAAAAATCAATCTAAAAAAACTAAAAACCAAAAAACTGCAACTAAGACAAATTAAAAATAATGAACAATATCATTATTGAAAGATTAGAAATAAAATTAAAAAATAACATAGTATGATTATTTCGAAAAAAATCAGTGTCATTATTTCTATAGTATTATGTGCTTTCTTCCAACAACTAAATTGTCAAAATATAAACTATTACCAAAATATTAGAGTAACGGCATATTTTGTTTTAAACCACGGTCCATAGATTGTAACTTTATAATTTGAAAACTCAAAAATAGATTCTTTTACATTGTAATGTGAAATAGATAACTCTATTTATAAATTCTTATACATTAGAAAATTTATCATATAAAAAGTAGATCTGAACTTTATTATATAAAATTGGAATTTGACTTTACATTGTTGTTGTCAATCTTCTATTGTATCTTTATATAAACCCAGAAATAGATTCTAATAGATTAGAAAACTTCTCATATAAAAAATAGATTTGAAATTTATTATATAAGACCGGAAATATCTGAACTTTATTAAATAAAAACCTGAATTTGACTTTTTTGTCAATCTTCTATTGTATCCTTATATAAACCCATAAATAGATTCTAATACATTAGAAAACTTTTCATATAAAAAATAGATCTAAAATTTATTATATAAAACGGGAATATTCTGAACTTCATTAAATAAAAAACAGAATTTGATTCTATATTACCTTTCTATCCTTCTACTATTATCAGAAAACAACCCTCTATTATCCGAAAACAAAACCTTGTAGTAAAATTAGTCCGATATACAACTAGGCCCCTTGATTGGTTATTTGCCTAAGTTTTAACTGCCAGTGATCTATATCAAACAAATACCCTCGGTAAAATTTGCCGTATATACTTTCAGATCAATACCTTTTGCAATGGCTAACAATATAAACTGGAATATTTGAGAGAGCTATCCATGACTAGAACAAGGCACAAAAAAACAGCCAAAAAAACCTTCGGCTGAAGTGCCAATGAGGATCACGTGGTCCTTCTTCCTCCTCCCTTTTCGGCTGAAAATCACTTCGGGCAATAATGGGATGGAATATTTGAGAGAGCTATCCATAATTGGAACAAGGCACAAAAAAGAGCCAAAAAAAAACCTCAGCTGAAGCGCCCAGTGAGGATCATCACGTACAGAGCATGTGTCTGTGGTTCTCATTCCTCCTACTCCTTTTTCGGTTGAAAATCGTCCTGGGCATTAATGGGATAGTCTGAATCTCTGGTTCTCTGGCAATAATAGGATAGTCTAGATCTCTCGCAATCGGAATATAAAATCTTCATCTCATCTTTTTAGAGTTAAATCTCTCTGTTTCATTATTTTTTTATGAAGCTTTCACCACATTTCTATTTCCTCATCATTTGTACAGTGACAGAAAAATCAACCATTAATCTTTAATTATTCAACTTAACACTTGATTTGTATTGAATGCTATCCTCACACTAAATATTTTTAGAAATTTTAATATTACAATTAAAAAATATATATATATTGACAAATGTTTTTTAAACTTATTTAGTAATTTATTACAGTAAGTGTAATATATATATTTGGAAACTTTTTTTTTAATATTCAATAGATATATTTAAATACAATCTATAAATATATTTTTTTACTATATACCAAAATATGATGAAGACAACTTTTACTAAAAACTTAAAACTTATAGTATAGAAACTTACTACTTTTAATTTATTTATAATAGCAAACTTGCAAAATAATTTAATATTTGTTATTAATATTTTATGAAATTATTATTTAAATTTTTGTTATATATAATTACCTTTTATTTATTACTTATATAAATCTTGAAAATTATTTAATAAAAACCAATTAATATTAAATAAAAAACAAAAAACATCATTAATTATTTAAATTAATTTATAATGATCAGAACATAATAATTTATATAATATAACTATCGCATTAATATCACTATTTAAAAACATTAAAATACAAATAATATTATATTATGATATATAAAATGTTTAATTTGAATTAATGTTAAAATTATATTATATTATAATATTTAATTTTTTAATGTAAATTATAATATAACAATATAATATTTATATAAAAGATATTATAATATATCTATAAAATATTATAATATATATACATATTTAATTTACGTTATAATATATTATAATTTATTTATAATATATAAAAAATACTATAAAATGTGTAGATTCACCATTTTTGTTGGATAAGCTCTTAAAAAAATGTTTATACAAATTTAAATTAACATTAATATATAATAGAAAACATTCTATTAAAAATATTTTTTCAAAATATCTCAACTCAATATTTAATATAAAGAAACATTCTATTAAAAAAATTGCTAACTTTAAGCATGAGCGCATGAGCATATATTAAGAAACCTTCTATTGAAAAATTTGTTACAAAATACCTCCACTCAAACTCCCATTCCTATGTTTAATTTATTTTGTTTTGCTTCGGTAAATATATCAATATCATGCTTTTACCCAAATCAATTTTGGTATTTTAAGCCAGCAACTTTTCATGCCCCTCTTCTCAATCAGCTCGCCTTGATACAAATTTTCCCAATTGTTGACGCAGTTGTGAATATTCTCCGGCATCCTCCTTAATCCTCCCCAGCTGTCAAGCATGCCCTTCCAGATTGAATTGGCAAAGGAGCACTGGAAAAACAGGTGTGTTATGGTTTCTTCAGCGTTTGCACACAAGGGACATTTGAATGGACCAGCAATCCCTTTCCTTTCCAAGTTCTCGCCCGTCAAAATTTTTCCATGCAGCAGCGTCCATGTGAAGTGGTCGATCTTGGGCAACGTGGAGTTGGACCAATTATAATTCCAGACTTTGGGATTGCCAGGAACATTGAAGTTAGCTGAGAAACGTTGGTATCCTTCAGAGGCAGTGTAATTTCCTGAACGTTCTCCCCATCCTCGCTTGTCCCTTTTATTTTGGCATAGTGGGGCGATTCCAGCCAGGTGGTCAAGGAGCTGTGATTTCTCTGCATCAAATTCATCAGGTAGGTCTGGCAAATTCCAGCCAATCCACCGCTTGCTCTCAGAATTTTCCCACTTGGAGATGTCCCAGATCGTTGTCAACCCCAGCGCATCCATCCTTTGTTGCAGGTGAGGTAGCTGTGGAGGAATCTTACCCAGAATAGAGTCATTCCAAAGTTTAATGAGTTTCCCGTTGCCTGGGACCCAGTGCAGACCATCAGTGAACTGAGGCAACGCCTTGAGACAAATTTTGTGCATAGTGGATCCATTTTGGTTCATATGGGCACCTTCTAGGAATCTGAGCCGATTGCCCCTCAAATACTTAGCTTTCAGTACTTGGTTGGACCAAGAGGGCTTGGGGACTAACAGAGTCCAGTTCAGCTTGGCTCCCATAGCCAAATTTTGGGTCCTGAGATCTCTAATATGGAGGCCTCCCTCAGACTTAGGTCGTTTAATAATTCTCCAGCTTACCAACGCAAACTTCTTACTTCTACCAGCCCTGCCCCCCTTCCAGAGAAAGGACCTTATCAGTCTTTCAATTTGATTAATGATTTTGGCCGGGGCTAGAAGGAGAGAGCTTTGATAAATCAAGTAGCTGTTCAAGACAGCCTTGATTAAGACTACCTTCCCAGCCAAGTTTAACCAGGTTGATCTCCAGCCTTGGATTTTTCTTTTAATTTTCTCCACAACAAGGTTCCAGGCCGAGCTCTTGGCCTTGGTTTTGAATATGGGAACCCCCAAATAGTTGAAGGACTCCCAGTCAGTGACTCCGCCAATGTTGAGGCTCTGGGAGATATCTGACATTTCCCTCGGATTGATGTTCCAGCCATAGATCTGGCTTTTCCTTAGATTAACTTGGCCTTCAGAGGAAAGGCAGTAACGGCTCAGCTCAGTCTTGAATCGCCTGCCAATAATGTTACTAGCACCACCTAGTAAGATAGTGTCATCCGCAAATTGCGTGTGATTAATTTCTTTGATGCCTCTAGCCATTTGGATTTCGGGGAGATCCTGGTCAAGCCTAGTAGTCTCTAGCTGAAATCTAAGAACAGAGGCTTGGATGGCATAAAGGAGAGGGGAGAGCAGGCATCCTTGCCTCAGGCCTCTCGAGGCTTGGAAGAAGGGCCCGACTCTACCATTGACAAGTGGGGAAATCCACGGGTTGCTAATACAAGCCCGAACCCAAGAAATAAAATCAGAAGCGAAACCAAATTTCTGCATCACCTGGAAAAGAAAGAGATGGCTGACCCTGTCAAAGGCATTGGCCAGATCGATTTTGACCACCATTCCCTTGTCACCGTTCTTCAGGCTGGAGTGTATAGCTTCCTGAACTAAAATGTTGTTATCCCAAATCTTCCTTCCTTTTACAAATCCTTCTTGATTCTCCAGGATCAGTCTCGGAAGTATATGCTTGAGTCTGCTTGCCATGACCTTAGTGATGATTTTATAGCCTATATTGCACAAAGAAATAGGCCTGAACCTGTCAAAGTTTTTGGCCTCCTTCTCTTTGGGGATTAAGGCTAGGAATGCCGAATTGGTGCTTCCGCCAATTTTACTGCATCTTTGGGACTTCCGGACCATTTTAATTAAGTCTTTCTTGATGATGTTCCAGCACAGTTTAACAAATGTGGCATTAAAACCATTCGGTCCCGGAGCCCTGTCGTCCTTCATTCCATCAACAGCTCTCTTAATCTCCTCCATCGAAATAGCCTAGGTAAGAGATTCATTATCGCTGGTATTAATGGAACTGGGTATCAGGTTCAAGATTTCAGCGTCCTCCTCGACTGGTTGGGCCGTGTAGAGTCCACTGAAGTGTCTGGAAGCTTCAATTTTAATTTCATCATGGCTGGTTATGACGCGTTCCTGGGTATGGATCTCTTTCACATAATTGAAATTGATTCTGGCTGCCGCCTGCTTATGAAAATATCTTGTGTTTTTATCCCCATCAACCAGCCAATCACATCTGGCCTTAATCTTCCACCAGTCAAACTCGTTTTTGCAGGCTTGGTGAAGATTAGCATGTAAAATAGCTTCAGCGTGGAGATCCTCTACGACCACGTCCTTGGCCTCCAATGCAGCCTGGTGGGTCTCGAGCTCCTTCGCTGCTTGAGATTTCTGGTCTGAAGGAGAAGGGATGGTTTTGGCCCAGCGCTTAAGGCATTTTTTCAATCTTTTTAACTTTTCCTCCCAAACGAAGAAGGGAGAGCCATTGACCGGTGGGGACCACGAATTTGCTACAATTTGGAGGAAGTCAGAGTGATTTTCCCAGAGGGGATTAAACTTGAAAGGTATTAGTCCCCAGTTCTTGATAACAGCCATCTCAAGGAGAATGGGCCTATGATCTAAGACTCCAAAGGGCAGAATTTTGGAAGAAATATTCATCCCCAGCAGGAGGAAGGAGTCCTGGACTAGGAATATGTCGAGTCTTGCGGCAATATGTCCAGGCCCTACTCTTTTATTATTCCAAGTATACTTTCCAGCAGCAGGTTTAATGTCCATGAGATCCCATTCTAGGATGATTTCATCTACCGTCTCCCTTATGGGGTCCCTGACCAAGGACCCACCTCTCTTTTTCTCTTGGCTTAAGGTGACATTAAGATCACCTGCAATTATTATGTTACCTTGCAGATTACTCTTCTCCTCACGCAAGAGGTTCCAGCAGGATTTTTTTTCTACAGCAGAATTGGGAGCATAGATGTTGAAGATACTTACCAGAGAGTTTGAGGCTTTCTTCCTAAGCTGGGTAAGGATCCAATGGCTGCTGTTCTTGACATCAACCGTATCAAATTCTTTGTCATTCCATAGGGTTCCGATGCCGCCAGAATCCCCTCTTGAACTTATTGCAGCTTTCCCTTTGCCTTTCCATAATTTTTGACTAACTTGGAGGAAGGCGGTTCCTCCATCTTCGTCTCCTGGATCAGGAAGATGTTCGGCTTATGTAAAGAAGATAGATCTAACATTGCTTCTTCTTTGATTTTACTTCCCAGACCTCTACAGTTCCTCTCCCCTTCCTCCAACTTCATCTCCTGGATTAGGAAGATGTTCGGCTTATGTAAAGAAGATAGATCTAACATTGCTTCTTCTTTGATTTTACTTCCCAGACCTCTACAGTTCCAGGAGAGGACCCGCATTACTTACTTTTGGGGAGCTTAGGCATCCCTTTCTGGGCATGCCCTTGCTGTCGGGTGTTCTTAGCGGAGTTCAAGAGATTTTCCAAAGTTAGCTGAGAGCCTTACAACTTATCCTTATAAGAAGCCTGCTCTCTTATTTCTTTCCTGGATTTTCTTCCCCTTGTTTTAGGCATTCTCGGAGTGGTTATTTCGATTTCCCCCTCCTCCTCTTCCTCTTCCTCCGATCCAGTGTCTTCTTCTGAGTTCCCCAAGGTTTCCCCTGCAGTGACCGGGGCCTTTTCTTTCTCTTGATCCTTCAAATGTTGCGCTGATATTTCTGCTTCAGATTCTTTGTTCCCTTCATTGCTGGATTTCTCACCAGTTTTAGTTAGATCTTCCCTTATTTCTGGCATTGCTTTAGTCTTGGTTGCTTCCACTGATCCTTCAAGATTAGTGACCCTTGTATCACTGGTCCCTTCACCTTTTTTAGACCCCTTCCCGGGTTGATGTTTTGATTTAGATCTAGACACCTTTTTCCATCCATCTGCCTTGTCCTGCTGGTTCTCGGGTTTTCTTGGATAGTTGCGGATAAAATGCCCATACTCATGGCATCCTCTGCACTTGAAGGGCAGCTGTTCATAATCAAGTTTTTGGAAATGAGACCAGCTTCCCACGGTTAACTTGATGGCTTCCGGGAGACCAGCTTCTAGGTTGACCTCAACGCAGATTCGAGCACAGGCGTATTGGTCTTTCGGGCTCGCCATATCTATGTAATTCCCCAGCGCAATCCCTATGGCCTGGAGGGATTTAGGGTTCCAGCAATGCATTGGGAGATTGGGCAGCCTGACCCAAACTGGCACTGCTCTTGGCGTGTCAACCTCAGGATCGAATTCCGGCGTCCACCTATTGAGGTAAAGACCTTGCGGCCCCATGAAGTAGGGCCCATTTCAGAAGATCAGCCTTTATCATCCTTGGATTCGAAGTCGAAGAGGAAAAAACTTCGCCCGACGGAGTAGGAAGCAACATTGTTGGTGATTAGGGGTCTCCAGTTTCTTTGAACCTAGTTGTCCGTTGTTTTGGGCGAAGGCCAGAGCCCTGTAAATTTGCCAATCAGGGCTCGATCTGGAAGGGAAAGAGCTACCCGGATGGTTTCCTCCGGAGGGAGGGCAATCTCCGGGACATCTTGAAGCCTTTTGACAAATTTTGGGGGTTCGGATTTGCCGGATCTCTTGTTGTAAGATGAGATTAGGTGATCGAATTCATCCAGATGAGGAGCTTGGGACAGATCTCGATCATCAGGGATCGGAGAGCCCGTATTATCCCTCCAGCATTGCTAGAGTGGCCTCAGATAGCAATCTCAATGCCTCCCTTGGCAGTCCACGATCCAGATCAGGTTCTCACGATCTCAGTTCGAGCCCAGCTTCCTTTGACAGCGTGCTGGTCACCTCCTATTCCTCATGCAGGTCGCTCCAGGGTTGGTCAGCTCGTGCAGGGCAGCTCGTCCAGGTCTCCTGGTCACCTCCGTTCCTTCAAAAACCATATACATTTCACTGTTACTCGAACACAAACTCTAAATTTAACTTTAGTTTATAATTTCAATTTTTATTTTTTTTATTTTTAACATTAAGTTTCACTTATTATACTTAATTTAAACTTTATTTGAATTTCATTTTCATTTACTGTTTAATGTTTGTGTATGCATGTAGTATTATCATTAACTTCACTTTTTGTTTTCAACTTAACTTAAACTTCAAACATATTACAATATATATTTCATTATTACTCCAACACAAACTCTAACTTTAACTATGGTTTATAATTTCTATTTCATTTTTATTTACTCTTTAATGATTGTGTATGCATTTATTATTAACATTAACTTTCCCTTTTTTTTCAACTTAAGTTAAACTTTAGACATATTACAATATATATTTCATTATTACTCCAACACAAACTCTAACTTTAACTATGGTTTATAATTTCTATTTCATTTTTATTTGCTTCTTAATCATTGTGTATGCATTTAGTATTAAAATTAATTTGAGCTTAGCTTTAGTTTATATACATTTATAATTTTTAACTTTCACATCAAATAACTTTCATGTCAAATGGATGTAGCTTGGGTGGTTGGGAGGAATGAATGGTATCCTCCCCACTCAGGTTCTACCCTTGTAAGTTACATGATGCTTTTGTCGAGCCCTTTGTAATAAATGTTGTGAATGATGAGTTGGCCATACCTTGATTCAGTTTGAATATCATGTATTGGGATTTTCCATGGAGTAGCCCTCTAACGAATGGTGAACCACATTTAAAAAAAAAAAAAAAAAACTTTCACTTCAAATACCAACTTTAAATATAAATTTAGCTTTAGTTTAATTTACTATGTGTATGTATGTATGCATTTAACATTAATTTCAACATACATAAAATTAATCTTTAGTTTTATTTACTTTATATATGTAATTGATAATAATATTCACTCATACTTTAATTTTTAATTTTCATTTTCACTTTAAACATCAACTTAAACTCATCTCTAATATTAACTCCAACTTTCATTTATTTAATTTAACTTAACTTTAAGCATATTACAATATACATTTCACTATAACTCCAATACTAACTCTAACTCTGGTTTATAATTCAGTGTCATTTTTATTTACTTGTGTATGCATTTAGTATTAACATTACCTTTCTCTTCTAACTTAACTTCAAAGCATATTAGAATATACATTTCACTATTACTCCAACAAAAACTATAACTCCAATACTAAATTTGTATAGGTACTTCTAAATTTTTTAACTCCAACTTATTAAAACTTCAAAGCATATTACAATATACATTTCATTATTACTCCAAACTCTAACTCTAATTCTAAATCTAACTTTGGTTTATAATTTCAATTTCATTTTTATTTACTAATAATAATTTTATTCTTTATTTATTTGTATACATACTTCTAATTTTTTGCACCTGGGAACAAGCTAATTGGGAACGTTTATTGGGGAGAATCCCTACTATTGTTACCTGCGACTTTCGAGGCCTCAACAAAAGCTCATTCTGAAGAGAATTATTCTTCTCCTTTAGCTCATTGCACTTGTCCTCAGATATCTTCATTAAATAAGCAATATGAGCCTCATGTTCCTTTTTGGTCTGTTCCAGTTCTTCCTTAAGTTTGATTATTTGTTCCTTTTTCTTGTCAAACTCTTTATTCAAATAATGAATAGCATGAAATTTTGCACCTGTGAAAGTTCCCAAAGCAGAAGCAGTATCTGCTGCATCTATCGGTGGGTCACCAGACCATTGAGTCCACACTACCTGGTTAGAGAGAGAATCATCTACATCACCTTGATCTTTGCTTCTCTTCTTACCTCTCCTAACCACTACTTTATTTGACTTGCTATAATGATAATATCCAATAGATGTCACAATATCTTCATTGAACTCATCTCTTACCTCATTAGTGGAAGAAGTGGAAATCCCTGTGGACACCAAATGAGAAGTCTGAGTGATGGTAGCGGAAGGCATAGACATGGTGATGGGAGCAATGGATAAAGGAGAAGAACTACTTTGGAAAATTGCTGTTCTATTAGAAGTCAAAAGTGTGATTGGATTAGAGGTTTCAGGGGATGACGCATGAATGGTATCAGTTGGCAGTGATGATGAAGATACTATGAGCTTTTCAAGAACTGATGATGTTGATAGGGAAAAAGAAGGAATGTGCAGTGGAATCCTAGGAACTTGAAATCCAGTAGATTGTGGCATAGGTGGGCGTACAGAGATAAGGGTAATATAAGTAGGTATGCATGTTGTAGCATAATAAAGCTGGGATAATGGAGGTGATAAATTTGGTCCTATGGGAAAAGAAGATAGGGTTTGAATAGATGAGAGGAGAAATGCTGATGAAAAAGAATGAGACCCAAAAGTGGGTTGTGGGCTTTCAGGAAAAGAGGAATATTTTCTATTACTACCACTGAATAAATTCATAAATGAATGCAAATTGTTACAATTATCAACTTCTTCAGTAATAAGCACAGGAGAATTTCTTCCTTATTCAGTATCAGAATTGGTCAAGTCTATGGTATGAGTTGGAGAGGAGGGGACCTAAACTTTTAGACCTATAAATGGCTTAAGGTCAGCCATCACATGATCATCACATGCTGAAGTGGTTGTAGCATTTAACTATTTATCAGTAACAACTTGACTAGTTGCAACCTCCTAAGTATCTAGCATAGAATTCATATTTGTCAGCTTTTGTTTAAACTGTTGAGAAGTATGTATCAAGGCTTTGACCTATTAAGCAATTGATGCATGTGGGACATCCTCCATAGGACCTTTACCTTTTTCCATAGCTAAGCTTGGTGTTAATGAATAATCTTTAGGTACTTGAGCCTCCTTCTCTTCTTTGTCTTTTCTCATCTCTTCCAAAATATCCGACTCCATTGCTCTGTAAGCTCAGACCCTATCTCTTATTTCTTTCTGGTAGCATAAGATTTGACTGTGTTCCTCTTTGATTTTGGCTCTGGATAAAACTTTAGAAAAAGTATGAACTCCTTGGTAGATAAAGTCATCTGGTTCTCCTTCATGAGTTGTTGACGAGCGTAGATGACTATGCACGCAACGGGGGAGACAACCCAGACCGGGATCCTTAAAACAAGCTCCAAGCTGTTTGGGATGGTTGTTCCCGACAGGTTTAAAGGCTCTGTTAGCCTGAAAGTCTAACTATATAAAAATCTAAGAGATAGATCTAACACTACTGATTATTTATGTATCTATGTCTGTACAAATTAATAAATGTTATTAATTACAGTCTTAATCAACTAAGTTAAATCAGTTTATAAAGATAGAAAATTAAATAGCTATTAACAAGCTTGATTAATAACAAAGATACATTATATATATCTGTACATTAATAAAAAATGAAAAGAATAATCTGCACATGACATGAATATAGACATCTGTTTCAAATAGATTTTTTAACAATATAATTGACAGAAAATAAAAAAACATATTATCCTAACCTACGTACTATCCTGATCAGGAGCAATGCGAAATTTAAACTGAAATCAGATCTGCTAACAGGACTATCAATAATTTTGAAAATCTTCGAAATAAATTTAGAAATCACCAAAATCATACAATAGACGTGTAAACCACGCACGTAATGATGTCAGTCATCGATTTACAACGTGGCGTTCATTAACAAATCGATAATCAGCATAAGTCAATAGCCAAAACATAATATATTTGCACAATTTCATAAAAGAGATTATGACAAACATGCATAATATAGAAAAATAGTAACAAGACTAGGGATAGCATACACATGTGCTAAGTATAAAACTGTAAACATATATATAAGTTATCACCAATTTAAAGATTGTATCTGCTGATAGGAAACTGTCTCGAGTTACAAAAGATCAAACCGCAGTCTTGTTGTCTCCTTTCCCCAAACTATCGACCCCTTATCCCACATGCTATCTCCCCTTAAATGCATGTAATCTTCAAAGATAAACAGTCCTAAAAACTAGAGATAGAAAAATAAAAAACTCTAACCAATTTCTCTTAAAAATGACAAGTAAAACATGTCATTTTTCCATATACGTGAAAATGCCTAGAAATGGTAAAGATTCGATCCATAAAAATCGAAGACTTCAATGATGGAACAACACCTGGAAGGCCTGATAATCGATTTGTTCCGATCATGTGGGGGATCATCAAAAACAAACAGCCATCAAAATCTGAGCAAGAACAGCAACCATATCACCTGCAATACACCAGATAAAATTAATAAAATTAACACACATATAGAAATCGAAATGACAAAAACTATATAGCAAACAAAAATAAATAAACCAATACCTGTACAGAATAACTTCAAAATTGGAAACCGATAGCAAATACACCCCAAAAACATTACAAATTTACAGATGCATTGAAGACTTGGATGTTCACACCACTCGACTGACTCGGCGACTGACCCCTAAACTGCATAAGCGCAACCTGAGCATTAAGCTCCTGAACCTTTTCTTCGTTCTTATATTTCTCACTCTGTAATTTCAGAACCCTTTTAATGAGCTCGTTCTCATGATTTTTTAGACGCAAGAGATGCTTATCACTTGAGTCTATTTTCTCCTTCAACTTAAGATTATCGGCCTCGATCAAATCGCGATTGGCTACTACTTCATTTACCCTTTCTTTCATCCTGCATATTTTGTCTAAGAGACAATTCACAAACAATGGGTGCATCATACCCCCAACTTCACGAAAAATAGGAGAGTTTGTCTCTACAGACTTCTCTTTAGATGGGAGATCAATAATAGGATCCTCCTGAACTTCTTTATCAAAAACAAGAATATCCTTACCAATCACAGGAGAAATCTCATCAACCAGGTTCGAAACGAACTCAGGCTGAACATTATTATCATTAACAAGCAGTGGAAGATGTGCTTCTTCGTCATCTATGACAACAGTCTCAACCTGAACACTATCAGTCACGGGGGTTTTGATAGTATTACATTTTTCCATGCTCCTAGTAAATCTACCCACCAACTTGGCTTTCGGTCTGTCTCTTCCATGGTCAATATTGTTTTGTGGTGTAATTGGTGACAGAGATGAAAATCTCCTCATGTGTTTAGAAACCAGAGGAGTATCAACGCTTCTCACTGGTGCAGACACAGAATCATTGGAAGGTTCAGGACTCATACGGTCGGTGTTTGACAGGGGTTTACGTAAAGAAGAGACTGAAACTGGACTCGGCCCTTTATGCTTGTTGCACTCCTCAGGGTTTTCAAACTAACAATGGGAAAAAGGGAAAAAACCATTGGACCCGACGAACTCATCCCAGGACCGGTTTGACTTCGACAGCTCCTTGTCAATTAACATGCGGACTAAGCCATGGTGAAAGAGACTATGACTAACCTGCTTAGGACCCCTTTTAATTGCAGCAGACATCTTAAACATACTTTGCAACAAATAATAAGGTAAGTTCAGTGGGAAACCTATAAATGCAGATATCAGCCTGAGATGATAGACGTACGCTGAAGACAAGCGACCTTCACAAGTCAGGTATCTGTGAATTAAATCCAGAACAGGGTGCCATTCCTTTTTGAAGTATCTGGGTGCTACCCCAGCTCGAAATGATACTTCTTGACAAGGGTTTATTAGTAGCCACCGCCACTCAGTAATATCCATCCTCTTATGTTTAAACCACCTCTCGCCTGTCAGTGACAGACCAGTGGCAAGTGCCACTGATCGCTCGTCCACTATAAAACGGAGATCACCCACTTCTACCTGAAAATCAACCAATGATACAGCGAAAACCCTTGTGACTTCGGGGTTCGAATCCGAGAATTTCCTTATAAATGACATCCACCCAATAGCCTCAACCTTTGCTAACAGCTCTAGGTTCAAATCCAGCAATTTCATTTCACAAGGCTCGACCCTCACCACCAGCGCCATGACCGACTGTGTCAAGGCACGTAGCCGCACACAGAACAAATACCACAACTCGGCACAAGATAGCAAATTAGAGAACGAGCACTTCGGGTAAAGACTGAGCAAGAATAAGTAATGAAACTTAACCTTGTGATAAGCAAAATAAGCCATGAACAAACGTAGACTACACCCCTGTAAGTTTGGCATAAATGAAGACATTATCGCTCAGAGAGGTAATCGATTAATGAGGAATGATAGTCGAAGACTCCAGATAACTCATGTTATCATTATTTATTCGGCATTAATGATATGAATCCCTTCGCGGTACATGAAACAGGTGTTCCATTGACAGACAACCACGATGGAGGACAAGTACCGGGACTTTAACGTGATGGATAGGGTTCAGTACCAGTGTAATGATACCATATCGACTTTGCAACAGGTGAATCAAAATTGGAGGCGATGGAAAAATTGATCTGACGATAACCATAATACATATCACCCTTACCGTAGATTCGACTTACTCTTCAAAGGTGGCGGACAATACAACATAATACAAACCATCACGTCGAAACTAGACTTTGGAATATAAACCATATAAAAATCAACATAAACAGTTAATATCAACGATGGTTTGTAAACTTAGGATATGGCACATAAGACATATGTCCTTGGACACTCTAGGCTTTATCAAAGTTATAAAGACCCGACCATTAATAACCCTTAATTAGACTACACATGAAATCCATAATAATGTGACAGACCATATCGAGATCAACTATTCCAATATCGTAACCTTATAAATAATTATAGTAACAAAAACCAACAATAAAATTAATTTATAATGTTTTGAATAAGATTTCAAGATTAGGTCATGATAAAAGATGTGAGAACTATTACTGCTCCTCTATAATAACTCGATGATGGTGATTTTGTCACATAACCTATGGTTTGCAAAGGCTGCTTAAAAAACGTAAAATTTCACTGACTCAGTAGCTCGCAGAATCTCATTGTTTCAGCAGCTTGTGATTCATTAAATTTGCTCCTTAAAATTCAAACATTTCATCAAACAAAATAGGATTTTGTTTGACGAAATAATGTTTTTTTAAGGATGTTGGGTAGGGGAACAACATGAGTATAACCTGCTTTGAAATGATTCTGCCTGAGATGAGCATCAACCCACCCCTTGGGATCATGTTTCTTTTTGCTAGAAAAACCTAGTTTCAGAGAAACTATGTGGTCATTAAGCTTTGCAGCCCAAGTCGAAGTTGGTATGCTCAATGGTCCAAGGTTTTGAGGGAACTTGGGACAAACTCTTGTTTTTGGTACAACGAGCTTCTTGTAAACTCCTTCTGTCATTGTCTGGAAGGATATCTCCTCAATAACCAACCTGTCAGGTACAACTTTAGGTAGCATATGAGCAGTATTGCTGCCCTAGATTCTGATATATGAAAATGATTCTCCAACATACCAATCGCTCATGGTAGAAATAAGGTTCTTGGCTTCAAGAGAGAAGGCTGGAGCTTCCCTTTTAAATATTAGAAAATGAATACGACCAAGGAAGTTTTCACAAATTTCGTAGAACCTGGTCACATAGTTGGTATCCCATAATTCTGCATGGTAAATGTGTATAGGTGGGGCTGGTAAGATCTAGTTCCATCCCTAATTGGGAGAATGGAACTCAACACAAAATACATCAACAATGAAAGTTGAGAAGAAGAAATTGGGTTTCTTCTTGGCAGTGGCCTTTTGATAGTCTTGTATGGTTTTCTTGAGTTCTAGAGATGCCCATGGGAGGGATTCTCCTGTGGTAAGAACATGTTGAGCTATTGGGGCCAATTCAGATTTAAAATAGGAGCAATTGGGGAGATCGCAAAGTCTGCATAACATAGCTTGTATTAGAGAGCAGGGTTCCCTGAACCAATCAACAGGGTAAAAGTCATCCTTCCTCTAAGCAAAATTATCAGGATTGCTAATCTAGGATTTCAGCATTTCATCAAAATTATATATGGACTTAGAGGCTTTGAAGAAATCAGCGTTAAGGAGCTGTCTAACCGGCTTGAGAGAATAATATTAGATGAAGGTATCAGGACGGAAGTTAGAAAGTTGCAATCCTATGCTGCAGTTGAAGGAGCAGTATTTTGGGTTCGTGTTTTCAAAAATCCATTTAACTATGTCATTGTAAGGGAGAATGGAAGGTCTAGAAGCAATGGAATGGATGCTGAAATCCCTATTTCTCTAGTATGGGGGTTGGTCATTCTATATGTATGTAAGGTCATCGTTGTCGAAAATGGATTATATTCTAGACCATTATACTTGGTAGGTTTCACTGACTCTGCCACTAGTATCAGAAAAGATGCCAAAATTTGGGTCCTTAGTCAGCATATCCCTCTGAAGGTTCTTGCATCGGGTAATTCGAGACATCTTAGGGTTGAAATATTATGTTAAATGTACAAACCATTAATTAAAATAATTTAACCTAGAACAACAGTAAGCAATTTGAATTAGCAAAACGACTTAATTACTAACCTGTAATCAAACCAGACAATGATAACGTCAACTGGTAAAAACGCAAGGAAATTCAACGCATCACAACAATTTACCGCAGTAAATGGTAAAGAAATCACAAAAGACCAAAATTATGTATAGATTTTCCTGAGTCCATTAGGACCGTAGGATTAGGATAAATGAACGGTTGAGATTAAGCCTGTGGGATGAAGGATCCAATTTCAAATTTTATTTAGCTATCCTGCAATCCGCATTCCACAGAAGTAGGATGTGAGATGTGGGATCACAAAACTGTCAAAAGTTTATTCAATATCTCTCGCAGTTCATAGCCCACAAGTTGCGGGCTATGGGTTCTAAAGACACACAACACAATCATCGAAATAAATTATTTTCTTGCAATCTGCATTGCGCACATGCAGGATGCAGGATGACAAACTTACACACACACACAATCTTTCTACATCCCGCATTCCGCAAGTTGCGAGATGTAGATTACGGGATGAAAATATTGGAAAAATCAAACTTCAAAATCCCATCATGTCCAAATTGTGGGTTGCAAGATGTGGGTTGCGAGGTGAAACAATTTGATTAAAAGATAGTTCCCCGCAACTTCATCAAAAACACACAAATCACTTAGAAATTTTAATAAGTTAGTAAACAAAGAAACAATGGCAAATGTGATAGGGGCCAAAAATGATCAAAGGACTTCAAGTAGTTACCTTTGTATGTGTAATTGGGTTCCCATGTTTCTAATAACATGGGATCTGTTGTACCTACAACAAATGGCGACTGGCTGGGAATAACCAATTATCTTTGTAAAAAAAAACTCATTTCCATAGAAAAGCATTGTCAATAAACAAATGATTATCTTGAGATCTCAAAAACGTTTATATAAGAATGAAACCAGTAAAAGAATTATCAAAATAGTGATTCATACATTCCTGTCCTTGGTCAACTTTTAGGAGTGATGTAACTCAGATTCAGAAGGGATGAAGGGTAAGCGTCTCTTGCCGTCAGGCAGAGATATGCACACAGTTCAGGTTAAACCTAGAACCAGGCCCCAACAATTTTGGATCTTCACAGGTATGTCATCAAGATTCTTTTATTCTCCTTTCCCTTTTTTTTAAATGATATGAGAACTATATTGACGTGAGACCACTACCCCAAATTTTGGATATCAGTGCTATTCACAAACTTGATCTGGAAACTGAACAAGTCGGCTCGGTAAGGAGACCTCTCGTCTTCTAGTTGCAAGACTGAAAGCAACTATCATGCCCTGGGAACCATCTAACGATAATTTTAGTCCAAAATCAAGTCCATGATCATAGTAAGGCTAGATTTTGATAAGAACCCCTCATCTTAATGTACAATAATTATCTCTAAGGAAGCAAAAGGACTTTATTTGTATATGTACTGCAAGACACAATCATGGCTTGGTATCCACATAGTGATAGTGCTACTCACTGGTTCTTCACGGATCATGAATGAAATGACCTATGATAGGATCTTCCATCTTCTAGTTAAACTGAAAGCCACCCCCCCACATTATATGGCAAAGATGTCATTCCACCAAGAAATTATGAACCTAGTGGGATGGCTCATGATGAGACCCCCCATCTTGCAATCCATAACAATACAATTATTTTTCTGCATGACCATGATCAAATAAAATATGGGTAAGGTTGACAAGGTTATAAGGATATGCTACAGTGCACTAATGAGACCTAAGTTAATAAGGACCCCTTTTTTTCATGAGCTTCATCACACGAGTAAGGAATATGTGGGATATTGACTAGGGTGAGAGTGTAGTAATCCAGAATGTTGTAGTTACTAGTTCACATTCATACATAAAATGGATTTTGACAGGTTGAAAATTGACATGTTTTTCTTTAAAGTTAGAGATCTGAATATTGAGATGTTGTGGTCTCAATTGCATTTACAGAACCTGTAGGTACAGCTTCTTCCCGTTGATGTAATTGTAACTTTGAAATGTATTCACTTGTATTTCTTGTATCCCGATGTTTATTTCGGGAAGTGTTTGTAATGCAATTGAGTCATGTCATGCCCCCATGTTCCGATCAGGAGTTTCTATAATGTAAACAAGTCATGTCAAGTCATTGTGGGTAACTCTCCTATTGATCAAGGGTTAAAGTGCTCATAGTTGCATGCCCTAGGGTTGTTAGACTCACCTAGTGAAGTCAGCCCTAGTGAGTCATTGTCAAGTCAGGAATTAGTATAAATAGAGAGTGAGTCTCTCTATTTATCACACACTCACTCACACTCAGTTGTAGCACATAGCTGAGGGAGAAGAAGTTGTTGGGGATAGAAAGAAAGATGCTACTGCTGTCGGGAGATCATCTTACCGTTTTGGGGTTTTACTTTTGGTGCTGATTCTATATTTGAGGAAGTTGTGGGGTTTTCTCCATTTATGGTTTCCCCGAGGAAAAAAACTATGTTCATTGTCACTTGTGTTTGATTGTTATGCTTGTTATTCTCTCAGTTAAAGATCCTAATATAATGCTAGCTTAAATGTTAAAATCTAACATGGTATCAAAGCTAACCTGAGAAGAAGACACTATGCAGCTGTGGAAACTAGGGCTTCCTACTTTTTGGATCTCTCTCCACATATTTTCAACAAAAGAAGGTTGGGCTGACTCTCCTTCCTTGGGCGCATCTGTTGTAAAGGAAAATGTCCTATGGCTAGGGTTTAAGAGGCCATCAACGTACTGGGGTTGAAAGAGAGATGCACAATGTTCAACAAGTATATATAAACAAGATTCAGATATGAGAAAGGTCCACACCTGACGAATCGAAGGCTGGTCCAAGATTTCTCTTCAATCCTCTTCTTGCTCCTCTCGCTCCAAGAGACCTGCAAAACAAGTTATACCTTCCTCAAGCCATTATGACCACATATAAGACAATGATAATCAAATGAATATGAAACAATGATCTGAATAACATTATAATATGATCATAAATAGAAATTCAATCACACATTGAACAATGATTTGGGAAGAAGAAGGACATCACATCTTTATTAATCTTGAAAACAAGTACAAGTATACCTTCTCTTCAAGTTTGGCACCTCATGAAACCTTGATCTGGTTCTGCTGCTTCTCTTCTCCAAAGAACTCAGCCTCCAAGCTCTGCAACACAAGGGGAAGACCTCCAGGGAAAAGGTGTGGGCAAAGAGAGTCCCGATTCCTCGAGCATAACAATGCAGAAATTCAAGTCCCCTTTCATGGACCTCCCTACCTCTATTTATATGGTAAACAAGAGATAGGGGTGAAGACAAAGTGGTTACAACTGAAGGAGTCAGTTGTATAACTATCGAAGCTAATCCAAAAGGCGTGTTTTTGTGTTTAAATGTTAAGAAACACATTCGCGACTATGAAGGAGGAAAACCCGTGAATGATCTCTGAGTTTTCACAAGAGCAACCCGTGAATATATGCATTTGCGACTTGTAATATATGGGACTCACGAATGATTCGCGACTTTCATATAAGGAGAGTCGCGAATACCAAAAAAATGCATTTTTAAGGTATTTCTAGGCATTTTCAGACTTTGGTGTCTTCTGAAAGTTTTAGCTAACTAAAATACCTTTCCAACGGTGCAGAAATGAGGTCAAACGGAGTTCCAAAAATCAAGATATGGGTCCTCCAAGATAGGTGTTTTTTCAGTGACTTTCATGAAGTGTCGTCATGGAAATGTCGACATGCGACGGAATCATGGGAAAGTGGTCACAGGCAGAGAAGTGTCATTTTGAGCTATAACAGATGCCCCCTAATGTGTGAGGTTAGAGGGGAAGACGATAGCTAAAATACATTATAAAGGAAACGGGTGAGTATGGAGAGAGTAGAGAATCCAAGATCAAAAGGATCGAGTGAAGGTACCTGAAAGAGAGATAAATGTCAGAAAAACTGATCTTTGGGACATACACGTCCATATACAAAACATCGCCATAAAGATAAAGGTGGATCCAACATATGTATAAATGATGAAACTATCATGGTCGCTCAATATGCAAAAAGGCGCCATATCAAATCTAAAGGAGTCATGGCCACAAATGAACAAGGTGGATCCATACTCAACAATCGATCATAGCCACAAAAATACAAGGTGGATCTATGTCTCAGCAAAATGTCATAGAAAGTATAACAAGGTCTTGCGCAACTCGGGAAATAGCAAAAATGACAATGCTACTGTCAGCCCAAGGTCTTCAATCCAAACCACCCAAAAAAGGTACGAATCCGAACCATGCGAATAAAGGAGTTGAAGTCGAACATGGAGGAAGCCGTTTGATTACCGGTCAATAATGAAAACCGTTAACAAATGCGAGGGAAACCACCATTAATGAAAATGGTCCCCAAGGTACCTAGTACATTCTAACAAGTGTGAGTACAAGGATTTGAAGTCGAACACTTGAAGAATCCATCGAGTAGGAGACATTAAGGTATCCCCACTACCCAATAGCGAGGGAAATTGCCATTGAGGACAACAATTCCCAAGGTACTGTCATAAAACTCTAAATCTCGTTCCCAGAGAAAGATGTGTTACAGTCGATAGGAAGAGATCCGTTGCAAGGAAGGCGTTAAGGCATCCTTCATCATCCAACGTGAGGTAAGTCAAAGACTAATTGGATCTGGAATTGGTACTGAATTTCACAAAAAGGACCGCTGAAGACATGATGTAATGAACTGAGACCAAGGAATGGCTGACACAAAAGTTCAAGGCAACTGCAGGATGGTCGACAAAGGTTTAATCCTTGAACAGTGAGCACGACACAAAAGTGACTTAGGCAGCTTTTGAAACGAAAGGACCAACGAAACAAATCTGTAATGTAGGAGACATTGACAGATTCCCCATATAATTGGAAAAGAGACCAACTAGAGGAGTAAGAAAACTCTGAATCAGGATAAAGTCAAAAGACTTAGGACCCAACGGTTGATAGACTCAAAACTGGTGCTTTGTTCAAGGAAACAAGACTTGCCGCCATGATGTAAAAGACATGGAAATAAACCTTCCCCTTCCCTTCTTTCTTGTAAAGGTTTAACGAGTCCAAGAAAGCAAACTCGGGACCGTCTTCATTTTTTGACAAGCTCGAAGAAAAGAAAGAAGAATGCTTGATAAGGCACTGATTCGTGGATTTTACAAGCCTGAACTAGTACATGCTCGACGGTGTTTTCATAGTTTAGAGAGTCTGAAAACTCCAAAGAAGACTCCAGGGGGGGCCTTTTTCGTACAATTTAGTCTCCTGAGGCCGAAAAAGTATAAAACAAACCAAAGAAGAACTCTCTTAACTTTCGAAGAAGAAAAGATGCACCTTTTTCATATTTAGTCAGGAAGGTCCGAAAAAGGTTAAATTACCACCTACCCAACGCTCCTTCAAAAGCAGCATATAGCCTGAGTTTTACGAGTGTGAAGGAAGGCAAGATTACTTGGAAAGATCCATTTGATTACGAGAAATGGGGATTACAACAATAAACTCGATGCTTTGTTCTTTAGGGTTTAACGAGCATGACAAAGACATAATGTACACTCAGAATCTTTTTCATGTTTTGGTTCAAAGCATGAAAAAGAGAAAACTAAGCTCATACCGGGGTTCCTTTTCTATAAGTTTAGTCCCTCAGGTCCGGAAAAGAGATAAACCTATGCCTGAGAATACTCTTCTGAATTCAAATAGAAAAGAGAGGGATCCTTTCTCATATTATTCCACATGGTCCGAGAAAGAGATAACCTACCACCAATGTGGATGCCCATTCACATATTCTTAACGACGATGAATGGACAAGTTTACTCGGTAGTCAAGTCTATTTTAAGGAGTCATACTTGGGCCTAAAGAAACTCATAATCTTTCCTATGAAGTTTTAATGAGTCCGAAAAAGTCAACTCGCGGCCTCCTTACTGTTTTTAACGAGCTCGAAGGAGAGTAGAAAGAATGCTCTAAATGTGAGGAGACGAGTGTCATAGACAGGCGAAACTAGTTCCAAGCGCAAGGAACAAACCTATGCATAATGCAAGGAAAACGATCAAGATAAGGACACTTAGGGAACGTCTCCTCGGGTTAAAGGGTGTCAAGTTGCAAAGGAAAAATGATACAAGGCTGAGCGGTGATGAGAACAAAGATGATGGCTTATACAATGAGCGAAAAGCGTGGAAGCTGGCATCAGGCTCATAAGCGCGAGCAAGGCATATGCAAATGCAATTACAGCTTGAACAACAAGGTGAGGCCCATAAACAGTTGTGAATCCAACTAATAATCCTGTCTCCAAGAAACAACAACATCAGAAGAAACGATCCGATGCGGGTCACTTTGGCAGAAACACTTGTGACTTTGCTATCTTCTACAAAAGGAAAAGTCAAGGAAGAATCAACCGAAGAAGATTCTATAGGACCAAGGCTCGAGGGTTTATAATCAATAAGATCAACCTCAGAAGAGAAGAGAAAATCAATAAGGGAGATAGAGTCTGTAGGAACAAACTCAATATCACAAGAGCTGAGAAATTCATAAGAAAAATTCAAACTCATCAGGATCACTGACTTGCTTTTCAAATGAAGAAAAAAGACTCAACAAAAACCAACATAAGAAAAAAGGAAGGCTTACTAAGCAAATCAGGGTTAGACTTAATCACATCTGAAAAAGAAGGTCAGACTGTATCAAAGACTCTAGGAAGACTTAATCCGAAGGGAGGAAATCATCCGAGATAGGACACATATCTGAACTTTCAACTGGATGTACAGAGTGGAGAGAAGACTCTATAATCTGTATAGGATGACTCACTCGATCAACTGCTAGGACCAAGTCCCGAGAAGGTAAGCATGAAAATAGAGGCTGCTTCTCAGTAGCAATTAAACACAAAAGACAAGAGGCCACATAGTTCACCTGTGGCGGGGTAGTGTCTACAGAAACACTGGGAATCAATAAAGGAAAGACTTGGTCTCTAGTTGGGTCAGG
>LPNX010986081.1:10706-34220 GCA_001517045.1 Pseudotsuga menziesii
ATATCTAGGATTGGTAAGGAGAGGAAAACAATGGATCTGGAGTTCAACCTGTTTTAATGGAAAGCCTGGTAGTAACTAGGATAAAAAGTGGGAATTGTTTACATCTTTCCATTGTTGGCTTTCTTCTTGTCTCACTAGTTTTTGTGGTTTTTTAGGCCTATTTTCAGTATCTAGTTTTATTTTATATTATGAATCATTTGGTGGTCCATGGGTACCATGTCATCTCCTCTCCAGTTGGATCTTCAAACCTAAGATCCAATGTCACATCACCATCATTTTGAACAGCTGGCATTGTCAAATTATAAATGGGTTGTCTTACTTCTCCTTCTGTTGAGATTAGTGGTTTGGGAGTAAAACCAAATCCTTGTACAAATGTGGTTTTTTCCCGACATAAAATTTCTTCGATAGATATTAGGGATTCATCTTGACTGAACCTTATCATTTTGATTCCTTCAAAGAACACCCAAGAATAGGTTGATAGATCCATGGTTTAAAAGTTAAACAACAAAGTAGTTGGAATCAATGAGAACCTTAGAGTTCTAGGTCAAATCGACAACTTAGATTTGAGAGGGGAAAAAAGGGTAGATATTTGTTTGTTTTGGGAAATATGTAACTTTTGATATGGTTATGGAACTCTCTTAGTGTGCTCTCATGGGAAATTTTGACTATATCATGCTTTCTAAACCGTAGATATTCAACTAGGCTCATAGAAAATGGAATCCCTATATTGAAAATATTCCAAGAGTTTTGATGTTGGTGAATGGATGGGTTGTATTTTAGTTTTTATCTAAGGGGGATAGACAAGATATTGGGGATATTTTATGGGTTATTGGTTCAAGGTATTTGTTCTTATCCCGTTGGCATGGGGGGATTAACCGATTGAAAGATAAATTAGCTAGATGGCATATGTGGGTAATTATTCCATGCTTCCCTATTGAATGTTGGAATGTGAAAGGTTTTATGGAAGTGCAGATTCATACTTATGTAGGACAAGCATCTGTTGGTATCTAGACGAAAAAACCCACATGTACTTGTGGAAATTGATCTTGAAGTTGGTTTACTAGAAGAGATTCAAGTGATTTGGGAAGGTGGTTCTTTTATGCAGTGTCAGGAAAATTGAAAAACACCATTTCGCTTCCACTAAATGTCATCAGATGGTTCACTTGAAAGTTGTTTGTCCAAACAAACCTTTTGGGGTTTTGGATCTTTTGGAGTGCGATGTTCCATCGAAGGAGGATTTGTATGAACTTGATAGTGGATTAAATTTACCTATTCCACTGGAACATCTCTCGACTACTAATTTTGTTGGTAAGTTTGCTAAATCCATTCCATTTCTTGTCAAATTTCATTTTGGCGAGGAAATTTTAAGCTCATTGTCGGTTTTGAGTGGGGTTGATACTTAGGGTGATAAAGGGGAATTTTTCGAGTCGATGTTGAATTCCCTTGCCAATTTGGAAGAACCAAATGCTTGAGATCATCAAAGTGTTTTTACTAACTGTCTCGTGATATTAATTTACCTTGTGATTTTTTTTTATGGCCTAAAAACTCAGAAGAATTGCTTAAACCTCCTAAGCCTATTTTTTTCCTCTCATTTCCCTCCCTTACTAAGCAATAGACCTGCCATATTTAGGATTGCGTTTTCTCCTCTTCGATGCATGATTCTATGGATTCTCTTTCTATCCCACTCATTGGTACTTTAGAGGCTAGGAAGTACCCTTTACCAACATATTCTTTCGTTGAAACTTATAACCCTGACATTATTCAAATTCCATCGAGTCTTACAACTAATGTTTCGATTCATAAGCCAAGAAAGAATAAAAATAGTAAGGGTTCTGCTTAGAAATTTGTGGTTAATGGTGATCCCAAGGATCCCTTTCTAAAACATAGGGTTTCTTCCCCTTTTTATAAGGGTTTTTCTAGGGTCTTTGATTCTTCAAATATTTTTGTATGTAGATCTCTTATAGTTGATATATCCATTAAAGGGGTTACTCCATTAATCTTGTTTCATTTAATATTTGTGGGAATGAAAACGACCATAAAAGGTTTTCCATCTAGAGTTTTTTGGAGAAGGTACGTCCAACTATTGTTCTTATACAAGGGACTATGACATTGTCTGAAATTGCTTGTAATTATTTTTTGGAAATTAATACTTCTTGGTGATTATGTGCATTGGATTCCTCTAGTCTCTCTAAGGGATTACTTGTCACTTGGAATTTGGTTTTTATTGATTTGAAGGCTTATTTAATCAATGCAGGTATTTTAGTTGAAGGAAAGTTCAAGGGTTTTCATAATTTTATATGGATTTTAAATATATATGGTCCTTACCACCATAATAATACATTATGGGAGCAGGTAGCTCTTTCAGGAATACTTGCAGATAATTCTCTTACTTTGGCAAGTGATCTCAATTTTACTATGTCTACTAAAGAGACATGGGAAGTAGGGAATGCAATCGATCCTTTATTTGATTTCTTCTAATAATTTTTTGAGGATGTGAAGTTGGTGGATATCATTCCTAATGTTCTTGTTCTGACTTGGTGTAGTGGCTAGTATGGTGCTACTGGTATTGCAAAACAGTTGGAAAATATTTTCATGTGTGAAGATTTATGTGATTTGATGGGACATTATCGTTCCTGCTCCTATTCTAGTGGAATTTCTAATCATAAGGACATTACTCTTCAATTGGGATTTGATAAAGGTTTTATACAATATCCCTTTAAATTTAATCCTTGTTGGCTGAAGGAAAGGGAATTTTGTGATTTTTTGGGGGAAAAATGGTTGATTCTCTTTCAATCATCTCATCCTTCATCGATGCCTAGTGTGGTCAAGAAATTATTCCTATTAAAGGAGGAGGTGAGAAATTGGGAAAAATATATAAAGGATGAAAACAAAAGAGAGTTCACTATGATTGAAGTTGATATTCGGGATTTATTAGGATGTGTCGATGAGTGTTATTTTTCTACTGAAAGAAAGGAACATCGTATTTTTCTTGAGACTGAAAAGATAAAGATTCTGAAATAGAAGGAGGAAACTTAGAGGTGAAAAGGTTGGGTTGTGTGGATTCAAGTAGTAGATAACAATACAAAGTTTTTTCATCATCATGAAAATCGGAGGATATTGACAAATGCCATTTGGAACATTAAGGGGGGTAAGAATGATGATTTTAGTGACAATAAAGCTTGAAAATCCACTATTATTCGCCATTTCTATGATATTTATTCTCAAATTAACAACTCAAACTTAGAAACGAAGTTGGAAGAAACCCAAAAATTACCCCTTTTTTTCAGTGGGGAAGATTGTTAGTCTATTAGTGTGTTGATACCCATGGACAAGTTTAAGAAGGTGATTACAAATTTCTCAAGAGATAAAATTCATGGTCCAGAAAAGTGGACTATAAAATTCTACTTGCAATTTTTTGATATTTTGGGTGACAAAATTTCTGATATTGTGTATGAATCGAGAAGGTTGCGATACGTTCCTAGTAGTTTAATGATGTGACCCATACCACACTCATCCCTAAGAAGGACAAGCCAAAAAATTACAATGATTATAATACTATACCTCTGTGTAATGTTTTCTACAACATTATTTCATCTTTTTTCACATAGGATGAAGTCTATATTAGGAATGTTTTTTTGGACTAAACAATTTGTTTTTTTTCAAATAGGCAGGTCTTGATTGTTGATGGGATAGCACAACAGTTCCTACATGAAATTAAACAAGAAAGTAACCACCTTTATCATAAATATGGATCTCATTAAGGCATATGATCGAGTTTATTGGACCTAATTTAGATTCAATCTCATCCAGATCCATCTTACTATGGAAGCTGAAAATTGGATTATGGATTGCATCACCTCGACAACATTTTTTGTGCTCATTAATGGATCTCCTATTACTTTTTCCAGTGGCAATAGAGGACTTAGAGAATGTTTTCCTCTTTCACCATATTTTTTCATTTTGGTTATTGAAGGGCCGAGTATTCTTATTATTAAGGAAAAAATAATAAAATAGCATTGGAGATATCAAGTTGGCTAAATATTTTCCCATTACTCACCTTTTATTTGTGGATGATGTTGTACTATTTGGAAATTGTTAATGTATAGAGTTAAAACATTATCATTATATTATTACTATATTTTGTGATGCTTCACTTATGGAAATCACTTTCCATAAATCTATATTTGTTTATTATCGTGACGACTTAGGTATTAGTGTTCATATAGCATCCTTGTTTTCTTACAAGATGTCTAATTTAGATGGGGTTTTAAATATATTGTTTTTTTTTCTAAAACCAAATGGGTATAAAAAAGGTGGTTGGGGAAGGTTATTTAAGAAAATTCAGAGGAAAATTGGCTCTTGGTCATTTAGGTGGTTGTCACTCGAGGGGAGACTTGTATTAGTCACTATTGTTCTTTGAAGTATCCCAGTATTTTGGTTCTCATTGCTCATCATTTTGGAAGCTATGGTATCTATCATTAGAAGGAAAATCTTTCATTTTTTATGGGTTGGAAAACCGGAATTCTCTATATTTCATCTTGCACCTTGGGAAAGAATCCCAAATCCTAAACATCTGGGAGGGTGGAGTGTAAAAAATATGAACTCATTTAATAAGGATTTATTTGCAAGATTTTGTGGTGTAGCATTTTTATGAGGGATTATAGGGAAGAACTGTGAAAGTTAATTATCTGAAATTTCCTCCTCTATCCCATTGGTTTTGTTCTACTATGAAGAAAATTTAGAATGTTTCTTCTATTTGTCGTACTCTACTAAATTCTTTCATCATTATTAGACAATCTATTTTTTGGGATGTTTGTGGAGAGGCATCCAAGTTTTTCTCAGTTTCGATCCTTTTATTGGTCTCGCTCATAATTACAAGCTATCCTAAGATCTTATTATGGACTTACACATAAAAAAAAATTATGGTTCTTAATCTATGTTTTAGTTGCAATGGAGTGGGACAATTGTATGAGGTGGGTATTATTATGGAAAATTATAAAGATAAATTGGTTTGGAATTACAATAAGAGGAATTGTTCGGTAAATTCTAAGATGGGTTAGAATATTATTAACAGGAGGGGTCGGAGGATATTTCACGCAAGTGGACAAATTCTATTTGGTGATGGCAATATCCTCTAAAAATTAAGTATTTCTTTTTGTTATTTTTTGATAGAAATATTTTGACATGGGATTCTCTACAAACAAGGGGTATCATTGCTCTTAGTATGTGTATTATCTGCAAGTATGATTGGAGATGGTGGACCATATTTTTGGTAATTTTCCTTTTTATCAGGAAGTGTGGGTTGAACTGGGCAAGAGACTTTATATCTTTGTTTCCTGGGTGTATCGAAATTTTGAAGCCAATATTCAGGTTTGGATGAGAAACCAGATAAATTTTAAAGAATTACTTTTTTTTACTATATGGGAAGTTTCAAAGGCAAGGAACAAAATTATATTACACAATTAGACCTAATCTTGTTCAAGAAAGTATCAAAGTGGCTATTTTTTTTAATTTTAGTGGTCTTTAGGACAACCTCATCTCGTGTATTTGATGTAAAATATGCCTAGTGGTTTCAATGATGGGGAATAACAACAATGGATGTGTTGTGCATGGAGGGTATTAAACTTTCAGTTCGAATCATGTGATTAAGTTATGGACAGGGGATAAAATAATACAAATACAAAGGAATAACTTTTTGCATTATGGGGACTTATTTTTTATTCAAAAAAAAGTGGTAAAAAATCCATTCAGATTGTTGGGAACTCCAAATCTATCATAGAACGGGCAAGATGATTCTCTTCTTTACACTCTTTGTTGTTCGATCATTGCGTGGTCAGATTTAGGATGTTGATTTCTGATTTTACTCAAGTTACTTCTCAACATATCTACAAGGAATACAATGGTGAATGATATAGGCTATCCAATAAATCCATTGGTGATATGGATGGGAGGATATCTTTTAAGGAATTTAGATATGGAGCTCTTTTGGCCTCTAGTATTGTGAGGTTCTTTTGATGTAGCCTAATTTATGTTCACTAGTATTTCAGTGGTAAACATATTGTTTTATGTTAGTAGCCTTTATTGGTTTTTTGTTTGTTTGAGATGTTCAATTTTTGGACATGTAAGAATTTGAATATGTGTTTCATCTCTTGCGCATGGGAGATGTAAAGAGTATGAAAATATTACAAGAGTGTTATAGTGTCATGATCTGACAATAACTTTTACTTCTTTGTATTATGGTTATTGCTTAATGCAATTTTGATTCCATGAAATATCAAGTTGTTTATTTTGATGTGAAAATAAAAAAATAAAGATAACTAATGACATTTTGGTTTTTAATATTATTTTTATTTTATTTATTTAGTTTAGTATAATAATGAGGTTATTTTTTCTATTTAACTAGTTATTAATTTTAGTGCTAATTTTAAATTTTAATTATAATTTTTTTTTATTAAAATTGTTAAATATCAATACATTTTAAAATTAAAATTAATAAAAAAATTAGATATGATTATTAGTTTGACTTATATAACAAGTAAAAATAGACTTTGAAGTAAAAATAGACATTTTAATTATTATTGGGTTTATTTGACTGATTTATTATAAAATGATTTACTAGATTATAAAAAAGAAAAGATTAATATTTGTATGCAAGTTGATGAAGTCTTTAACTAACTGAAAAAAATTAGGAATTAGAAGAAGTAGAGGAAACCAAGTTCGACTTGATTACCAAATCCACAACATACTTCACATACGTAGAGAAAGTTGTTGAGGATGAATATGAACACTCGAGGCATTCCTAAGAGGTGCCATTTATCTAGTTTCTAATGATGACTAACATTCCCCTTCTAAATGGTTTCTAATGATGACTAACATTTCCCATATTTCATTAGCCTATGTTTCATTTCACTTTTACTCTGGTTATCTGGTTATCATAGTTATATTTGGAAATTTGCCATAGTACTTAGAAATTAAAAAGATGATTGTTTTAAAATATTTTTATAAATTTTGAAAGACTATGGTCATAAAATCTTTTTTTGGTTGGTCAAGTTTTCCAATTGACTATTCATTCTAAATTTCTGTATTTTTCTTTATTAACTTAAATAATTAAGTTATAAAAAACATAAAAACCATAATTTAGAAAACAAATAAAACAAATTTCAAAGGAAGGAATTCCTAATGATGGAGATGTAACTTACAACTTTTGTTCATACATTAATTCACATAGATATATATGAATTATGATATGTAGCTTATAATTTTGGTTGATACATTAATTCATATATATATATGAATTATGAAAAATAAAATTCTTCAAAATATTAATAGTTTTAAAATATTTTAAATTAGAATTTTAATAATTAAATTGTAAAAAAATATATTTAAAGTTTAAAATAAAACAATTTTTTTTTATTAAAAATCATACATTAAATTATTAAATTTAATTCATGTTTAAAACATTATAATTGATATTCCCTCATAATTAAATTATAAATAGAAAGGATAAGAGTTATGATGAATAGTGAAATACCAAATGAATTTTAAAAAAAAACTCTTTTTATGAAAATTGAAGTCATAATTTTAAATAAAAATAAATGTTAAAACAATTAAATACACAAAACTAAATACAAAACAATTACATCAAATAAAGAATAACAAATGATGATGATGATGATGATGGTTAAAGTCCCGTGAGACCAAACTTTGGTTTCTGGAACCTAAATTTGGCTTATCGAACCTAAATAAACGAATTATTTAGTTTGTTTCAAAATTGTATTTCTATGTTCCTCTCGATCTCACTATAATTTTGACAAGTTAAAAGACTAGGAGGGTGTACGTAGGGCACTCTAAGATCAAGTGATTTTCATCCTCAATGTTCATATTGCCACAAAGATGGCATATCCTTTCCACTTGAGGGTGTTTTAGGAACTTCCCAACGACCTGTTTAATTATGGAACTCATCAGAATTTGTTCTTATCTTGGTTATATTAATTTTTTTCTTTGTAGTTAAAACAGATAGATACTTTTGATATTCTAGAGTAGGGTTGATGACATCCATATAAAACTTTAACTTTCTTTTAGCCTCTCAATCTTTCTCACACCACATTTTCTCTTTAAACTTAGAACTAACAATTTTTAATGTTATTAATATTTTGCAATGCAAAATTTTTCGTCGATCTCCCAATGGTTTAATAGGCCATGGTATCATTATACCAACCTCGCTTGAGCCTTAGGTGGTTATGGCTAGAATTTAAAACTAGCTTAGGAAGTCTGTGGTCTCCCATGCTATTGATTTTGTGCTTGTACAACACGAGCCTAGTCATAGCTAGGCTCTTGATACAGGAAAGACTCACTTCTATAAGGAGAATAGGGTAGGGTGTATTGCTTTGAATTTTGAGGTTATGCATTATAAAACACTTCTGGATTTGCTCAATCTTTCTTTAGGATTCTCTAAAAATGTTGCAACCCCAAACCTCACACCCATAAGAAATACTAAATTTTATCTTTCAAAAATAAATTTTAAACATTGTAATCTATGTCCCTAAAGACCATAATTAAGAAAAAGCAAAAAAATACACAATAGTCAAACATCATTTAAAACATAAAAAAATACAATAGAGTTAGTAAAAGAGTATTTACATTCAAAACCAACGCAAATCACAAATATTTAATAGTAAACTATTTTGAAAACCCAAAGAAAATAAAAAGATTAAAAACAATCCTAACAGGATTAGAAATAGTCTAAGTAGAGATACATCCATTTTTCCATCTTAATAATTATAGTTTAATAAGTATAACCAATTATCTTCCTATCTTATTCTTAAAATTGCATTATTCTTTACTAATTATTTTAATAAAAACAAATCTCTTAATTATACATCACCAACTTTTATGAATAAAAACAAATTTCATAAAATAATATCATATACACATACTTTAATTTAATAATCCAATTCCCTTACCAACCATATAGATAAACTAAAAATAATACTATATTGACACACACCAATCCGATGATCCAAATTTCTTACAAACAATATAGATAAACCGAAAGGATGAAGTTGAGATAAATTTATTTAAAAGAAAAAAAAACAATATTAACCATGTTTTTTTCCTTATTGAATTTTATGAATAGAATGCAAATTAAGAAAAGGATTCAAATAATAATTTTAATTAAATATCATTTTTAATATTTATATTTATAATTTTTTTATTATACAAAATTAATAAAACAAATACATATATTCATTAAATTCTCCAATTTAACAATAAAAAAAATGCTTAGAGAAAACTAGATTCTAATCGTGAGGAATCGATAATATAGAATTTTAACTTTAACAATAATAAAAATTCTTATCGAAATCTAGATTCTAATCATGAGGAGTCGATAATATAGAATTTGTAGCCAAAGAATTTAAAATTAAGTTTTTTTAATCCATGAAATTTTAATTATATATTTATTTTTAAAAAAAAACTTATTATACCATAATTAATAAAATAAATATTATCTAATCTAAAATTTAAAATTTTCACTAAATTTGAGAAAACTAAATTCTAATTATGAGGAACAGAAAATGTAGAATTTTCAAGCTTCGTCTATGAGTCAAGGATTCAGTGGTTATCTAGTCACAACATAACATTATGTTTGGGTGGACCTTGACGTTTCCATTATATTTGGGGTGGACGTCTGTTTCATATAAAAGTGAGTAATTATGATTGTCAGTTAAAATTTTGGTAAGTCGTTTCCACAAATATATACACGAATAATCTAAGCGAGTGAAAAATATTTTTGAGCAAAAGATTTCTCAAGAACGAATGAAGGTAACCGACATTTTGAACCAGGACATGTACTAAATAAGTAAATAGAATAATAGGACGTGGATAAAAAGTAAGTCATTATGGTTTGAAATGGCCCATTGGAATGCCATCCATCCTTGTTTTGTGATGGCGCTGTGGGATATGACTATGTATTAAGTAAGTATATATTTTAAATTGAGTATACGAGTGGGTTTAATGGTAAACATGTGTTATCTCTTTAGAGGTCACAGGTTTAAAATTAGTGGGGATAGGGATGTTCATTGGTCTATTGTGACAAGGCAAGACGGGTAGCTGGGCGACCCCTGGGATAGAGGCTCACCAGTCACAAGTTATTGATATATGTAGTTTGCAAGCTGTTGGATATACTCGAGAAGTCGCTGTTTCCATGGTAAAAGAAAAAGTATACATCTTATGGTGGTGGGCCAAGTCACCAAACTTGTTAGTGGACTCTTTCAACTAGGGCTGATTTATAACCTAGAATAATTATTACAGGTGGAATAATTAAACCGCAATGAATTTCCATTTTAGCATTTTCTTACCTTCTTATTCGTTTTTTAAAGATAGCCACCCATATCGTTGAATAGAACCTAATCCAAAGGAGGGACATAGAGGCGTGTTCCTTTAAGGTTCTCCCATCCATGCATGATATTTTTATAACTAATAATATAGTGCAACTATCCTGGATGATTTAATATGCTTTAGCATGTATAATTGCATTTATTTTGGCGTTTGACCAATAACCCAGTTGGCCCAAGTGGCAACTGGATTGATATATGAGTTGGTTACACGTGGCTCTCTCATCGCCACATCTCGTTTCTATATATCTCCATGCACTCTCTTGTTTATTCATTCATTCAGAAAGCGAAGCAAAGTATTGCATGGCTTTCGCTAGTAGAATTCAGTGTTGGCTGTTATTGTCAGTTTTCCTGTGTCTCTGTCTTGTGGGATGCATGGAGGCAATCAAAAGAACGCCCCGTGCAACTTTATTATTAGGTATGCCCACAGACAGTTAATACTAGATGCATTGCATACACAAAACAAAACAAAACAACAAAAATATAATCGAACAAGTTGTTTTTTTTTATAGAAATTGCTCCATGATGACCACATATTACTTGTTGGCTGTTATTATCAGTTACAGATTCGCTCTGATCACCACATATTATTTGTTCTAACTGGCTGTTACAGATTCTGACCTGCTGAATGCGAACCGAAAAGGAACATCCATTCAAGGCGTTGGAATTGTCAAATCCGAGTCTGTACTAACCGAGGTGTGGAGTGCTTGTTTGTTCCCTAACTATAATATTATTGTATGGAACGTCCTTAATTATATTTAGGGTTTGGTTTGATAAACCAGGAAGAGATATCAATTTTTGAGTCTTTATTTAGTGCAGGAAGCTGAAATGGCAGAGGAGGGGAGGATACTATGGCGGCTTGAGCTTAAAAAACATGTACTTTCGTTCATCTAACGAACCAACAGCAAAGTCAACCATTGATTTTGTTGTTGGTCCGTTGGATGGACTGAACGTACATGTTTGTTAAGGATGGCCCAATTATTGGCAGAGGGTAACAGCTTGATGGGAAACACATTCATCTACCCGCCTTCGGGTGCCAATCACGACCATGATCCCAGACACCCCCTTCACGGAAATGAAAATGGAACAAACCAATAACTGATTATTGTTGAAGATTAATACTTAGAATTACTCTGTAACTAAACGGATATGCTACCGTTGTGATAAATTATAGTTATGTAAAATGTTGTTTAATGTATTGTAAAGAAATAAATAAGTGCTGATTTTAATATATGATTGTGGTACTCTTCAATTAATAAAAAAATGTGTTTAGTTTATTCTATTTCATTTTAATCTTCGTGCCCATGATTTATTAACAATGGTGGTTATATTAAAATAACATAAATGTATAAACTTTTATTAATAGTATTTATGAAAGTGTGTAAATTTTTATTAATAGTATTTGTGAAAATAAATATGTCTACAAAGATTGAAGTTGTTGTTCATAACCTTTGTTGATTATTAGCAACCAGTACAAGAGATAAGCCCACCATTCAAGACTTCGTGTATCTATGGTTGGAAATAAGAAACGGAACTTTATTTAAGTTGCCACCATATATATATAGCTATCTGCCTTGCCATTGGGGAGACAAGAAAATTATTGTAAGCGGAAGGGAAATTGTTATTTATCATTATGACGTATCTGTCAAATTAAAAGCTAGCTTCATTGCTGCCAGAAATCTGTGTGATGCAGCTAAAATTGTTCTCAGAAATTTTTGTTTGCCATGTTTTATTTACAAAATATAGTAAGCATATAATTTTGGGCAATAAATAATAGATATATGAAGAGAGATTGTTGTTGTAATTGATGATAACAACAAATTAAACCAAGAAGAGCTCGAGGAGGTGAATCCAACTTGGGAATTCTACTTTTAAGAGGGTGGTGATGAGACAACACGATGGAGTACCTGCATGCTGCAAGAATCTGAATATGTAGAAAAGAAAATAGAAATCCATTTCAGAAGAAGTTCTTTATTTTATGTTATTATGTTAATCAAGTTTTTAAGTTTTTTTAATTGTACTGTTAAGAGGATGTGTTGAAGATTAACACTTACAATTAGTTTGTAACTAAACGAGTTATGTTATAGTTCTGATAAATTATAGTTATATAAACCATTGTTCAATGTATTGTAAAGAAATAAATAAATACTAGCTTCAATATAATTGAGGCACCCTCCAATTAATAAAATTTCTTGTTTAATTGTACTATTTCTTATTAACAATTATGAGAGATGTCTTATTAACAATTATGCTGAGAGCCATGTTAGAGGTACTAGTTATGTAAATATAGTTTTCCCAGCCATACTTGTTCGCTTCTACTCAGTCATATATGTTTAGGGAATTATCATCCAGTAATCATAGAGGTTCTTAGAAAATGAGGAGCTTAGAAATTTAAGTGGTGTTCTGCCACTTTCTTTTTCTCCCTGTAGCAGCCTTCTCCTCCGGGAGAGAGAATGTCTTAGGCCTGTAAATATGATATGAATCCAAATGTGTGAAGTGTTGTTTAATATTTAGAATTGAGGGCTGATGCACAATCATGGACTCCTTTAAAGACACTTTAGATGCCACATAATACTGGAAAAAATGGGAAACTCTGACTTTAGGTGACAATTAGGGGTACTTCCCTAACGTTTTTGAAGATGAAGTAAAAAGAGAAAATATAGGTAATTGAATCAGCTTTCATAATATATAGCATTTATGCAGACAAAATGTGTGTAAATGATTATAAAATTAGTTTTCGTGAAATTGGGTTTTCAAATTTTTAGCACATCTTAACATATATGTTTATGCGGGTGCAACAATATATGAGGTAAATGATGTGAATCTGGGATAAAATCTTGCAAAGATATAAAGGACATATGGGCCTAGTGCAACACTATTTATTCAGAATTTTTCATGAATTATTTTTTATTATTATTAATTATTGAAGTCACAAAAGCTTGAAATTAAAACGTTATGTGTGGGTGCAACACTTTAGGGGAAAAAATTAATGAAATCCTTGATTTCTAAATATAAGATCGTAGAGCTTGATCTCGTCTGGTGCACCCTATAGTTTTCATGGGAAATGGTGATGGAAATCAAAAGTTATATAAAAAACAATCCATGTATCTATTTTCAAAAACTGACGTGTGTCATTTAGAAAAATAATTATAAATAAATAAAACATAGTTTTGAAGGAAAAAATTACATATTCAGAATCGTAAGATCGTACTCTACAATATTCTAGATTTTCATAAAAAAATATTATGTATGTCATAGCAAAACACGCCATCTAAACTGAGCTTATTGATAGAGTTCTAAAAGACTAGCAATAGCCCTGGTTTATTTGTCCTATCCAATAGGTTCGGTAGTACGAAGCTATTTCTGAACATAATGCCAAACCTTATTCCTGTCGATTTTTTTAATTTTAAAATAACGCATATGCGTTATAGTTTATTCATATCGCATATGCGATATGAATAAGCTATAACACATATGCGTTTTTGCTTAACTAATTTGGTACGAGAGTAAAAAAGAGTAATGGCATCCTTATCCCATTATAATACTATTTGGACAACACTATGATGGACACAAATAATTCCTCTTTTTAACGGTGAACGAAGCCATGGGCTATGCATCCAAGAAAATAGGGTGGTGAACGAAGCCATGGGCTGTGCATCCAAGAAAACAATAATTCCTCCCATCCTTCAATCTATTCAGCTTCAAGGGAAAATTTGCAACAATGACGAAGATATTGAAGATTTATTTATGTCAGCGCTCAAAGGATGTTATAAAGTCACGGAAATTCTTGTTTGGTAGATCTTTTTGATGTAAAAAAGCTAGAATGAGTACCGATGGATCGACATATTCTCTCACTGCAAACTACTAGTGATGATTCGTCGATAAGCGATAGGTGACTTTAGTCAACATTTTTATAGTTATCGTGTTCTTTTAATCATCATCATGTTATTTTAATCCTTGATTAAGGATGTCCGGTTCTTTTAATCTTTTATTAAGGATGGATGGCCAAAATTCAATCAAATGGCATATATATCTTACTAATATTTATCATTTGCCACGTATAGAGCCAAAGTTTCAAAGTCATCATCATCATAGTCATCATCCTCATCCTCATCATCATCACCATCATTTTTCATCATCATCGTCATCATCATCATCATCATCATCATCATCATCGTCATCATCACCATTATCATCATCATCACCATCATCATCCTCATCGTCACCATCATCATCATCATCATCATCATCATCACCATCCTCGTCATCATCATCATCATCATCATCATCACCATCATCATCTTCATCCTCATCCTCCTCATCATCATCATCACCCTCATCCTCATCATCATCATCATGGTCATCATCATCATCATCATCATCATCACCCTCATCCTCATCATCATCATCATGGTCATCATCATCATCATCATCATCATCACCCTCATCCTCATCATCATCATCATAGTCATCATCCTCTTCATCATCACGATCATTGCTCATCATCATCGTCATCATCATCATCATCATCATCAGCAGCATCATCATCAGCATCATCACCACCCTCATCCTCATCATCATCATCATCATCATCACCATCATCATCATCCTCATCATCATCATCATCATCACCACCACCATCATCCTCATCATCATCATCATCATCATTGTCATCATCATCATCTTCATCACCCTCATCCTCATCATCATCTTCCTCCTCCTCATCATCATCATCATTGTTCATTATCATCGTCATCATCATCATGATCATCCTCATCCTCATCATACTCATCATCCTCGTCCTCATCATCATCATCATATTTGTTCATCATCATCATCCTCATCATCATCATCATCCTCATCATCATCATCACCCTCATCCTCATCGTCATCGCCATCATCATCATCATCCTCATCCTCATCCTCATCCTCATCATCATAATCCTCATCATCATCCTCATCATCACCACCCAAATCCTCATCATCATCATCATCATCATCATCACCCTCATCCTCATCATCATCATCATAGTCATCGTCCTCCTCCTCCTCCTCCTCCTCCTCCTCATCATCATCACCACCCTCATCCTCATCATCATCATCATTGTCATCATCATCATCATCGTCGTCATCGTCATCATCATCATAGTCACCATCCTCCTCCTCCTCCTCATCATCATCATTGTTCATCATCGTCGTCGTCGTCATCATCATCATCCTCATCCTCATCATAGTCATCATCCCCATCCTCATCATCATCACCATCATTGTTCATCATCATCGTCATCATCATCATCATCATCCTCATCATCATCATTGTTCATCATCCTCATCATCATCGTCGTCATCATCATCATCATCATCATCCTCATCCTCATCATCATCATCATCCTCATCCTCATCATCATCACCATCGTCCTCATCATCATCATCATCATCATTGTTCATCATCATCCTCATCATCGTCGTCATCATCATCATCATCATCTTCATCCTCATCATCCTCATCATCATCATCATCATCACCCTCATCATCATCATCATCATCATCATCATCACCATCACCCTCATCCTCATCATCATCATCCTCATCATTGTTCATCATCATCCTCATCATCCTCATCATCATCATCCTCATCCCCATCATCATTGTCATCATCGTTATCATCAACATCATCATCCTCATCCTCATCATCATCATCATCATCATCATCATGGTCATCTTCATCATCATCATCACCCTCATCCTCATCATAGTCATCATCCTCCTCATCATCACCATCATTGTTCATCATCATGATGATCATCATCATCATCCTCATCACCCTCATCATCATCATCATCATCACTGCCCTCATCCTCATCATCATCATCACCACCACCCTCATCCTCATCATCATCATCACCCTCATCCTCATCATCATCAGCATAGTCATCCTCCTCCTCCTCCTCCTTATCATCATCATTGTTCATCATCATCGTCATCATCATCATCATCATCCTCATCCTTATCATCATCATCGTAGTCATCATCCTCCTCCTCCTCCTCCTCATCATCATCCTCATCCTCATCATCATCATCATCATAGTCATCCTCCTCCTCCTCATCATACTCATCCTCATCATCATCATCATAGTCATCCTCCTCCTCCTCCTCCTCCTCCTCATCATCCTCATCATCATCATCATAGCCATCATCCTCATCATCATCATTATCATCATCATCGTCATCATCATTATAATCACCATCATCATCCTCATCCTCATCATGGTCATCATCATCAACATCATCATCATCATCACCCTCATCCTCATCATCATCATCATAGTCGTCATCCTCCTCCTCCTCATCACCATCATCACCACCATCATCACCATCACCATCCTCATCCTCATCATCATCACCATCATCATCGTCATCATCATCATCATCACCATCATCATCCTCATCCTCATCATCATCGTCATCATCATCACCCTCATCCGCATCATCATCATCATGGTCATCATCACCCTCATCCTCATCATTGTCATCATAGTCATCATCACCATCATTGTTCATGATCGTCGTCATCTTCATCATCATCATCATCCTCATCATCATCATCATCATCACCACCCTCATCCTCATCATCATCATCATTGTCATCATCACCCTCATCCTTATCATCATCATCATAGTCATCCTCCTCCTCCTCCTCATGATCACCATCATTGTTCATCATCATTGTCATCATCATCATCATCCTCACCATCATCATCCTGATCCTCATCATCATCCTCACCATCATTGATCATAATCGTCGTCATCATCATCACCATCAGTGTTCATCATCATCGTCACCATCCTCATCATCATCATAATCATCACCATCACCATCATTGTCATCATCATCACCATCATCATCCTCATCCTCCTCATCATCATCATCACCCTCATCCTCATCATCACCATCATGGTCATCATCATAATCACCATCATCACCCTCATCATCATCATCATCATCATAGTGATCATCCTCCTCATCATCACCATCATTGTTCATCATCATCCTCATCGTCATCGTCATCATCATCATCATCATCCTCATCATCAACATCATCATCATCATCACCACCCTCATCCTCAGCATCATCATCATCATCATCATCACCTTCATCCTCATCATCATAGCCATCATCCTCATCATCATCATTATCATCACCAGCATAGTCATCATCATCCTCATAATCATCGTCGTCATATTCATACTATTCATTATAGAAGTTTAACATATTTCAATCCAAGTTTGTTATGCATTTGATATTTAATATTTTAATATTTGATAAGCATAGATAAATGTAAATTGCATATTCAGTGAGCACTAAATCGCATATGCGATATATCCCATATGCACTAAATCACATATGCATTTTGGAGATCATGTAAAAAACATGCCTGTTAATTAAAAAGCATTGTATCAATATCACATATGCGATATATTGGAGGTGTGTTATATCGCATATGTGATATGTATGCGATATGTGTTGTATAAAAAATGTTGGGTTGTGTGTTGTGGGCCAGGTTTACTGTAGAAAAAGACATAATTCATCTAAACCAGCGCACAAAGAACTGTTCAACGTGCAATTTAATCATTACTTACATAATTCCATAGTTTTGTATCGGTTTGGGTGGATTTCAGTGGGGAATGTATGTAATAGAGGTCGAAAGTCAGCAAGGAAGGTGCTTACACCGGAAGAAGCAAAAAATAAAAAATAAAAAAAGAGGGAAGATTCAAGAAATCGTCGGCATTCATTACATGAGCAAATAGTTCCCATTCCCCACCCATTCCCCCTCAAGAGATACCTGACGTAGAGGCTGAGGAAGATAATGCAACATTAAAGGAAGCTAGTTATACAGAAGTTGATATTATTGATCCATTAGTAAACGGACAATATTGTGAAGAGTTCAATAATTATGTTACTCCCAATGCAAATGTGACTCAGCAACAACCATGGTCGGTGGTTCAATCTCCTAATCGAAGTTGTTAGCCTGTAGTGGATGTAAACATCACTCCAGCATTTCAAATGACAACAAATTTTGCATCAAAACGAAAGAGAACTCCTAAACGAATACAAGTGGACGAGAGCGAATTGAATTCCATGGAAGGTAAGGTGGCTAAATGCACTATCCTTCATCATTGTTCTCAAATAACAAAACAATATTTTGATAACAAATCCGAAGCCAGTAAATGTCAATTGTTTTTAGCTTTGCTTAAATCTAGAAATATGGCAACTGTTAGAAGAAATTTAGGCATAAGAACAATGAAGAATATCGAATCAAGTAATCACATTGTTAAATCTCTTGTTGTTGCATTCACATCGATTGGTAAAAAAACTCGTTCACAAGACTATATGTGGCTCGTCGTGTATTTGTTGAATCAATTGTATGTAGATCCACAAGACAACGTCTTTTACTTAAATGCACATCACAAATTGTTCCTTTACATCCAAATATGCTTAAAAAATATTTTGTAAGAAGAGACAACCTTGATGTAGAGGGACAAATGGAAACATTATGGGAATTTAGCAGTAGGTTTCCCTACAAAGACATGAAGTTAGTCGAAGCAATGAAGGGCCTAGTACAAACGTTTTGGCATGATAACACTAGGACTTCTTCTAACACGAAGGATGTGTTAAAACATTGTAGGGGTTCTAGAAACAATGAACCTCGTGTTAAACATTATCTTGACATGACACAAACTCAATTGTTCGAGATGTTTAAAGTTTCCCACGTAGAGCTAAGTCTCGGGAAAAGATCTTTTGAAAAATGCAAGCCTTAGTATGTTAGAATCAATACCATCCAGAACACTTGTTGTTGTAGATACCCCATATAGTTTGACCTATATTACCATACATTTGCACATATACGTCGTTTTTTGCATCCTAACCATGTGCAGGAAAGCTCAAGTACAGTACCGCCAATGTCATCCAGAGATTTCATCCATAGCATAATCTGTCTGAGGCAACATGGGCAGACACGTTACTTAAAACCGTGTGTGTAGATGGTTCTTGCAACAATTGTGGTGGGCTATCATTATGGTCTGATTGCATCCATGAAAGTGAAGATCAAGAATTCGGGAATGCAATTGTCAAGAAGCAGAACTATTAGTATGAGACATATCAGCTACATGATGAGAAAGAAAGAAGGAAGATTAAATTGGTGACTTCACAGGTAAATTGTTGAATATTGGCATATTAATATTCATGACATATTTTTTTATGTGGTTTATTGGCATATTAATATCCATGTACCAGGTGTGAGTATGTGATTTTATTCCATAGTTTCATGGAAAGATCCAATAGTACATTCAACATGTCGATATGGCATGGTGGCAAGATGAGCAATTCAGAATATGTCGGGACACATTCCCTCTCGGAACAATACTATCACTGGTTGACTTTGCAGAAAATTACACCCTACAATACTATCAGTGGTTGACTTTGCAGAAAATACAAAGTCAATACTATCAGTCAGAGCAGGTGAGCATAATGGTGCATATCACGTATCAACATGGGCCAGATAGCAATGAAGAGAAATGTGTGATACTGAAAGAAAGTCACTTCTACATAAGTGATGACCGGACCCATGACATCCATTACATGCAACATTGATTTAAATTATTCTATGATCATGTGATAGCTGTGGATATGCCATTTTATCATCATTTCATTTGGTTAGATGGTTGTGCTGGCCAGTTCAAGAATGCATGTGTATTTGAATGGTTGTGTTTATTGCACATAAAATACAAGGTGCCACGTGTATGGAACTACTTTGAAACTGGTAATGGAAAAGGAGAGCACGATGGTGCTAGTGCATGCTTTAAAATTGCCCTTCGAAGGGAAGAGATGAAGTTTACAAGTGCTCGCCTTCGAGACGCTACATCTATAGTCCAATGGTGTGCATCTATCATGGGAGAACAGGCAACAAGGAAACACTTAGTGTGAATAATATTCTGGGAGGTGACAAATGTGGACCGATCACAAACACATCGGGTGAACACAGTGCATGGAACTCAACAGTTTCATTCAATTAGAAGCTCATACAACTCGGACCTACAAATTTGGACAAGATTGAAGGCTTGCTTTTGCAGTTCCTGTAGCATCGGTGAATGGGATGATTGTGAGTATACGGATACCGTTGATACATGGGATCGAGTGACACTTGGCACCAATTTCAATGGGGTTAATGAAATAGACCATTTGGAAGATGATCAGACATATATTTCTACAGACTATGATCACATATCGGATCTCAAACAAGCAGGTACATGACTAGTACCTAAATTAGAAAATGCATTTATGTATTGTTTACTCGATCTATGTAGAATTTAATTTATGTAGAAATTAGAAATGCAAGACCTTATTTATAAAATGTATTGTTAACTCGATCTATTTCCTTTCACAGGTCAGATATATGCAGTGGTTGCCCCAAAAAATAATGAATGGGGTTTTGACTATTGGTTGGCACGTTGCTTAGAGGGGAAACAAACCATTCTCGAACCTGTTACAAATGACAAAAATATTGAATTCCCAACCAGCTCGATGGTTATAAAAGGGGAGTACTTGACACTTGCAGCACAACAGAAAAGGAAGGCTGGCTATGTATATCAGGATTATAGACCAGGAGCTATTGTATACCACTTCACCAACCTAGTAGTTTGTATAAACAACAAGCTACGTACACTTGGTCACAAAAATAGGTCACATGTACGATACTTGCTACATCATATAGAGCACAAAAGATTGATGGACACCATCTGCACCAGAGATGATCCAGATGGCCTACTTGTATGAGTGCATTTTCATGTGCATTATTTAACCCTTAAAGTGAATTCTGAAGCACAATTTCAATTATTTAGCCTTAATTTATTCCCAATGTAATAAACCTGTGATTGACCAATAGCATTCACAGCAAGGATGATTTTAGGGGCGAATTATAGCCCAATGGCGAATTTTAAGGGTTCCCAAAATAAAGGTGGGCGAATTTTTATATTAAAATGTTATTATTTTATTTAATATATTCGCCCATTATTTATATTGTATATAGCTATGCCAAGGTAAAATAGCATTCATCGCGATTTAGGAAAATCTAGAAAAACAATATTAGCCCACGAAATTATTTATTTTTGCCCCCATTCGCCTGAATTTTTCCGTCTGCCAGGAGATTTTTGCCAAAATTCGCCCAATTTTTTCTGATTGGGAGGAGAAATGAAGATTTTTCGCCGGATTTATGGATAATAGTTTGAAAAATTGGTTTTTTGCCCAGGATTTATGGATAATACGATTAAAAATTTTCTATTTCGCTGGGATTTATGAAAACTGGTATTACTTCCACCTCGATTGGGGTAAATTGGACATAGTTCATCCTGGATTTGGATTTGTTTAGCTATATAATGGTGCAAGAATCAGGACTCAGGCTCAACATCAAGCTTGATTTTTTTGCAAATCTGTCTTTACAGTGGCTGTCAGGCTGATTCGTGGGAAGCAATTTCAGAAATTTTTCTGCACTGTGCCAGGTTAGTTTCTTGAATCTTCTTTTATTTGCAGGCTTTTCTGGTTGCTAGACCACAGCTTGATTTATTTGCCAGGGCACATGGTACAAGATTCATAGATTTCTCCACTTTTCCTTCTATTTTTCTTTAGAATTTCTGTACATATAATGCATACAGCTCTAGTTTCTGGTTGGGCCGGTTCAATGGCTCTGTACGAATTAGGAGACCAGGTGGTGAAGAGCCAATAGCTGTTTATTCTGCTATTGAGTCTTCTGATCATGCTCTTTATTTTGTTGAAATACGAATCTTGTTCCCATTTGAACAGAGGTTTCACTAGTTTATAAGAGTCCAACGTTGTTGGCAAAGTGGCAGAAAAGAAGCGAGGGCACTGTCCATATGGTGGCTATCGAACAACGAGGCGATGAAACGCTCTCGGGTGACTGTTCGAATTCCCAGTGTGTGCTTTCAGCAATGAGTGACGATTCAGTTTCTGGTCGTGGGACTTTATGTTCATAATGTTGTTATGCTTGCTTTCGGTACTCCAGAAAAACAAATCTTGATCGAGCCCATATTTGCTCTTGCCTCCTCGAGGGGTTGGGCAGAGGAACGAAATCACAAGAGCACTTATCATCACGCTTCCCTCCTTTTTCTTTTTGTAGTACCTCGATCTCGAATCAGGACCTTTCTTTTGGGTATTCCAAGACATCTAGGGCCCACGCATGGCCACTTAAAGGTATGATTCTCCTCTTTGAGGGAATCGGCAGCTATGAATCCGGGAAATGCCTCCCGGAAATGATTGTCTATAAGCAATTGGGTTACCAGTGTCAATAGCAAGTTTGATAAGCAGGCAGTTCGGAATGATCCATAGTGTTAATAATACCGGGCTGGTTCAATTTTTGTGTGCTTTGATTTGCTAACGTATCCAAACTCCCCCGCCCCAATAGAGAGATAGCAGCCCCACCTAAAACCCAGACCTTTTGAACGATCTCGAATCAGGATCTTTATTTTGGGTATTCCAAGACATCTAGGGCCCACGCATGGCCACTTAAGAGTTATGATTCCCCTCTTTGAAAGAGAACTAGCAGAGTCCTTTTGTCAGGCATGATTCTCCTCTTTGAAAGAGTAGTAACAGAGGCCTTTTGGCAGGCATGATTCTTCTCTTTGAAATAATAGTAGCAGAGGCCTTTTGTCAGGTTCCCAGTAGCTGTACAAATCCAATGGTATGGCTCCCAAGCCTCTTTGACCTAGACCCTAATAACACATTCAAGGGGGATTCTACCTACAAAATAGCCTAAGAGGTCTCGACACCTTTGACTTGAGACAACAACATATTCATTGATAGAAATTTCAACAAAGATTTCATCAGCAGGGATTCTCAATTTCTCGTGATAAAATTCTAGTTCAAACTTGTGAAGGACAATGACACCATTGCTGATCTTGGTGTTGGCTTCAATAGGAAATTCTTGCAACGCTTGCAGAGAAATATTAGGGGCGGGGTGGCTGTATGTCCCCTTCAAGCCTTATGACAGCTGAGTGAGGGCCTGTAGGCCAAATCACAGCAATAAAACGTGTTAAATTCGACAAAA
>LPNX010986103.1:8933-39224 GCA_001517045.1 Pseudotsuga menziesii
TGTATGTTAAGTATAGTTAGTTTTTTATTTAATTTTTTTTAAATTGTGTCTTTTAACGAAAAATTATAATGTGTTTATTATCTAATTTTAAAATGGAATATATTTTAAGATAAATATTTTATTTTTATTAAAAAAAAATTATTTGAATTTTACAATTTTTTTTTTATAATTTATGAATTGAAATGGATAAAGTATGTTAAATATGATTAGTTTTTTTATTTAATTTTTTTATAATGTGTTTTTTAACTAAAATTTAAATGGAATGGATTATAGGATCAATACTTTATTTTTTAGTTTTTACATTGTTATAAATCTATTTTTATGGGTAGTGTAGGTTAACAATTTTTTTTTTCTTTTATTTATAATGTCGTATCTAAAATAATATTGTAAAATAAAGATGATTTATCAAAAATAAACAAGATGAAATACTTTATTTTCATTAACTAATTTTTATATTATGGATGAATTATGTTACAAATATGTGTTTGTTACAAATTTTATTTCTATTTTTATGAATTGAAATATATAAGGTGGGTTAAATACAAATAGTTTTTTATTTAATTCTTTGATAATGTGTTTATTTAACTAAAACTTAAATAAAATACTTTAATTAATGTGTTTATTGTAAGATCAATATTTTTTTTTTTTTTACAATGGCATATGTTTATTCTAATGGAATAGTGTAGGTTACAAATATTTTTTTTTTTAATTTATAATGTGGTAATTTAAAATAATGACATTTATCAACCAAATATGTTAAATTTTTTATTTTTTAATGGATTGAAATAAATAATGTATGTTAGAAAAATAATTAGTATTTTTATTTGAGTTTTTTTTATAATGTGTTTATTCAACTAAATTTTAAATGGAATATATTATAAGATAAATATTTTTTTATTTAAATTTTTTTTGAAATCACAATTTAGTTTTGAAGATATAAAATAATATTTTAAAATAAATACAATTATTAAAAATTATTTTGATGAAATACTTTGTTTTCATAAACCATTTTTCTTTATTTTTTTAATGGAATGAAATAGATAATGTAAGTTTACACATATAATTAGTTATTTTATTTAATTTTTCTATAATGTGTTTATTAAATTAAAATTTAAATCGATAGTGTATGTTCAATATAATATGTTCTTTATTTAACTAAAATTAAAATGGAATATATTATAAGATTAATACTATATTTTATATTTTACAATTTTATATATTTATCCTAATGGATGGTGTAGGTTAAAAATATCTATTTCTTTTATTTGTAATGCGGTAATTGACAATATTATTTTAAAATAAAGACAATTTATCAAAAATAAATGAGATGAAATACATTATCTTCATAAAATATTTTTTATTTTAATAGGAGAATTATGTTACAAATATGTGTATGTTACAATTATTATTATTATTATTATTTTTAAGTTTACTATGGATTGAAAATATAAGATATATTACAAATATAATTAGTTTTTTTATTTAATTTATTTATAGTGTGTTTATAATCGAATATATTATAAGATGAATACTTTATTTTTTGAAACATTTATTCGAAATTATAATTTAATTTTCAAGAAATAAAATAATATTTTATAATAAATACAATTTTTTTAAAAATAAACAAGCTCAAAGGCTTGATTTTAGTAAACCATTTTTTATTTCAATAGGTAAATTGTGATACAAATTTTATTTATTTTTATGGATTGAAATTATAATTTAATTTTTTAAGAAATAAAATAATATTTTATAATAAATACAATTTTTTTAAAAATAAACAAGCTCAAATGCTTGATTTTAGTAAACCATTTTTTAATTCAATAGGTAAATTGTGATACAAATTTTATTTATTTTTATGGATTGAGATGGTTATAATGTAGGTTAAATATAATTAGTTTTTTATTTAAATTTTTTTAAGTGTTTATTTAATTAGATTTTAAATGAAATATATTATAAGATGAATATTTTACTTTATTGTTATATATTTTATTTTAATAAATAGTAGATGTTATAAATACATTTTTCTTTTATTTATAATGTGTTAATTTAGAAGAACAAAGAAAATTAAATTCAAGATATAATATTTAATTTTTCTTAATATCATATTATATTTCAATGAATGATGTATCTTATAAACATGTATTTATTTATTTATATTTAATAGTTTGAATATTAAAAAATATCATATTTATAAATCATTAAAATATAAATTTTATAGTTTCTAAAAGATGAAAAAAACTATCAAGTAATTTGAAAAACTAAAAAGTTACTAATTGTTTTTATAATGTTATATTTTATTTCAAAGTACAATATATGTAAAAAATGTATGCAAATTTTTTTTCATTTTTATAATTTAAATATGACTATCTATTATTTTTATTTTTAATTAATATAATATCTTTTATCAAATCAATATATTATAAGATGAAATAATTTATTTTTTATAATGTAATAAATTCATATAAATAATATAAAACAACAAAATTATAATTAATAATATAAAAATAAAAATTTTATTTGTTTGTGTTATGTTGTGTTATTATGTTTGTGATATTGTGTGATGATTTTGTTATGTTGTGTACAATAATTTTATACTATATATATTTATAAATTATGTTGTATTTGATATAGATTAAAAATTTGGAATTATAAGAATTTATTTGAAATAACAATTTCGTTATAAAAAAATAAAAATAAATTTTAAAGTATATATAATTTATCAAAATTAAATAAGAGGAAATATCTTTTTTTTTTTCCAAAGAAAAAATTCGTAAATATTTTATTCACATTCAGCAGATGGCCCTAAATGTCCATTATACAAAAAAAACCAACTAAAAAGTTGACATTACTTACAGATAATTGCCTCAAGAAGAGCACAATGTACCATTAATATCCAAAATCTGACCCAACTATAAAGTTGTCATTACATACAGAAAACTGCCTCATGGAGAGTATAATGTATCATTACATTTCAGCAAAAAAACAAATCATCAAGCCTGTATTAAGAACCATCCAGCACATAAAAAATAAGTCTGATCATAGCAGACTTTTTTCATCATTCCTGATCAACCAAGTCAGATAAACTATGAATCGAGAGTGATCACAAGCAAAACAGACCAGAGCAAAACTAGCTGGCTGAAGTAGTCTCAACATGACTAACAAAGCATTAACTGATAAAAATGCTGCGCAAAAATTCAGCAGCAAATAAATTGGCCATGTTTCCATGCCATCCAGTGATACATCCAGTGTTTCGATAAATCTATTCATAACCCAAATCTTATTTCAATGTATGTTACAATGAAAACCTTCTTTTATTTTAGTTTTTACAATGTTATATGTTTATTTTTATAAATAGTGTATGTTACAAATATCTACTTTCTTTATAATGTATTAATTTAGAATCATAAAAAGAATTTAAGTATAACATTTAATTTTTTATAATATCATATTAAATTTTAATGGATGATGTAAGATATAAGATTTAATTTTGCTATAATTGAAAAATGATTTGAAAAAAGAAATCATATTTGCAAATAAATAATTAAGATATAGATCATAAATTTTTTATCAATTAATTTCAAAACTAACATCCTTTTTACCAAATTTTTTTACCAATTGTATCATATTTTATTGCAAACTATAATATATGTAAAAGATATATGATTTTTTTAATAGTTTGAATATAATTATCTTTTATTTATATTTTAATTATTTATAATGCAATAAATTCATATAAATAATAAAAAACTATAAAAATATAAACTTTATTTATTGGTGTATGTTATGTTGTAATGTGTTTAGGATGGTTTTGTTATGTAGTGTACAATAATTATATTATGTTGTATTTGCTATTAATTAAAAATTAAAATGATAAGAATTTATTTGAAATGAGAATTTAATTTTGAAGAAATAAAAATAATATTTTAAAATAAATATAATTTATAAAAAATAAATAAGATGAAATGTTTTATTTTTATAACTAAAATTTTATTTTAATGAGTGAATAATGATACAAATATGTGTGTTATAAATTTTATTTCTAGTTTTATGGATTGAAATAGATAATGTATGTTGCAAATATAATTAGTTATTCAACGAAAATTTAAATGAAATACATTATAAGATAAATACTTTATCTTTTACAATGCCATTTACTTATGGTGTATGTTATGGATATATATCTCTTATATAAAAATGTATTAATTTAAAATAATAAAGAAAATTCAAATTTAAGATATAATATTTAATTTTTCATAATATTATATTGACGACGATGATGATGATGATGATGATGATGGTTAACATCCCCTGAGACCAAACTTTAGTCTATCGGACCTAAAGAAGAGAATTAATTAGTTTGTTTTAAAGTTATATTTCTATGCTCAAAGAGCTTGGAAAGAAGCGTCCCGAGCTTACTATAATTTTGACAGGCTAAAGGCTAAGAATATCGGTATTGCAACAAAGATTGTGAAACTGGGATCTAATGTGGGTGTACGCAGGGCACTCTAAGAGGAAGTGATTTTCATCTTCAATGTTCTTGCTCTCACAAAGGTGGCAGATCCTTTCTACCCATGGTGTTTTAGGGACTGTCCAACGACCAGTTTCACTATGGAGCTCATGCGAGTTCATTCTTATCTTAGCTATGTTAATTTTTTTCTTAGTACTGATTAAAACAGAGTGATACTTTTGATCTTCTAGAGTAGGGTTGATGACCTCCTTATAATATCTTAATTTTCTTTTAGCCTCTAAAAACTTTCTCACACCACAATTTTTCTTTAAACTTAGAAGAAATAATATTTTTAATGTTATTAAAATTCTGCAAAGCAACATTTTCATCGATCTCCCAATGATTTAACCAAGACCTAGTATCTTTATACCACCCACACTTGAGCCTTGAGTGGTTTTGGCTAGAGTTTAAAGCTAGCTTAGGGAGTCTATGGTCCCCCATGTTATTGATTTTGTTCTTGTATAACAGGAGTCTAGTCATAGCTAGGCTCTCGATGGGGGAAAGACCCACTTCTATAAGGAGAATAGGATAGGGTGTATTGTTTTTTATTTTGAGGTTATAAGTTATAAAACGCTTCTGGATTTGCTCGATCTTTCTCCAGGACTCTCTAGAGATGCTGCAACCCCAAACCTCACGCCCATACAAGATAACAGGGGTGACTAGAGTTTCAAAAAGGAGCTTCTTTTTATCCCACATCATGAGGTTTGCAGCTTTACAGCTATTTTCAAGACCAAAGTAAGCTTTCCACCCTCCGTTAATCCTTTTCTTAATGCTATAGTTCCAGTTGAGCTTGTGATGAATATCAATTCCTAGGTACTTGTAAGAAGACACTTCCTCCAAGTTGCTATTGTCATACATAAAATTAGCGTATGTATCATTCTTGGATTTGATAATCATAACTTTTGTTTTGTCAGTGTTAACAGTCATACCCATGTTAGAGCAGAAATCTTTGAGGAGTCGAAGCTGCTTATCAAGATCAGAATAACACCTTGCCAGAAGGACAATATCGTCAGCATAAAGAAGAAGGATGATGACTATTCCAGCTAATATCATACCAGCACAACCTGCTTCTTCTAAACAGCCCTCTAACTTATCAATGTAAATGCCAAAAAGAGTAGGGGAGAGGGGGCAAACTTGCTTAACTCTGATATTAGACTGAATATCTTTCGACCACCCCTCGTTGCTTTTAAACTTGGCAATTACATTCTCGTAGAGCCTTATCGCGGCAGCTCTCAGCTCAAAAGGAACCTTAAGCTCTTCTAACCTATTCCAAAGGTTATTTCTAGGTACCGTATCGAAAGCCTTTCTAAAGTCCACAAAGCAGCAAAAGAGATTTGATTTATCATTGCGGCACTCCTCCATAATGATCCTAAGCGTAAAAAGGTGGTCCGTTGTTGAGTGATGCCTTCTAAAACCCGCTTGGCCTTTAGCTCGCTTACCTTCACTTTCAAGCCAAATGCTGATTTTCTTTTCCAAAATAATACCATATAATTTCGCTAAGAGGGGGCTTACCATAATAGTTCGATAATTTGAGGGGTTATTTGTATCCCCACTTTTAAAAATAGGGATAATGAGGCTCTGAGTCCAAGGTTTAGGGAACCCTTGCTTGACTGCTTGATTAAAAATCTTGTGGATGTGAGGGATGAGGACAGGACCTCCAATTTTTAAGATTTCTGCTCGGTAACCTTCAATGTCCTTAGCTTTTCCATTAACCAGACGCTTAACCCCAAAATCTATGTCTTTTAAAGAGAAAACTTCTTCCGTTGTGAGGAGGGTTTCATAGTTGTCTATGACATTCGGGGAGTCATAAAGCTTTTTAAGATAGGAATTCCAGTTGTGCAAAGAAATTTTATTATTATCTTTAGTTTTTCTAGTTAGAATCTGCCTCCAGAATATCTTAGGGGCCGTCTTAGAATAAAATGATAATTAATAATATAAGGAACCCCTTGGTACATTGAAGGCATATATAGAGATTGGAGCAAGGAAACTATAGTCCATTGTTGCCAGAACTATACTTGAGTCTGCATCCCTTTGTCCCTTGGAGCACTGTTGTGTTCTTCCCAAGCTTGCCTTTGCTAGTGAGCTTGCTATCGAGAAATGGAGGATTGAGGTGGTGGAGGCCCAAGTGGGGGATTCAGTTTCTCCGATTCGCAGACGTGCCGTCGGACATTGTATCTATCTTGTAATCTTTGATTTATATTAATAGAAACATCTTTTCGTGTCCAATGATGTGTATTTGATTGAATGTTGTATCCATTGGAATATATCAAATGTTTTTACATTATTGATGTTATATATGCTAGAATAGTTCTAACACCATGTATATAGTATGCTTGTATTGTTTACTTGTTGTTGAGGCAGTATTATATCAATTCAAGCAGAAGATTGGAAAGCTCAACGGGAATCTACTTCAACCGTCCGGAATAAGGTACGAGGTCTGATCCTTTAGTGTTAGACATTTTATTTCTATTGCATATTGGGAAAGATGACTTTCTGGAGCCAAGTCTGTCTGTTGTGGTACCCCAAGCCATAGAAATTTCTCTCCGTAACAGAATTGGCGACTCTAAATGATGTATGTTATAAATATGTATTTTTTTTATTTATATTTTTGTAATTTGAATATTTTTCCAAAAGCAATTTATATTTATAAATAATAAAAATATAAATTTTACAAATTCAAAAAGATTATATATTTCAATAGATAATGTATTTCTTAATTTATATTTTTGTAGTTTGAATATTTTTTCCAAAAAACAATTCATATTTATAAATAATCAAGATATAAACTTTACAAATTCAAAAAGATTATAAAAAAATCTATCAAATAATTTTAAAACAAACATTCTATTTACCAAAAATACATCTTAATTAAAAAGTTATATTACAATCACCAAAAAATTACTAATGGTTTTCATAATGTTAATTGTTTTCATAATGTTATATTATGGAAAAATAAATCTTTATCCATTTCAAGTAATTTTAAAACTAACGTTTTTTTACCAAAAATATTTAACATTACTAAAAAGTTCCATTACAATCACCAAAAATTTAGTAATTGTTTTCATAATGTTATATTTTATTTCAAAGTACAATATAGGTTAAAAATATATGATTTTTTCATTTTTATAATTTAAATATAATTATCTTTTATTTTTTTTCATTTTATTTTTAATTAGTATTATTTTTTATTAATTCAATATATTATAAGTTGAAATACTTTACTTTTTATAATGTAATAAATTCATATAAATAGTACAAAACAATAAAATGATAATTAATAATATAAAAATATAAACTTTATCTAGTTATGTTATGTTATAGTGTGTTTGTAATGTTGTGTTATACTATGATGTGTACAATTATTGCACATTACATATATATTTATGAATTTTGATGTATTTAATATACATTAAAAAATTGAAATAATAAGAATGTATTAGAAATGACAACTTAGTTTTGAAGAAATAAAAATAATATTTTTCAATATATACAATTTATCAAACATAAATAAGATGAAATACCTTATTTATAACCCAAATCTTATTTTAATGGGTGAATTATGTTACAAATTTTATTATATAATTATTTAAGTTTTTATAATGTGTTTATTTAATTAAAATTTAAATGATTTATTTTTCACAGAAAAAAAAAAAAATCATAATTTTATATACAAACTTACAAAATTACATTTTTCAGATAGCGCAATATCACATAGTAATAATTGCCCATACTCTCAAAATAGATTGTCATAACTGATGAAACATATTATCAAAACTATCTCTAGTTAATCTCAATTACATTTTGATTTTAAATTTTTAGGATGAAATTCGTATTTTATTATTTTATTTTTATCTTTGGATTTATAAGATTTAATGTGTAGAGATTCAAATTTACAATAATTTTTGGGTTTAATATTTCACTTGAGATTTATATTCTATCATTTATATTATATTTAATTACTTTAGGTTGCATTTTTAGTTTGGTATACTAATTTTTGATTTTAAGTTTCTAAGATTAAAATTTATATTTTACCATTTTATTTTTATCTTCTAATTTATAAGATTTAATAGGGAGAGATTAAAATTTACATTAATTTTTTCTTTGTTATTTTATTTTTTTAGAACTTAAAACTGCCATTATGAAAAGATTGTGAGCCAAGGCATAATTATGAAAACAGAAAATGGAATAAGGAGTAGGAATACGAAAGTAGTTGGGCTTGATGAGTACAAATTAATGGATGACTGAAGTGATACAAATTAGGGTAGTTTTAAGTTCCAAATGGGTTATTGAAATGAGTTAATGGTGCAGTTTTACATTTAAATTTAAATTTGGTTGGTAATTTTTTTTTATTTTGGGTTTTTTAAATTTTAGGTTAATATTTACATTCAAGTTTTATAAGATTTAATTGATTAAAATTTACTATAAATTTTATTTTATTTATTGTAAATTTTATTTGTGTTGTATTATATCAATTTTATTGTAAATTATTCTTGGGTTTATAAGTATAATAATGGCTAAATTTACATATATATTGGCTTTATTTTTTTATTATTATTATTTTATTATAATTTTTTTTATTGTAATTTTTTTTAAATTTATAGGTATAATAATGGTTAAATTTATATATGTATTGGTTTTTATTTTTTATTATTTTATGTCATTTTATTTCAATTTTTTTTTTAAAACAAACCCATTAAGAAGCTTTAGAGGGTTACTAAAGCTTTGTGACTAATAAATAATAATTAAGAAAAAATATTTGAAAGCATTCATATTGAATGTGTTACTTTCCTTTTATTTACTACTTGTCTTTTATATTATTCTCCAATTATAATAATATGGTTGTTTTTTTTGGCTGGTTTGTGACAGCTATTTTGCGAGTCTTTTTATGTGTTTCAGTTGGGTTATTTTTCTCATTATTTTATATTGTTTCCAAAGTTTATTTTTCCTTATTTTGTTGAGTGGAATAATTGGAACAGAGAAATGTTATAGAATATAAATAAAATGGGGCCTACATGTTTTGCTTACTTGTGAGAGTTATTTTATGTGAATGTGTTTTGAGTTTAGTCAGTTTTTCACATTGTTTTATATTGTTTATTAAGTTAGAAAAATGATGGGGCCTACATGTTTATGTGTTTATTTTAATGGATGGTGCAGGTTAAATTTTTTTTTTTCTTTTATTTATAATGTGGTATGTAAAATAATATTTTAAAATAAAGAAAATTTATCAAAAATAAATAAGATAAAATACTTTATTAACCAATTTTTATATCAAAGGGATGAATTATGTTAGAAATGTGTTTGTTACCAATTTATTTCTATTTTTATATTTATTTCTATTTTTATAAATTGAAATAAATAAGGTAAGTTAAATACAAACAATTTTTTTAATTTAATTTTTGATAATATGTTTATTTAACTAAAATTTAGATGAAATACTTTAATTAATGTGCTTATTATAAGACCAATACTTTATTTTGTTTTTAAAATGGCATATATTTATTCTAATGGATGGTGTAAGTTACAAGTATCTTTTTTCTTTTATTTATAATGTCATAATTTAAAATAATATTTTAAAATAAATATATTTATAAAAATAAATAAAATAAAATATTTTATTTTCATAAACCAATTTTTATTTAAGTGGGCCAAGTATGTTATAATTTTTTTTATATGGATTGAAATAGATAATGCATGTTACAAATATAATTAGTTCTTTTATTTAAATTTTTTATATTGTACTAAATTTTAAATAAAACATACTATAAGATAAATATTATTTTTTTTAATTTAAAAACAATTATTGAAATGTTTTAAATTTTATTTATATTTTTTGGGTTGAAATGGATAATGTGTGTTAAATATAAATAGTTTTTTTATTTAATTTTTTTTATAATGTGTTTATTTAACTAAAATTCAAATGAAATATATTATAAGATCAATAATTTATTTTTTTATTTTTTACGATATTATATATTTATTTTAATGGATAGGGTAGGTTAAAAATTTATATTTCTTTTATTTATTATGTGGTATGTAAAATAATATTTTAAAATAAAGACAATTTATCAAAATAAAGAAGATGAAATAATTTATTTTCATTAACCAATTAATTTTTATCACACTAAATGAATTATGTTATAAATGTTACAAATTTTATTTCTATTTTTATGGATTGAAATAGATAAGATAGATTAAATATAAAGAGTTATTTAATTTTTTTTATAGTGTGTTTATAATAGAATATATTATAAGATGAATACTTTATTTTTTGAAAAATTTATTAGAAATTATAACTTAATTTTCAAGAAATAAAATAATATTTTATAATAAATACAATTTTTAAAAAAATAAACAAGTTCAAATGCTTGATTTTAGTAAACCATTTTTTATTTCAATGGGTAAATTGTGATACAAATTTTATTTTTATGGATTGAAATGGATATAATGTATGTTAAATATAATTAGTTTTTTTATTTAATTTTTTTTAAGTGTTTATTTAACTAGATTTTAGATGAAATATATTATAAGATGAACTTTTATTTTTTATATTGTTATATATTTATTTTAATAAATAGTAGGGGTTATAAATACATTTTTCGTTTATTTATAATGTGTTAATTTAGAAGAACAAAGAAAATTAAATTCAAGATATAATATTTATTTTTTCTTAATATCATATTATATTTCAATGAATGATGTATCTTATAAACATGTATTTCTTTATTTATATTTAATAGTTTAAATATTAAAAAAAAAATCATATTTATAAATCATTAAAATATAAATTTTATAGATTCTAAAAGATCATAAAAAACTATCAAGTAATTTGAAAAACTAATCTTCTTTTTACCAAAAATATTTAACATAACAAAAAAACTCCATTACAATCACCAAAAAGTTAGTAATTGTTTTTATAATGTTATATTTTATTTCAAAGTACAATATATGTAAAAAATTATGCATTTTTTCTTCATTTTTATAACTTAAATATAGCTATCTGTTATTTTATTTTTAATTAATATAATATCTTTTATTAATTTAATATAGATGAAATAATTTATTTTTTATAATATAATAAATTCATATAAATAATATACAACAACAAAATTATAATTAATAATATAAAAATATAAATTTGATCTGTTTGTGTTATGTGTTTGTGATATTGTGTGATGATTTTGTTATGTTGTGTACACTAATTTTATAGTGTATATAGTTATAAATTATGTTGTATTTGATATAGATTAAAAATTTGAAATTATAAAAATTTATTTGAAATAACAATTTAGTTATAAAAAATTAAAAATAAATTTTAAAATATATATAATTTATCAAAATTAAATAAGATAAAATATCTTATTCATAACCCAAATCTTATTTCAATGTATGTTACAATGAAAACCTTCTTTTATTTCATTTTTTACAATGTTATGTGTTTATTTTAATGAATAGTGTATGTTACAAATATCTATTTTGTTTATTTGTAATGTATTAATTTAGAATCATAAAAAAAAAATTAAATTCAAAGTATAACATTTAATTTTTTTATAATATCATATTAAATTTTAATGGATGATGTAAGATATAAGATTTAATTTTGCTATAATTGAAAAATGATTTGAAAACAAAAAATTATATTTGTAAATAAATAATTAAGATATAGATCATAAATTTTTTATCAATTAATTTCAAAACTAACATCCTTTTTACCAAAAAATTTACCAATTTTTTTTATAATATCATATTTTATTGCAAAGTATAATATATGTAAAAGATATATGATTGTTTTAATAGTTTGAATATAATTATCTTTTATTTATATTTTATTTATTTATAATGCTATAAATTCATATAAATAATAAAAAACTATAAAAATATAAATTTTATTTATTGGTGTATGTTATATTGTAATGTGTTTAGGATGGTTTTGTTATGTAGTGTACAATAAGTATATTATGTTAGATTTTCTATTAATTAAAAATTAAAATGATAAGAATTTATTTTTGAATGACAATTTAGTTTTGAAGAAATAAAAATAATATTTTAGAATAAATATAATTTATAAAAAATAAATAAGACGAAATGCTTTATTTTCATAACTCATTCTTTATTTTAATGGGTGAATAATGTTACAAATATTTGTATGCTATAAATTTTATTTCTAGTTTTATGGATTGAAATAGATAATGTATGTTGCAAATATAATTAGTTATTCAACTAAACTTTAAATGAAATACATTATGAGATAAATACTTTATCTTTTACATTGCCATTTATTCATAAATGGATGGTGTATGTTATGGATATGTATTTTTTCTATAAAAATGTATTAATTTAGAATAATAAAGAAAATTCAAATTCAAGATATAATATTTAATTTTTCATAATATTATATTATATTTAATAAATGATGTATGTTATAAATATGTATTATTTTGGTTTATATTTTTGTAATTTGAATATTTTTTCCAAAAACAATTTATATTTATAAATAATAAAAATATAAATTTTACAAATTCAAAAAGATTATATATTTTAATAGATGATGTATTTCTTAATTTATATTTTTTTGTAGTTTGAATATTTTTTCCAAAAAACAATTCATATTTATAAATAATCAAGATATAAACTTTACAAATTCAAAAAGATTATAAAAAAATCTATCAAATAATTTTAAAACTAACATTCTATTTACCAAAAATATATCTTAATTAAAAAGTTATATTACAATCACCAAAAAATTACTAATTGACATAATGTTATATTATCGAAAAATAAATCTTTATCCATTTCAAGTAATTTTAAAACTAACATTTTTTTACCAAAAATATTTAACATTACTAAAAAGTTCAATTACAATCACCAAAAATTTAGTAATTGTTTTCATAATATTATATTTTATTTCAAAGTACAATATAGGTGCTCTTTTTCTAGCTAATGTCTCTAATACCGACTTTCCTCTTAGATTTACCTATATAAGTCTCTCAGCTCTTCCAGCTTCTCTCTATTCAAGGTTTTTCCCCCCTTCAAAATCTCTATTCTCTGCTTCTTCCTAAAATTTATTGCAGTTAAGGTCCGGAGGGCTTGTCCTTCTGAGGGCAAGGATTTCATTGTTCTGATACCATATGATCCATAATTGAGGGAATTATAGCCCACTCAAATCACAAACATGGATACTATGCAAAAAAGCCTTTTTGGTCTCTGTCTTGAGTCTGCTACAGAGATCTATATTCTGCTTTTGAGACTACAAGACCTCAACTCTCCGTTTAGCCTGCACACAACAAGAAGAAAAATATATATACTACTTGAAATAGCTCTTGGAAAGTATAGGGAGGTTCAGTATATTATCTACAGCCTTACAAAGCCCCAAGAAAGTATAGGTCACTTTACACGGCCAGGATCTATGAAAGTTTTGAATAGCTAGGAGAGCCAAGCCAAGAAGATAAGCAAGCAAACAATAACCAAAGCCAGGAGAGCAGTTACCAAAGCTGGCTAGTTACCAAAATAGTTATACACGTAATTAGTAAAATCCTAGTAAAGCCAAGTATCTAAGGCCCCATATATATTAATCTCCATTCGATAGAGCTGTCTCCATAACTTATGTTATCTCTAGTTACATGATACCAGCATTATGGGAAGAAAGAGATCCGTCGGTCTTTCTAAATAAAAGAGTGGTGTCTTCTATAGAACGTAAAATAAGAGATTCTAGATTTAGATTACGGTGTTCTCTCCGTATAATATAATAATATCCTTATCAAACATAAATAAGATGAAATATTTTATTCATAACCCAAATCTTATTTTAATGGGTGAATTATGTTACACATTTTATTATATAATTATTTAAGTTTTTATAATGTGTTTATTTAACTAAAATTTAAAAGATTTTTTTTCACAGAAAAAAAAATCATAATTTTATATACAAACTTACAAAATTACAGTCTTTGGATGGAGCAATATCACATAGTAATAATTGTCCATATTCTCAGAATAAATTGTCATAACTGATGAAACATATTATCAAAACTATATCTTGTTAATCTCCATTACATTTTGATTTTAAGTTTTTAAGATGAAATTCGTATTTTATCATTTTATTTTTATCTTTGGATTTATAAGATTTAATGTGTAAAGATTCAAATTTACAATAATTTTTGGGTTTAAGATTTATATTCTATCATTTATATTATATTTAAATACTTTAGGTTGCATTTGAGTTTGGTATACTAATTTTTTATTTTAAGTTTCTAAGATTAAAATTTATATTTTACCATTTTATTTTTATCTTTTAAGATTTATTAGGGAGAGATTAAAATTTACATTAATTTTTTCTTTGTTATTTTATTTTTTTAGAACTTAAAACTGCCATGCATCATTTGCTAGATAGATGGGCGCTGGTTGTTGGCTTCTTTATTCTGCTGGCTAGAGGTAGGTCTGGGAAGTGGACTCAATGGTTGACCCCGGGATGGGGAAGGGTGCACGAAATGACCTCAACATAGAGTGGACTCTTCTTTCCTTCATAGTATCTCGAATGAATGGCTTGCTGCACTTGCTAAGATTGCTAGTGACTAGATTGTGGCTGGTGAAAGAGCCAAGGCATAATTATGAAAAGAGAAAATGGAATAAGGAGTAGGAATACGAAAGTAGTTAGGCTTGATGAGTACAAATTAATGGATGATTGAAGTGATACAAATTAGGGTAGTTTTAAGTTCCAAATGGGTTATTGAAACGAGTTAATGGTGCAGTTTTACATTTACATTTAAATTTGGCAGGTAATTTTTTTATTTTGGGTTTTTTAAATTTTAGGTTAAGATTTACATTCAAGTTTTATAAGATTTAATTGATTAAAATTTATTATAAATTTTATTTTATTTATTGTAAATTTTATTTGTGTTGTATTATATCAATTTTATTGTAAATTATTCTTAGGTTTATAAGTATAATAATGGCTAAATTTACATATATATATTGGTTTTATTATTATTATTATTATTATTTTATTATAATTTTTTTATTGTAAATTATTTTTGGATTTATAGGTATAATAATGGTTAAATTTATATATGTATTGGTTTTCATTTTTTATTATTTTATGTCATTTTATTTCAATTTTGTTTTAAAAACAAACCCATAGAAAAAGTTAAGAAGCTTTAGAGGGTTACAAAAGCTTTGTGACTAATAAATAATAATTAAGAAAAAATATTTGAAAGCATTCATATTGAATGTGCTGCTTTCCTTTTATTTACTACTTGTCTTTTATATTATTCTCCAATTATAATAATATGGTTGTTATTTTCTTGCTGGTTTATGACAACTATTTTGTGAGTCTTTCTATGTGTTTCAGCTGGGTTATTTTTCTCATTATTTTATATTGTTTCCAAAGTTTATTTTTCCTTATTTTGTTAAGTGGAATAATTGGAACAGAGAAATGTTGTAGAATATAAATAAAATGGGGCCTACATGTTTTGCTTACTTGTGAGAGTTATTTTATGTGAATGTGTTTTGAGTTTAGTCAGTTTTTCACTTTGTGAGAGTTATTTTATATTGTTTATTAAGTTAGAAAAATGAATAAGATGAGATGATGGGTGGATGATTAGAAAAAACAAACTAGAGTTATAACAAAATGAAGAGGAAGTAGCTAATGTATGATTTCATTGGGTTGTTGTTTTATGTAGGTGTGCATGAAAACATGTTTATGCCATGAAGGTAAAAGTTGTTGAAGTGCATGAAAAATGAAGATTATCAAGGTATTTTTTGCAAATAATTTAGTTATTTATTTTGGATTATATTTCAAAGAAATTTTAGTTATATTTTGTTATTTATTATTTCTAAAAACAATACTAATTATTAATTAATCATTTTTCCTAGATAAATGAAGTGGAAAAGTGAAGGATGCTTTGGAGGATGAAAATAATGATGGAGAAGAATCTTCAATATGTGAAAGCAAATGGAAAATAGAATTTATGAGGATTCAACCTCATTTTTAAATTGTAAATTATATTATAGTTTTTCCTTATGTAACATTGAAAACAAATATATCAATAAAGCTCTCAATTTTTTTTAGAGAAAGGGTTTTTTCCCTTTCTCAAATCTCTCAAAGATAGCCATGGCCAAAGCTATCATCGAGAAGTCTTCTTAGTTTTAGTTTATGCTTTTAGATTTTTTTCTTTTATTTTGTATTTAATGTATGTTGTATCTTTGGAAAATCTTTAGGTTTTGCTTTTAAATTTCAACTTTAATTTTTTATTTAACGTATGATGTACTTTCTAATAAAATTGTAATTTTTAATTAAATTTTAAAATTATAACATAATAAAAATGCTAATTTAAAAAGATCATCTAACTTATAAATTTAAAAGAAGTTTTTATTCTAATATTATATTATTTAACAAGTTAATATGTTTGTATAATTTGAGGTTTTGTGTAATTAATTAAAAAAAATAACTTTATTACAAACATGACATTTGCAAAATTCTTCAATTATTTCATAAAGATGACATCTGTAGCACTCTTCAATTATTTCATAAACATGACATTTGCAGTATTTTTTAATTATTTCATATGTAAAATCAATCTTTGAGCCGAGAGGCGCTTTACAGCCCAGTATGAGGGAGATCTTGTAACGTTACGTAACATTATTTTTATTAATAATTTAAAAAAAAAAATTATAGGCCAAAATAAATGTCGGCCAAAAAAACAACTTAATATGGGGGAGATGTTGTAATATTCCTACCTAACAAAACAATAAAAAAGTAAAAATTTAATTATTCGTAAAAAAAATGCGGGTCACGAAAAAAGTACAATATGGGGATATGTTGTAATGTTCCTACCTAACAAAATAATAAAAATAAAATTTTGAATTATCCTCAAAAAAATGTTGGCCTTGCACATGGTATGTGCATGGTTTTAAAACCATGAGCACATGGTTTTAAAACCATGTGCAAGACCTTCTAAACAACCCATGGTTTTATTGTACATGGTTTAGGAGGGCCTTGCACATGGTTGCAAGGCCTCCTAAACAACTCATGGTTTTATTCTACATGTTTTAGGAGGGCCTTGCAAATGGTTTTAAGACCATTAAAACCATGTGCAAAGCCTCCTAAACAACCCATGGTTGTAGGAGGGCCTTGCATGTGGTTTTAAAACCATGTATGGAGAAATGTTGTAATGTTCGTTCCTAATAAAATAAAAAATAATAATAAATATTATATGTCGACCATAAATAATATTAAATATTAATAATAAAAATATTATATGTGGACCTTAAATAAAAAGATGTGTCTTTTGGTTTGAATCAAATCAATGGATACCTAAGATGAGATTTGATCCCTCTCGGCGCTTGATAGAGCCTAGGATTTGGATCTACACTGGTTTAAAAATATTGCAGTTTAAAAAATCATATAAATAATATAAAACTATAAATTTTATCTATTTGTGTTATGTTATGTTGTAATGTGTTTGTGATGTTGTGTGATGTTTTTGTTATGTCGTGTTATGTTATGTTATGTTTTTGTTATGTTATGTTATGTCATGTACAATAATTGTATACTACATACATATTTATTATGCATTATGTTGTATTTGATATTGATTAAAAAATTAAAATTATAAGTTTTGTTTTGAAATGACAATTTAGTTTTAAAGAAATAAAAATAATATTTTAAAATAAATACAATTTATCAACCAATTTTTATTTCAATCGGTGAATTATGTTATGTGTATGTTACAAATTTTATTTATATTTTATAGATTGAAATGGATAATGTATGTTAAATATAATTAGTTATTTTATTTATATTTTTGTGTTTATTTAACTAAAATTTAAATGGAATATATTATAAGATCAATACTTTATTTTTTACAATTTTATATATTTATTTTAATGGATTGTCTAGGTTAAAAATTTCTATTTCTTTTATTATAATGTGGTATATAACATAATATTTTAAAATAAAGACAATTTATCAAAAATAAATAAGATGAAATAGATTATTTTCATTAACCAATTTTTATATCAATGGATAAATTATATTACGAATATGTGTTTGTTACAAATTTTATTCCTATTTTTATGGATTGAAATAGATAAGGTAGGTTAAATATAAATAATTTTTTATTTAATTTTTTGATAATTTGTTTATTTAACTAAAATTTTAGTAATACTTTAATTAATGTGTTTATTATAATATCAATACTTTTTTTTTTACAATGACATATATTTATTCTAATGGATGTTTTACAACGACATATATTTATTCTAATGGATGTTTTACGACAACATATATTTATTCTAATGGATGGTGTAGGTTATAAATATCCTTTTCTTTTATTTATAATGTGGTAATTTAAAATAATATTTTAAAATAAAGACATTTATAAAAAATAAATAAAACAAAATATTTTATTTAAGTTTGTCAATTATGTTACAAATTTTTTTATATGGATTGAAACATGTAATGTATATTACAAATATAATTAGTTATTTTTTAAATTTTTTTTTATATTGTGTTTATTTAACTAAATTTTATATGGAATATATTGTAAGATATATATTTTATTTTTATAAAAAAAAAAAATTGAATGTTACAAATTATATTTATATTTTATGGATTGAAATGGATAATGTATGTTTTTTTGTAAATAAAACATTATACTACTTTACAAAAACAACATTACATATTAGATATCGTCTCTATCTGTCAAAAAGCTGGAGTGTCCTTGACACCTTTCGGTTCCATACCTGTTCTTCCTTCCCCAAAACAGAGATTCCCCAGGCCTTCTACACACACCCATTACAGCTATTATTTCCTACCAGATTATAGAGATTCCCTTCCCACAAAATTACAGAGACTTTAGTTAGCCTTAAGTATCTGATACCCCTTATAAATTGACTGCACATCATAACATCTACTACTGGTCGAAATTAAGAAACCCCTTATAATTTATGGAATAGACATTAGCAGAAACAGAGACAAAAAAAACCTCAAACCCGATCTGGAGGGGCATCGCCCAAACTGGGACAGCCAGTCGAGGTCGAAACAATAGTGGCATTCTGGGGGACTGCTCCACTCTGATTTCCTACACGTTCTCCACCAAGTGTTTTTTCGCAACGGCTACCCTTCGCCTGTGGTTGGGCATACTTTGCTAGTCGTCTCCCAACTGGATAGAAGGGGATGCCCAGCCTAGCTGCAATAACATCAATCTTCTAGTGCATAAGGTGGCATTCACTATTATGTTCCTTCCAAACCTTCACCAGTTCCTCGTCCCCTTCACACTTGGCTTCTCTCCCAACTGAGGAATGTCCCACCAATCGCATGGTCACCTAGTATATCATCAGCATGCGTTCGTAGGCCGAGGATCTGCCTGCTATGGTGCCTGGGTCAAGGACACAGTCCACAACCTCCTTGTGTAGGGTCTTCTTCAGCATGTGCTTCATCTCTTCCCAAATATCCCCTACCACCTTCTCAACTTCCAGACGAATGCCTAATGGGACATGCTCCTTGAAAAACTCCGCTGCCTCCTGGGCCTGAAGTTGAGCCCTTGTTGCTTGATGAGTGCGCCTCAAGATACCCTTACCCTATCGATCCGAGCTAGCAGTAGCTTCCCTAGAGCCCAAATCCATTCGAACCAATCGCCCCTGAGCCATAAGGCGAGGAGAGGGGGGGTAGAGTTGATATAGGACAAGGAGTAGAGACTCACCATGAACAACATACATCTAGGGGGGAACCAGAGAAAATACGTAGCTCTGAAGCACAAAAAACTCACAACGACGATGGGTGGTTGGTGGCCAAGCCGAACCAGAATAAAAGGAGGGGGGAGGTGTGATTTCCCTCCCAACCCCGTACATTGCTTGTGTCATACTGATCATAATAACAAGATCCCTCGTACCTTCACCTGCTACGTACATCCTGTGTGAATTAAAAACCTAATCATTCCATCGATCTTGCCTCATATCACCTGTCTCGTCATTCTCTGCAGCATAAACCATAATGATGGCAAAGGAAAACCACCATCTAGTCCGATCAGTTAACCAGTAGCTCTCGTAGGGAATTTAGGATGATCTGTTTTGGGTGTGCTTGCACCTCCTGTCCCCATCTGTGATACCATCATCCATACGAGCCACCTATGGCCTACTGTCTAGGTCCCTAGAGCCCACTTGTCTACATTGTTGGGCCCACACTTCCGCCCTGAATGCCTTCAACATGCCACAATGAAAACCCGCTTCACCCTCCATGCCGACGTTGGCTAGCAGGTTAGCTTCCTTGTTGGCATCACATCTAACATGGTTGAAGGAAACCACCATGTGAGCAAGGAGAAGGGTGCGAAGGTAGTCTAATATACTAGTTAGGCACTAACTGGAGGAGACCTTTTCGTAGGCCTGTCCACTCCCCATTTTTTTGGCCATCTGAATTAGAATGCTCGTGTCTCCGTCGATAATCGTAGGGAAGCAGCCACCTCTGATCAAAACTTCGAAACTGCGGATCATACCTTCTAATTTGGCTGAGTTATTGGTGTCAGTGCCGATTTCTCCTAGGAACACAACCATGATCTGTCCATTATGATCCTGACATAGTCCACCATAGCCTCCAGGCCTAGGATTTCCCCTGGATGCTCCATCGAAGTTAAGCTTGAAAACCTAAGGAGGCAGGGTGGACCAGAAGGTCGGGCTGGAAGGCTTGCATATCTTGTCACGTCTTCGCAAGCCGACCATCTAGGAGCTATCGAGTCCCCAACTGGAAGCAATATGAGTTTCCTCTACAGGGATCAATTTGTCCTGATCATGCCACTGCATGCTCCAGATGGAGGATAACAGGTTATCCTTCACTGTCTTCGAGATTGTCTTCGCATCACTACATTGATCCCTAAAGATCCTAACATTTTGCTCTTTCCAAATACACCAGATGGCCATCCCAGGAAGGCATCCCACACTGTTCGAATGATTGGGTTCTTAAAGGATTTTGGGTGCCACTTTTTCAGGGTTTGGGCCAGTTGGCCTCTCCTCCTGTCGCTTCTTCTAAACCCCATCGCTCCTTTGTCCCATATGAAGGTTGCGAAGGGACAATTATCCAAGAGGTGACCTATGGATTCCTCCTCTTGATAACACAAACACCATTGAGAGGGTCCCTGAACACCGTGCCTTCTTAGGTTTTTACTGGTCAGGATTCTTCCTCTAACCACCAGCCACACAAAAAGTGCCATCTTGGGCCACAGGTTCGATGTCCATATCTTCTTCCAGGTTCTGTCAGCCTCCACCTGGTTGCCCAGCCTGATATTGTAAGCTTTCTTTATGCTAAAGGATCCCCTGTCCGTATATCCCCACCTCAATATATCTGGGCCATCCTTAACCCTAACGAAGTGCTTGAGCATTTCCTCCTGGAAATCCCCCCAATCCTTAGCACTTGTAAGCTCTGTTTTTTCCTGAAAATCCCACTATCGTTGATCTTCTAAATTTCTGATCATCCAAATTTGGCTCACATGAACCTTGCCCTCCTGGAGGGCCTTCTCCTTAATATGTATCCATCTTGAGTCTCTCCCTAGGATGGGTAGTTGATTCCATGAATCATCCTAGAATTTTGCATTTCTACCATCCCTGATCTCCCAGAAGCTATGGTCTTGTACAATATTTCTTCTAGTCATCGCTTTCATCCATATGGGGGATCCGCTCAGTGCCTCGTTGAATCTAACCAATTGATGGACGGGCCTATTGCGAGCATATTTAATGTGCCACAACTTGGCCCAAGGCTCAGATAAGTGATTTTCCGATCACCACCAAAATTTTGCTCCCTGGATCTTGGCCATAATTTCAGGATCCCTGAGCCCAAGTCCTCCCTACTCCTTAGGACGACAAATATCTTCCCAACTAACCAGGGAAAATTTAGCTTTCGCCTCTCTAATACCCCACAAAAAGTTTTGGTGCAGACTTCAGATTTCCTTGCGAATAGACTTAGGAGTGGAGAGAACTGAGAAAAGGTAGATGGGCATATCCTGCATGACAGTTTTAACCAGGATCAGCCTACTAGGAAATTTTAAGGGTCGAAGAACCCAGCTTGAGAGCTTCTTCTTCATTTTATCTAAGAGTTCATGCCAGGAAGTTTTCTTCATCTTCCCCACCCCAAGGGGTATTCGCAGATACTTAGACGACATAGATCCTTTCATGAAACCCAGGATATGAATGATGTTCCTCTGAGTGGCTGGGGTAGTATTCATAAAAAAGACCTATGATTTATTCAGATTGACATCCAAGCCAAAATCCTTAGCAAAAAGGCTTGGGATTTTTTTGAAGCTTTGTGCTTCTTGGATTAAAGGGTGCCCCATGAGCATCGTATCATCTACGAATTGCTGATGGGTATGAGGGGTCATTCCATCATGGACTCTTAGCCCCCTCAACTCTCCTCTCTCCTCCTGAGTAAGGATAAGGCGGCTCAGACCTTCAGTCATAAGAATGAAGAGGAAATGGGACAAAGGATCACCTTGTCTGATACCACGGGATGGCTGAAAGACACTAGTTGGCAACCCATTAAGGAGGATGTTGAAGAAGGGAGTTGTGACCAAACTCATGACCCATTCCACCCAGCCCCCGTAAAAGCCATAGGCCTCCAACATTTTATCCATAAAATGCCAACTCAATTTATCATAAGCCTTTGCTATGTCTATCTTAATCATCATACCTGGTTGCCTCGTGCTTTTTAGTGAGTGGGGAACCTCATGGACAAGAATGACACCATCCAGAATCTGCCTTCCTTCCACAAACCCCGACTACTCAGGGCTTATGAGCTTGGGAAGGAGAGGTTTTAGATGATTAGCTATTACCTTGGAGATGATCTTGTAGATCACATTACATAAGGCTATTGGTCGAAATTTGTCCGGACTATTAGCCCCTAACTCCTTGGGGATTAAGGTCAAGAAGGTTGCATTGAAAGCTTTGAGGAATACCCTCTTGTTTCTGGATTCTTCAACGATCTCAAGAACCTCCTCTTTGACGAGGTCCCAGAAGTGGTGGAAAAAATTGGAGGTGAAGCCATCAGGGCCTGGAGCTTTTCCTAGGGCCATTTGATTGACTAGTTCCTCTACCTCTTGCATGGCCACTGGTTTGGTCAGCGTCTCATTTTTTTCTCTAGTGACTTCCCTTGGGATTAGGTGGGTGATTTTTTCTATGTCCCTAGCTTTGTCCCCTCCATCCTCGCTGAGAATATTAGAGAAGTGCTAAGTGAACTCTGCGTCTATCTCCCTTCTGGTTTCCACTCGACTGCCATCCCTTTTCTTGAGCTTTTGGATTCTAGAACTGCTTCTGTTCTGAATCACCGACTTATGGAAAAACTTGGTGTTTCTTTCACCCTCCTGCAGCCATTTAACCCTAGCTTTTTGTTCCCAGAATATCCCTTCCTACCTTTCCCTTGTCTCTATTTGACTCAGAAGGTATTTCTTTTTGACCTTCATGTCCTCGTCCCAACCTTCTTCCATGCTTTTTCTATTGATGAGGTCTAGATCACTTAACAACCTTCTTTTATCCTCAAAGATATTCCCAAATTCTTCCTTGTTCCATTTGCGTATTTTAGCTTTTAGGGTCTTAAGTTTATCTTGAAAGCGGCACATAACCGTTCCTAGAGGGGGGACCAGCTCCTACCACCATTGATTCACAAGGTCCTTGAAGTCTTTGTGTTCCAGCCAGAACTGCTCAAATCTGAACGGCTTGCCCATAGAGGAGCTTGACCAGTCCTAGGAAAGGAAAATGGGCCAATGATCAGAGCTTGCTGCAGGGAGAACATCAACCACAATTTCCCCTGTACTATGAATAATGTTCTCCAAAACCAAGAATCGATCAAGGTGAGAGGCCACCAGGTGTTCCCCACCCCTCTTATTGTTCCAAGTATACCAACCAGTGCCCGTCTCTAGATCCACTACGGGACTTTGAGACAAAAACGCACAGAAGGATTCTTGATATCTATCCAAGGTTCTTCTGCCACCCTTCTTCTCCCCTAGGTTGGCAATAAGATTGAAGTCCCCTCCTATCACCCAATTTCCAGCCTCAGTTTGGCCCTTGAGCCACCTGAGGAAATCAATGAAGGCCTGTTTCTCAACGAAGCTACTGGGGCCATAAACATTCCCTAGTGAACCCTTCACTCTCGAATCTAGGATGTGGAAAACTGCCATAAGAGAGAAATTGTTTGCTCGCCAATTAGAGAGTTCCACAACCCTTGGTTTCAAGAGAATTGCAACTCCACCCGCTTGACCCACAACATCTAGGGCCATTAGATGACTGCCTTTCCAGATTTTGTTTCTAATTTTCTCCAAGCCCTCAAGACTACACTTAGTTTATTGGAGGAAAAGGATATCCGGGTTTTCCTGCTTGATTTTCCTGTTTAGGGTTTTTCACTTCCTAGGGTTGCTACACCCCCTTAAATATTCTAGGATATGAGCTTCATTGACAAACCTTGTTAACTTCAGAGAAGGCCGCCTTGATCGTTGGATATTGGCCTGACTCAATGAGTTTAATACCTACCGCTGCAATACATTTCTTATTCATCTTTCGTCCCCTTCGTAGCTCATCTTCTGGAGATTTCCTCTTGCTACCTTCTGCGGATCTAGTTCAATCCCTAGACTCTCATGGGAACCAATTCGAATGATTGCTTCCTGAAGAAGTTCAATCTGGTGTCGAGACACATAACCCTATCCCTTCTTCCCACATTCTTCCTCAATCACATCCAGATCTAGCTCGCCCAATTCCATTTCGTCGCCTTCTTCCTCCACATTCACGTCCATCTGCTGCACTTCCTCCTCCTCTGGGGCCTTGGCCAGTCCTTCCTGCTGCTCTGCTACGGTTCTTTCCTTATAGCTATCTCCTTCCTCCATCTCCCTCCCTAGCACCTCAAAGGGGTTTTTCGATCGCTGCATCTTTGTCACTTGATCCTTCTTTGCATTGGATGTCTCGCTGCCCTTGCTTCTTTGTCTGTTTTTTACTTGTGTGAACCCGTCCTTTTCTGCTTCCCTTTCCTGATGGTGGACAAAGGAACCAACCCCAGGGATTAGTTTGGGGCAGTTCCTCCCCAGATGACCATAGTCGTGGCAGTTCCTGCACCGAAAGGGGAGTTGCTCATAGTCATGGACTGAATCCATTCCTCATCTTCCCAGTTTAAATTGATCACTTCCGGGAGTTTCTTTGGAGAGGTCCATATAGACACAAATTCGGGCAAAGGAGGTATATCGTCGGACCTTAGTTTGTTCTTCTACTTTTATGAATTCCCCAAGGGTGTTCCCTATGTCCTTCAGCGTGTCCAAATCCCAGTATTCACCTCATAGTGAGAAAATGCGAATCCAAACAGGGGCAATCGTCAAGTCTTTCGTTTCTGGGTTGAAACATTCTTTCCATAGACGGAGGTACAATCCAGCTGGAAATAAAAAATACGGGCCTCCCTCCATGATTTTATCTCTGTCTTCCTGGTTGAAAAAGATGATAGCAAAGAAACCCTTAGATCCCAGTTGCAGATCATAATGCCCTTTAGGGTTCCACACATTGTTTATCCATTTAACCAGATCTTTCTCCTTTGGCCAGATCCCCACAAATTTCCTGATGAGGGCCTTCTCCTTCCAAAGTCCAATTTTACCTCGAATAGTCTCAAATATGATTTGGACCGCTGGAATAGCGGAGGATTTCGGCAAAAAACCCCAGGCCATACTTCTTTCTTGACCTGACTCCTGCCTACCTCCCGCCACCGTCTCCACCACCATCCTGCCTCTCGCTTCCTTTTCCAACTTCCCCCTCCATCGAATCGAGACCTCGAGGCCTTGTGGCAGCCATGAACCTCCTCAGGGGGCCCGAAGACCCGCCTGATCAACCTCCTGCACGCAGACCTGCGCGGCCTAGCCGCCCACCGCTTGGTCTAAACACATAACCCTAGAATCCACCTCCCTACACTTGAAACAAAGCATCAAATGGATAATGTATGTTAAATACAATTAGTTTTTTTATTTAATTTTTTTATAATGTATTTATTTAAATAAATTTTAAATGGAATATCATAAGATCAATACTTTATTTTTTATTTTTTACAATGTTATACATTTATTTTAATGGATGGTATAGTTAAAAATTTCTTTTGCTTTTATTTATAATGTGGTATCTAAAGTAATATTTTAAAATAAAGACAATATATAAAAAATAAACAAGATGAAATACTTTATTTTTATTAACCAATTTTTATATCAATAGATGAATTATGTTACAAATGTGTTTGTTACCAAATTTATTTTTACTTTTATGGATTGAAATAGATAATGTAGGTTAAATATAAACAGTTTTTTATCTAATTTTTGGATAATATGTTTATTTAACTAAAATTCAAATAAAATACTTTAATTAATGTGTTTATTACAATATTAATACTTTATTTTTTTACAATAGCATATATTTTTTCTAATGGATCGTGTAGGTTACAAATATCTTTTTTCTTTTATTTATAATGCGGTAATTTAAAATAATATTTTAAAAGAAAGACTTTTATCAAAAATAAATAAAATAAAACATTTTCTTTTCATAAACCAATTTTTATTTCAGTGAGCAAATTATATTATAATTTTTTTTATATGAATTGAAATAGATAATGTATGTTACAGATAAAATGAGTATTATTATTTACATTTTTTATAATATGTATTTAACTAAATTTTAAATGGAATATATTATAAGATAAATATTTTATATTTATTTTAAAAAAAAAATATTCCAATATTCCAATGTTACAAATGTTATTTATATTTTATAGATTGAAATGGATAATGTATATTAAATATAATTAATTTTTTTATTTAATCTTTTTATAATGTGTTATTTAACTAAAATTTAAATGGAATAGATTATAAGATCAATATTTTTATTTTTTATTTTTTACAATATTATTTATTTATTTTAATGAATGGGGTAGGTTAAATGTTTCTATTTCTTTTATTTATAATGTGGTAACTAAACTAATATTTTAAAATAAAGATAATTTATAAAAAATAAACAAGATGAAGTACTTTATTCTCATTAACCAATTTTTATATGAATGGATGAATTATGTTACAAATGTTACAAATTTTATTTATATTTTTATAGATTGAAATATATAAGGTAAGTTAAATATATTTTTTTTTTGAAAATGTGTTTATTTAACTAAAATTTATATGAAATATTTTAATAAATATGTTTATTATAAGATCACTAGTTTATTTTTTTACAATGACATTTATTCTAATTGATGGTGTAGGATACAAATATCTTTTTCTTTTATTTATAACGTGGTAATTTAGAATAATATTCTAAATTAAAGATATTTGTCAAAATAAATAAAATAAAATATTTTATTTTTATAAACCAATATTTATTTAAGCTGGTTAATTGTGTTATTTTATTATTATTATTTATTTATGGATTGAAATGGATAATGTATGTTACAAATATAATTAGTTTTTTTATTTAAATTTTTGATAATGCGTTTATTTAACTAAATTTTAAATGGAATATATTATAAGATAAATTTTTTATTTTTATTTAAAAAAACAATTATTTGAATGTTACAAATTTTATTTATAATTTATAGATTGAAATGGATAATGTACGTTAAATATAATTATTTTTTTATTTAATTTTTTTTATAATGTGTTTATTTAACTAAAATTTAAATGAAATATATTGTAAGATCAATACTTTATTTTTCACAATGTTATATATTTATTTTAATGGATGGTGTAAGTTAAAAATTTATATTTATTTTATTTATAATGTGGTATCTAAAATAATATGTTAAAATAAAAAAACAATTTATCAAAAAAAAAACTAAAATACTTAATTTTCATTAACCAATTTTCACATCAATCGATGAATTATGTTACAAATAATTGTTTATTACAAATTTTATTTCTATTTTTATGGATCTAAATAGATAAAGTAAGTTAAATATAAATAGTTTTTTTAATTTAATTTTTTGATTATGTGTTTATTTAACTAAAATTTAAATGAAATACTTTAGATAATGTGTTTATTATAATATCTAAAATAATATTTAAAAATAAAGACAATTTGTCAAAAATAAACCAAATGGATACTTTATTTTCATTAACCAATTTTCATATCAATAGATGAATCATTTTACAAATATGTGTTTGTTACAAATTTTATCTGAATTGAAATAAATATAGTAAGTACAATATAAATAGTTTTTTTTTTTAAATTTTGAATGTGTTTATTTAACTAAAATTTAAATGAAATACTTTAATTGATGTGTTTATTATAAGATCACCACTTTATTTTTTTACAATGACATTTATTATAATTGATGGGGGTCCTGATGAAGAGAAGTGGAAGTAGGTTAGGGCTCGCTAAAGCCACTCGAGACATCGGATAATAACAGCCCTAGGAGGCTTTACTCATGAGCCCAAAAGACTCGATGTAGTTAGCTATTTGCTTTAGGGGAAGAAGGAGATACAAGCTCAAGTGCAACTCGATAGGGACAACCTTTTGTCCTTTTCCACCCTTTTTCCGAAATAGTAGGTATAACCTTGCTCGATGCGGACAAGTGACTTCGTACCTTCTTTTTCTTGTTCCACCCATCTCTAGAAATAATACACTTTTCCCTTTCCCGACAGCAGCCAGCAGGGAATAACACAAACCAAACCCAAGGACAAAAGCACTTCTTGTTCAGGTTATCAAAACTTCACCTATTAAGTCCTGATAAACTACAGTCACCCCCTCTCCCACATCAACCGTTGTAAGTAGCAGGGTCCCGCCAGTTCACTTAAAAGTCTTTCATTCCAATGGGAGTAATAAATAGCCCGACAAACAATGGGCTGTTCCCAGTTCCCCTGGAGTTTCTGAGAAACCAACCTTTCAAAACGACTTCTGAAGTAATCCATTGATTCCCCATTCTCCCATGCTTTACGTTGGGTAAAAAAAAGAACCAACCACCCTAAAACTAGTATTGATTTCTTCCCTTCTCTTTGGGAAAGGAGAAACTGTACTGGACGAGTTCCCAGAGATCTCTCAAGGAATAAATACATAGTGTTATTACATATATAAAGATCTAGATCTCTCAAGAAAGAAATAGAAGTGTACTGGCACGCCTTGGAGTTTTTTAAAAGGAAAATCGCTTCTTTGAAGATCCAATGTTAAAATGTTCATTCTCTATGTTCAAATGTGATTTCTATTGAGGAAAATAGTGCTTCAGTGAGTGCTTGAAGTTGGATTTGTAGGCGATAAGTCTGGTGAGTGGCTACGCGACTAGTCAACATTGTTAAGTCGAGGAGCCTTCTGAGAGAGGCATCATTTTAAGTTTTGGTCAGCTTGCTTTTGGCTTCATAGCTGGTAGGGCTACAGCTGGGTGGGTAAGGAAGGCAACCACTATAATAAGGGGTGCATGCGGCTCTAGCGGAGCGATTGACTCTACAGAAGACTAATGGTGCTAATTTGGGGCCTGGAAAGTTGAAACGTTTATATGCACGTATCATATGTGAAAATGTATAAATTGAATAAGGTTCTATTTATGTTGTTCAGAATTAGAACTGACAGAAACTATCCCGTGAAGGCTGCTATAGTGCATGGCCTAGACTCTATTTGTTTTTTTCTTTTATTTATATTATGGTAATTTAAAATAATATTGTAAATTAAAGATATTTATAAAAAATAAATAAAATAAAATATTTTATTTTCATAAACCAATTTTTATTTAAGTGAGCCAATTATATTACAATTTATTTATTTATTTTTGTATGGATTGAAATAGATAATATATATTACAAATATAATTAGTTTTT
>LPNX010986108.1:0-29062 GCA_001517045.1 Pseudotsuga menziesii
TTTCGGTATGCCATTATTATGTATGGTCCTTGAGGTTCAACCTCCATTGTAAGTCAAGGAAGTAGTCCCCAGTTTGATATAATGAAATGTATTTTTGGAGTTTCCCTACGTGAAGTCGGCCCCGTTAAGTTATGCATGCTTTAAATTGTCACACTATACCACTTGTTATGCATGATTTAAATGTTAACCATATCCCATATGCTTTAAATGATGACAATGACGCTGACCTAGATGACGATGATGAACTAAATGATAATGATGGTGATGACGTTGTTGATGATGATGATGATGGAAATGATGATCATCATCATCATCGTCGTCATCGTCATTTTTATCATCATCATCATGACACTATATTCATCATCATTGGCACCATTATCATGATGATTATTATACTCATCATCGTCATCATTGCCATCATGATAATGATTATTAATATATTAATCATTGTCATGGTCATCATCAATACAATCATGGCCCATGAGCCTTATAAAAAAGTGTTTGGGTATAAGTGAATGAAAATTTATGTCCCCAAAAAATGGCCAAATACCCAATACACATTCATGTTATTCCAAACCTCAAACTAATGCCCACATCTAAGGAAAAGGATAAAATTTTAATGTACATGGTCTATGTAGTAGTATCGAACCCTGGCCCACATAACCCGGAGTCCTCTAAGGAATTTTTAAGGATTGCACCATCATCATTATCATCATCATTGCACCCATCATCATTGTTATATAACCATCATCATCATCATATAATCATCGTTGTCGTCATCATTTTCATCACCGTCACCGTCATCATCCATGTCATTTTGATTCCCATTCTCATTTTCATCATCATTGTCATAGCCATCGTCATATTCATCATCATTTCCATTATTAACATTACCATCCTCATGATCGACGTCGGCATTATCATCATCATCATCATATAATCACATCATATTCATTCCCATCATCTTTGTCATCATCACCAGCACCATCGTCATCATCATCATTGTGGATGCCATCGTCATTGTCACCATGTCTTGTGTAGTAGTATCGAACCTTGGGCATAACAATGATCCCTCAAAGCAATTGTTAATAATTGCATCATTGGAATTATCAACATCGTCGTCATTATCATCATTGTTGTCATATAATTATCATTATTGTTGTCATATAACTACATTGTCATCATCGTCGTCAACGACGTTATCATTGTCATTGCCATCTTCATTGTCATCATCACATAATAATATCATCATCATCACCACCACCACCACCATCATCATTGTCATTGCCATTTTAATCATTGTCATCATCATCATCATCACCACCTCGATCATCATTATCATTTTCATCATCGTGTTCATTGCCATTGTTATCATCATTATCAACATCATCATCTTCATCATGATTATCGACATTGTCATCAATTATTCATCATTACCTTTGGAATAAGAAATATCATGTACTCAAAAGATGTGATTAGTGGAAAAGGGTCATGGAGGACACATATGATCTATGCACGAGAAATAACAACTTTATTTTTTAAGACGATCAACATCATCATCCTCATTGTATTCATCATCGTCATCCAAAATGGATATTGTCAATCATTATGATCCAATATTAAGACATGTTTTCGAATATGCTTCAATCAATACTAAGAAAACCAATGATGACCAACCAAATATAGTTGAGGGAGAACAAATTGGCATCCATGATGATGTTCAAGTTGAAGAAGATCTAGTAGAAGAATGTGAAGATGATAATGATGACAATATTCCTTTAGCAATATGGAGAAGCAGGGTCATAGGTGCATCTTCAAAAGATGATATCATGGAGGAAGATAATATGGATGATATCGAAAGAAATGATGAAAATAGATCTGGTGACATTCCTATAACCGATCTGTAAACAAATTTTATTGATACAGAATATGATGAAAGTGAAGATGAGGATGATTACAATACCACTTTAGCAGGATGGTGTAGCAAGAATAATATTAGGTACTTGCAAGAACATATGAACATTGACAAGGAAACATTGGAAGATCTAGATGCATATTATAATGTGAATGAAGACTTCTAAATTTATAGTCGGATATGCAATTCCTATTTAAATAATCATGGTTTTTATGTCCCATTTTTAAATGCTTCATTATTATTTAACTGCAATAATCATTCAATTACTATGTTTAGAACTCACAATCTAAATTAATGTGTTGATTCTTGTCTCTATACTCGTTACCTAGTGCAATGTCCTTCAAATGTCTATAAGTTAATATGACTTGGTGGGAAAAAATAACAAGAATTGGTTGGATAATAGTTATTTTGGTTAGTTTCATCTATTGGTTGATAATGGTTAGAAGTGATATGAAGTTATTCGTTGAGAATTAAAAAAAATTATATATGTATATTGTAGAAGTTGACATATGCATGTACACACAAATATAACTTGTGTAGTTGAAGCTGGAATTGGTTAACACAACTATACGTAAACTATAGTATAGAAAAAAACTTTGATTTGTTTGTGTATAAGATCACCTTTAAAACAAATATGATTCACTTAAACATATATATAATCCATGTAGTATTCATATATATCTTCAAATGGGATTTCAATTAGATTATGTGATTCACAACTACCCTCCAAATCAAAATACTTTTGATTAACTATACAATAGGAAATGAAAACTAGGATGCCAAATCGAGGAAACCTCATATTTTGATTTTGTTGTCATATTTATTCATCAAATCATCTTTATTCCATTTTAGCAACATCTTTCTATAATGTGCCTATTTTTGCACCTAGACTTGAATCTAGCACAAGTAGAATTTAAATGTAATTTATTTGGGATGTTAAAGTGGATGCAATTTGTGTCCATTTTAGCATCATCATGATATAAACCACCTAGTTTTGCACCTATACAACCTAGCCTAAGGAGAATATAAATGTGATTGATTTGGGGTGCTAAAGTGGACACAATAAATGTAATTGATTTGATGATAATGACATTCACAATTATGTGATTATATGATGATGATGATGACAATGTTGTTGTTGGTGATGACAATGGCGATGATGATGATGATTCTTATAAGAAAGTGTTGGTAGAGGTAAATAAACCCAATTTCACTACAAGCTCCAAGATTAAAATGTGCTCAATCATAGTTATAAGTTATGCATGCTTAAGATTGTAGCTGTATCCCAATTGTTATGCATGCTTTAAATGGTAAACATATCCCATATGCTTTAAATGATGACGATGATGAGCTAGATGACAATGGCAGTGATGATGTTTTTTATGATAATGATGATGGAAATGATGATCATCATCATCATCATTGTCATCTTTGTCAGTGTCACCATGATTATCACAATAGTCATCATCATCGGCATAATCATCATTCATGTCATCATCATCACCATTGTCCTTTACATCATCATGATTATTGACATTTTCATCAGTTATTTATCATTACCTTTGGCATAAGAAATAACATCTACCCAAAATATGTGATTAGTGGAAAAGGGTCATGGAGTACACATACAATTTATGCATGAAAAATAACAACTTATTTTTTAAGATGACCAACATCATAATTCTCATTGTATTCATCATCATTGTCATTGTCATCATCACCATCATCATCATTAATTTCATTGCCATCATAATCATTGTCAATGTCATCATTGTCATTATCCTCATCATCATCATTGTCATCGTTCTCCTCATTATCAACAACATTATCATCATCATCGTAGCCATCCTCAATATCATAATCATTATCCTCGTTGTTATCTTCAACATCTAGGTGTAAAACCGAGTGCAAAAGTGGATAAAAACATGGATGCAAAAAAGGATGAAAACATGGATGCAACAAAAGTAGGAGCAAAAGTGGGCGCATAATGGGGTGCACCAAAAATGGATGCAAAAGGTGGTGCAAAAGTGGATGCAAAAAATGATGCAAATGTAGAAGCAAAACATGATGAAAAAAGTGGTGTAAAAGTGGATACAACCATGGATGTAAAATTGGATACAAAATTGGATGCGAAAGTGGATGCAACAAAAGTAGATGCAAAAGTAGTTGTAACACCCAACGCAAAACTCGATGCAAAAGTAGATGCAAAAGTAGTTGTAACACCCAACGCAAAACTCGATGCAAAAGTGGATGCAAAAATGGATGCATAAAGGGATGCGATAACTGATGTAAAATTGGATACAAAAAAAGATGCAAATGTGGATGCAAAAGTTGAAGCAAAAGTGGGTGTAAAAGTAGGCACAAAAATGGGTGTGAATTGGGATGCAAAAAAAGTGGATGCAAGAGTGGATGCAATAGTAGATGCAAAAAAAGACGTAAACATGGATGCAAAATGGGATGCAAAAAGGGATGAAAATGTGGGTGCAAAAGTGGAAGAAAAAGTGGATGCAAAAATGGCTGAAACAAAACGAGATGCAAAAACTAGACTCAAAACAGGATGTAAACTTTGATGCAAAACTTGGCGCATGAAGGGATGCAAAAAATGAAGTAGAGGTGGATGCAAAAGTGGATGTAAAAATGGATGCAAAAGTGGATGAAAAAAAGGGCATAAAATTTGAGGCAAACATGGACGTAAAATGGGGCGTAACAAGAGTTAAATGTACAAACTAGGCGCAAAATTAGGTGCAAAACTAAGCTTAAAACCTGTTGCAAAACCTGGCGCATAACCAGGTGCAAAACTCGGTGCAAATTACACCGCAATTTGTGCCATATATATAAAAAGGACGCAAAAAACGCCTAAAATAGCACCAACCCGTGAAATTGTGCCATTTTGTCCAAAAAATGAAGAAAAATACACTGAAAGATGGTCTAGACGCAAAAAAGGATGCAAAAAGAGACACTAAATCCAGTTTTTGTTGTAGTGGCCAATGACTTGGCAACGGGGGATTCTACCAAATTAGCTACATGTCAGGGATAAAATGGACTTAGTCAAGGCCTATGATAAGGTTAATTAGGTCTTTCTCAGACGCCTATAGACTGTACTCCCTTTAACTATCATTGAATGGATAACGGATTGTATCAGATTTGATTACTTTGTTATTTTAATAAATGGTTCCCCTTCAAAAAGATTCAAGTGTTCCAAGGAGCTTAGACAAGGATTCCCTTTATCCCTTCTATTTTTTTGTTGGTTATTAAAGGGGTAAGTATATTGATCTCAATTACTAGGGAGGATGGTAAACTGATTGGTATCAAAATTTATTTTGTACTACATATCACTCATTTGCTTTTTGTAGATGATGTGATTATTCTTGGTAATAGCATTGTTCATGAATGGTCTTTCTCGGATATTATTACTCTGTTTTGTGCAGCTATAGGTATGGAGGTGAGAAAAAACAAGTCTCTCTTTCTAAATAATGTTGTGGATGACAACATTCTTGACTAGATAGTTTTTCTATTTCCATATAAAGTTGATGACCTTGATAGTGGCATGAAATACCTTGGTTACCATTTAAAAGATATCAAACTGGCTATGGATGGTGAGGAAAATTGAGAAAAGGATTGGACACTGGAGTTTCAGCTATTTGTCATTGGGTGGAATACTAGCATTGATCAAATTTTTATTGATTTGGATACCAATTTACTGGTTTTCCTTGGCCAAAGTTCCACTTACTATTATGAAAATGATTAGACATAAAAAAATAATTTTCTTTGGTCTATAGCTTCAAAAAATGACAAGACCCACCTGGTTAGGTGGGACATATTATCCCTTCCAAAGTCTATAGGGGGGTCGGATATTAAAAACTTACATTGGTTCAACATGGCATTATGCTTGAAAAGATTCGAGAGAGGATTATGTGGTACAGGTTTATGGAGTGATACACTTAAATCTGAATATCTTAACAAGAAGTCACAGGTTCAATGGTTAAGGAATCCAGTTAAGTCTATCAGTGATGTATCCAATTTTGGAATGGCTTTGTTCGGGCTCTCCCTTGGATCACTAGGTGGTTAACTTGGAGAGTAGGTAATGGAAATCACATTCTTGTTGAGATGGACCCCTTCATTGGTGGTGAGGAGAATTTTGTTATTTCTGCATACCTTAGAGAATATTTGGTAGAATTTGATTTTTGCACTTTGAATCAAATCAGAAGGCCTAACTGGTTGAGGCCTTTAAGTTCATTCTGGTTGTTGGTTGAGGATTTGGGCCTTGGCGGTGACTGGGCCAAGGAATGGACTTCTTATATTGACTGTCTCACTAGAGTAGGTATCATATTGAATGATGAAGAATACATTATAGTTTTGGCTTGGAAGAATACATCTAGATAGGTAAATGCTAAAACTACATATGATGTTATTTCTCAAATGAATTACGAAGGTGAGAACAAATGGTGGCATAAGAGTTTTTGGAAATTATACATACCTATGAGAATTAAATGTTTCTATTGGATTTGCTTGGAAACTTGTATCCTAACATGGGATAATCTGACTAAAAGGGGTTTGTTATCTCTTGGTTACTATTTTTTGTGCAAAAATTATGGTGAATATGTTTTACATCTTTTTGTACACTGTACTTTTTGCACAAGTATTTAGTCGAAAATCATTCATGCTTTACATATTACTTAGGTCTAGGGAGTTTCCTCAATTGAAGATAATTTTAGAGACTGGGTGATCACTCACAAATCCCACAAGTCCCTCCATGCCTTTGTTTGTTGGGGTTTATGGAACACTAGGAATAAGGATATCTTTGATAACACACCTCCAATTATGAAGTATTTCGACATGAAAATTTTGGGGTTGTATAGGATGTACCAAACTAGGGAGAAGGAAAATAAATGTAGGAAGATATTTGATCCTCCCGGATTTTTAATTTTGATTCTGGATTTTTTGATGGGGCTAATCAGCAAGGAAAGTGTGGGTGTGGTATGTTATTAAAGATTAATTGGGACCACATTTTCAAGCTTTGGATGAATGGTGGTCAGGGATCAAACTCTAGAGCTAAAATCCTTGTTCTGTGGGGGTTATTACAATTTGCCTCTCTTGTTGGTATAGAATCCATACATATACATGGTGATTCCAAGGTCATTGTACTTGGGCTAATGGTATTTCCAGCTTGGAAGTGTTATCCTTGATATAGTGGACACAACGCATCAGATTGCCCATTTTTTTTTTTTGGATATTGCCATCAATAATGTTTATAGGGAGCATAACACCATTGCATATGAACTTTTTAAGGTTTCTTTGGAGGGAATTATGGGAAACTTACATGTGGCTAAGTACATGGAGGGTACTCTAACTTTTGAAGACTCTATTGCTTTCTTCAATTAATTGTTGAAAGATTTATGGTTCTCTTTTATATGGTTGTTTCTATTAGTAGTATCATGGGCCATTTTGGTTTCTCTTATTTATCTTTTGACATAAGAAATTGTAGATAAATAACTTTTGAGTTATTTATCTTTTGGCATAAGAAATTGTAATATTTACCCTATTGATATTGAGTACTAAAAGGATCCATTTATGTGCCATTTTTTTGCAAAGAATCACTATGTATGAAATCTAAAAATAAGCCCTCAAACACACAATAAAATACAACAAGAAAATCAGATCCATACACGAAAGGATATTACAGTGGTATCAGAGCGTTGATGCAAACTGCTTGATGAAAGGTGTGAACTAGATAAGTATTAAAACATGACAGTAGTCAACACAAAATCATATCAACACTAAGAGGGGATCGTATAATGGTATCAGAGCACTGTTGAAAACTGTTTGACGAAATGTATGAACCATATAAGCATTAAAGTACAACAACAACCAACACAAAATCATATCAACAGTAACAGTGGATCTTGCAGTGGTAGCTATGCATCTTGCCATTCTGAGGGGAAATCGATGTATTTTAAAATTGTAAGTTTTTTATAAGTGACCAACACTTATACTTTTCTATTTACAATAGTGGTAACTTGGTATCAAGACCAACATTCAGTGGCTTATGAGAGATTAATATAATTAAAAAACTCACGATAGAATTGTTGCAAGTTTCTCAAAAATATTAGAAAATCCTAACAACATGGTTAGAGCATCCAAAGTTGATGGAGGCTCACTTATCAATTAGGAAGTAAGAATAAGGGTTCAAATATGTAGTGGTTGGTGATGTGAATGCCTCATCTAATGAGGGAAGTTTAACAAAACCCCAATATGACTTCTTGGAAGTGCACGCACCTACTCATGTTGAGGATGTGTGCAATGAGGTTGTCAAAAAGTAACCTCCAATACACCATTAGAGCTATCCTATGAGGTTGATAACACCAATACATATAATGGGCATGTTGACAACACATGTGATGAAGGTTTCCAATCAACTAATGATGATGATTTGGGTGTGTTAGCACCTAATCATGATGAAGGTTTGGTGTTGGATAAATTTCTAGCGGATTCTAATATAATTTCTCAAGAGTTATGCATGAAGGATGACAATGAGAAAGCTGGTTTTAGGAAGCATAATTGTGGATACAAATCAGAAAACTTGAATGAAGATGATAAATCCCATGAGACCTATCATTTGGCAGGGAAATTGAAGGTAAGGTAAGACATGATTATTGAAGCCATAATTTTTTTTGATGATACTCATAAGTTGATAGAAAATTGTTATTGGAAGGAAGAGCCTTCAGGGACACATAAGGATTTTGAAGGAGAAATTTCCCTTATAGATTTTTAGGCTCTCAGAGAAGCATTGGTGGTGATAAAATATAATTACCTACACCTACTTTCAAATAGAGATCATCTTCTTATGCTTGATGAGACTTATTTTGTTGTGCTAAAAAATAAAGAAGAGGAAGTTGAGAAGATTACCCATTAGATTCAAGTTACCAAGGATTATTTGAAGAGCACTCAAATGGCCCTTTAAGAACCATAAATTCAGGTTGATGAGCTTTGTGTAGAGTTGAGTTTGGCATATTCTTCATCATCCACAACAAAGACTTAGTCATATAGAGAATCCATAACACAGGATGATGTTAGTGGTACTCCATATTTGAGGGAAGCGACTCTTGGAATGGTCAAGCACGAGGGGCATTCAAATTTGTAGGGGCTTAAAGAGAGGTATGATTCATAATTTTTTTGCTATACACAATTTGCATCATGGGGATAGTTATCGTTCAAACTAGTAGTCTTGGGTTTGTACCACAATGTGAATGGTAAGTATGGGAGATATCTAAACCTAGGGCCACCTCAGCTTAGTCTCTCAACTACATCGAGTAACTCCTAAACCTAGGGGAGAGCCCTATCAAGATACCTGCAATCACCAACAAACAGATTCCTTTCTACAACTTTTATGACATAGATCGATTACTTTATATGGAGTCAAACAATGGGATAATAAGATTACTAGATTTACTAAGGAACTAATTTGACCTACTACTTATCCAACACAATAGATAACAAATATTTGCAACACAGTCTCATGTTTCCCAATGAATTTAATATAAGCCCAAGGACACCTTAGAAAAGTGTGCCCTCAGTGGGAGAAGGATAAGGAAGTCAAGGTGAGGTCATAGACAGACTTAGATGCAAAACACTAGCTAGGGTTTTGAAGATATGATGATTTTGTGTTTTCCAATGCAAGTGTTCAAATCAAGACGCCCTTCAAGATTTGTGGATAAATCTACTAGGGAAAAATTGATGGGTGGACCAGATTTAGTGAATTCCAAATATTTGTAGATTTTTGAATTGATGTAAATTTTTAGGTTTTTTTTTTATAATATATGGTTTGTAGGTTTTTTTATAAATAAAATGAGGACACCCTTCAATATATGTGGATAAAACCACTAGGGTGACGTGAAAATAGATATAGTACTATAAATGTTGAAAATAGAGTAAAAAAGGTGGACGTGAGAAGGGAATTATGATTTCATCTCAATCCTTAGGGATTTGAGAGATCATGGCTAGTGTCCCTCTCTTGGAGTATCCCTTTAGCACTTGCAAGCTAGGGAATCACCTGGTGACCTCAAGGATTCATTAAGTGAACCCAACCAAGGAAAATGGAGAAATCCATGGCCCTAAAAGCAAAAGAAAACCCTAATGCAAGGCGTTTCGTTTACACAAAATTGATGGAATATTGATAAAAAATCCTAATTCAAAAAAAAATGCAGCAATACACCACCATTCAATCCACATATAAGCATTAACTTACCAATATTCACCAAGATATGAGCAAAGAAAGTTATTTAGGTAATTATTGAGCATGTGTTTAGCAAACAATTCTAACATAAACCATATCAAGTGCAAAATGAATCCCTAAATCCATCCACCATTCACCATCAAGCAAGAAGAGTTATCCAAGAAAGGTACACATCACCAACAGAGCTCATAAAGCAAGAGAAAAAAAGAATAATCTCATAATAGAACCCTTGTCTTATAATTTTACAATGAGACGAGGATTCCTATTTATACTAATCCATCCTCAAATATTTAATTTGAGCTTGAATGTCCTAAAATAAAATAAAAATATTTTTTAGGGTAAATTCTACATAATTAAGGAATTTTACCCCAAAATAGACAAAAATGGAAAAAATAAGTTAAGAGATGGATTCCCTTTATGAAATAGTGAGCCAAGGGAGGACGTCATGCCCAATCTAACCCCGAAATGTTGAAATTCCCTCAATGCCCCCCCTTTTAGGGAATGTAGGCTCAATTGGTGCACAACAGATGGAAAGGTGATGCACTAGGCTAGGAAGGTTGGAGCAAGGGTTTCTAGATGCTACAAAAAGGTCCAAGTGGGTGTAAAAGGTGTGCTAATAGGAGATAATAGTCCTTTACAAAGTGTAGTCATATTTGCAAATCAAATAACTAGGATGGGCATGTGCTTCATTGGGTCACCCCTAGAATCCCCAGATCACCAACCCATGGGAATAAAGCCATGTGTGGTGGGGATATCCACACATTGAAGGGGCAGACAACAAATCCACTAAGCCAAGTACTTTTGAGAGTGAAAAAAAAAGGGATAGAAGGAAGGGGGCACCTGAGGGGATGTATAACAGAGAAGGGGACCTTCCTTGCATTGGATGTGGTAGGCAATGTGGGTGTCAATGCTGGTTGAATCCAACTAAGATGCATGTAGCTCTGTGGCTAATATCACTAACTTACCATTATCTTTCTTCATCTCTCTACACACTTGATAATCACAGTTGCTATGTTGGATTAGCCTAAGAATTTATTGTGTGTGAATGTGAGTGAGCCAGTGTAGTTCCTCCTTAATGGATACATAGCCCAAATTAGGGGTGGCCTCTCAAAAGAAAGATAAAGTGTTGAATAAAGTTCCTATGATACAGGTGCCTAGGCACACGACAGGGACAACAGTTTGACTGAATGAATCGAGTACTGTTATGGTGAAAGCATATTAAGAATAAGCAAAGAAGGAAATACACTACACACAGAAAACATACATACAGACAAAATGCAATAATTTGAACCAATCTATGTTACTTCATTACTATTATATCATGCTCCATACACTGCTTGTATATTGCAATAGTGTACATGTTTAAATAGAGTGTTGATAATGCTTGGGTGTCTACCCATTACGTTCAGTTACAAAGAATTTGTAATGGTTCATAAGTTCAACCGTTACAGACAATTGGAAGACAAAGGGACAATTTGTCGTAGTCGTGTTGAGATGTTGGTGTTGACGATACATGTTGGGGTGTTAAACCTGTCGAGGTTGTGTCGATGTTCGAACTTGTCGAAGTCGATGTTGAACCTTTCGAAGTCAACAATCAATGCCAACTGCTAGGTGGATCATTCCTCCTTCCTTAAGAAACAATGGTCCCCATTGTTTACTCGTTCAGATGAGGAAAATTGTTGGTGATTTCAGTAGCAGAGTACCACTTTTCTTGTGCTGGGAGTTGTCCAGCTTTAGCTACCTGAAACAAGGGGATTGTGTTCATCCTTGTATTTAATATGCGTCATCCCAGGATTGTGTTGTAAGGAAGAGGCTCCTAAACATCTGGATGGATATTTTCAGGTTCTTATGTCTGCAAGTCATTCTCTTCCAACATTGGTGCATGGTATGGTCGAAGTAAATCCACATTAAATACTGGGTGCAGACCTAAGAATGAAGGAATGTTGAGTTGAAAAGTGTTTTCTCCAATCTGCTTAAGGATACTGTATGAACCATATTGCAAAGGATTCAGATTTCTATATGGACCAGTGAAGCATTCCTTCTTTAGATGCAACCAGACTTGATCCCCAATTTGAAATGAATGAGGATTACAATGCTTGTCATGTTGGTAATTAGATTTTGCATTAGCTCGATGCAACATTTCCTATGCTTGTTTCTGGATGTTGTATATTTGGTCTTGAACCTTCAATGTTTTTTCAACTTCTCATCGGTCAAATTCAGTGTCATTCGGCTGTGTCGATGAACTAATCAAGTCGATGGGCACCGAGGGTTGAAATCCATAATAGATCTCGAATGGAATCTTTCTCATAGAGTTGTACTGAGCATGATTGTAATTGTGTTGTATGTATGGGAGACTTTCATCCCATGTCCAATGATGCTTGTGGTTGTACATGCGAAGTAGTTGTACTACCAAGTGATTCACAACTTTCGTTTGTTCATCTGTCTGAGGATGGAAAGCTGTCAACAAAGAGAGTTTCATGTCGAGCTATTTCCATAAATTCTTCCAAAAGATGCTGACAAATCTGGAATCTCTGTCGGAAATGATGGTCATTGGAAGGCCATAATGTTTCCAAACATGTTCAAAGAAGAGCTAAGCAGACTGCTATGTTTTTGTAGTATTCTTGCATGGAATAAGAATAGCCATCTTGGAAAATATGTCGACTACTACTAAGATCGTGTCGTGCTTATGTTTGGTAGTAGGATATCCCATCAAGTAGTTGTTAGAAATAGATTCCCATGGTCGATTAGGAATCGACAAAGGCATGTACAATCCTTGTTGTTGATTCGGTGGATAAGCAATGGCACAAAGCGCACATGATCAAATGTGCCTGTTGACGTCGTCAGATTCAAGTGAAGGCCAATAAAAATACTTTTGGAGGATGGCAAGGGTCTTTGCTACTCCAAAGTGTCCTACATTCTTGTTGTAGCATGTGTCCCAAATGATATTTTGTCGGCACACAAAGTTTTCCAAGCTTGTATAGCAATGTATCTTCCAGGAACTAGACGATAATGGATGGTGGGTTAGTTTGAAGATGTCGATAATTTACAGAAAATTTGTAGTCTACTGAATACAATTGAGGCCAAGTAGTGGTGTCATGGCCATGCATACTCATCACTGTGAAAACTAGAGAAATGGGTGGTCAACTGAGACAATCAGCTGCAACATTGGATTTACCTTTCTTATACTTAATTACCAACTTAAATTGTTGTAGGTAATTAATCAACTTGAGTTGTCGAATTGTTTGTAACTTCGATTGGGATGGGGCGAACTGTAAGGGCTTATGGTCACTAAGGATGATCGTTTCCTTCCCAAGGATGTAATGTTTCCATTGCTTAAAGGATTGCATAATGGCATACAGTTCCTTTTCATACACCAAATACCTTCTGATGGTGTCATTGAAAGTTTCATAATGAAAACCGACTGGGTGACTAGGCTGAGTGATCACTCCACCCAAAGCATAGTTTGATGCATTTGTCTCAATCTCAAAAGGCTAATGAAAACCAGGTAACAAACGTACTGGTGCAGTACAAAGCTTGTGTTTGAGTTGCTCAAAAGCTTGTTGTTGTGTCGATGTCCATCTGAAGACAATTTTCCCATTTCCCTTGGTCAACTGATTCAAAGGCCAGACTATGTGACTAAAGCCGAGTATGAACCTTCGATAAAAAATCACCAAACCAAGAAAATTTCTTAGTTCATGAATGTTTTGAGGAATGGGCCAATCTTTGAGGATTTGTACTTTGTTTATGTCAATGTGAATGCCTATATAGTGGATTACATACCCCAAATATTTGATGTTGTTCATCGCAAATGAGCATTTGTCCATGTTCAAATAGAGTCGATGTTATCAAAGAGCGTCGAGGACTTGTCAAAGTTGTTGGACATGTTCTTCCTATGATTGACTGAAAATCAAGATATTGTCTAGGTAGACAATGACACACTTTCCAATAAAAGGTCGACAATTGTCATCCATATATCGCATAAAGGTCGCATGTGCATTGGTTAAGCCGAAAGGCATGACTAACCATTCAAACAATCTTTCCTTAGTTTTGAAAGCATTTTTTCACACATCGGTGGTGATGTAGGAGCATTAGCTCTCAAGCCAAGGTACCAAGACTCTAAAGTCTTGACACTAACCAAGGAAGGGTTTATTGTAATACCATTGTAAATATATTGTCATGTGTATGTTTTTCTTAATTAGTTAGTTTACACAATCTTAGAAGATTTCTGTTGGTACAGTTGTTCATGAATTATGTAACAAATTCCCTCAATCGAAGAATAACTCGAGGACGAGGATGGCCAAATTAGCAACCAGTTGATGAGTCATTAGATAGATTAGGATTGTGAGTTCTTAAGATAAAAAGTTGTTACACTAATTTAGGAACCTATGGTAGAATGATAGAAGTCAGTTTCTAATGAGCTGGAGGCTCATTTTTGGGGGAGGAGATTTTCTTTAAGCCCATGGGAAAAGATAGGAAGGGGGGGACAGAATAGGAAAGAATGGCCAAACAGAAGATATGAGGCCATAGAAGAAGATTAGGATTTTTAATGTACAATTTTTTCTTTCATTAATGAAAAATGGTAGATTTACCATTCTAGTGTGTATGATTATGCATCTTTGTAAAATGCTATGGGGATAGCGCATATCAATTAAATGGATATTGGATATTGTGCAAGAATCATTATAGGAAGATAGTCCAAACTGTGTGAATGATAATGGACGAATTGATGCGGTCCACTGAAAATTGTAAGTGGGTTTGCGGTTAATCTTATTTATTTCATGATTTGGAGATCTAATTCCATTATACAAATGTGAAGAAACTGGAGATAGTTATGTCTCTGCTTTGATCATCGAACTAGAGTTGAATGTGTGTTGAATCTAGAGTTCTCTATACATATCTCATTCCCAGTCATTGTTAACAGCTTTTGAGAGAATCTTTATTTTACTAATATCATTATAACTAACTAGCAAATTACCTACCGAGGATAAACATGGGAACAACGTGCAAAACAAAGTCTCGTTTATTTAAATGGAAATCGCTCAAGATTGAAGGAACATATAACTATTGCGTTTGATCTGAGTAACCTTTAAATCCCCATGGAGAACATTTGATTGTTAAAATAGATTTTCTGTGTTTTGGAAAATTGGAGAAGCGTTAAATTGTTGTGTTTAACCTGAGTGAAATCTAAAATTCTATGTAAAACGTTGGATTATTAATCTAGGCCATATGCATACTGAGTGAGAGCAGAGATATGGTAAAATTTCCTGTGGGAAATGCGTGAAGAAGAAGATGCGTTGGAATCCAAAGAGATCATATTGTTTCAGGTGAAAGAAGAATAGGTCCAGTGCCAAGGTAATGTGTCTTGTATTATTTGGTTTTGGATTTTCTGCCTTCGTTGCCATCAATTGTTGGCATCAGAGCAGTTGAATCATGCGGGTGAAAAGTTGTGAAGGAATGCTGCAATAGAATGTGCAGATAGAGAATGGTTTCAGTCAAGAAGTCAACACTAGAAATTGGTGGAGAAATTGTGGTAAGAGTTGGAAGTAGATTGTACAATTCGAAATTGTGATAAGGAGAGTCACAAATCTCTATTGAAAAGTTTTGACAGACGAACCCATAGCACCGAGAGTATTGTAGGTGTTTCCAATTAAATATTGGAAAGGAACAAGGGCAGTGAATTTCTCAGAGGAAGGTGACTGAAGAAGTGAAAGCCTGAGAAGGAGCATTGAATGCTCAAGAGGTTTTGAGAAGAAGAAACCAGAGAATATCAAAAGACCAAACATGGAGAAAAGTTTGGGTGAGGTATTCATGGCAAGGTGAAAAATACTTGTCCACTGCAGAGGCTAAGAGGCAGTTCATCAAGAGTTTGAGGAAAAGTTCATGAAGAAATAAAGATGAATGTTGATAGTAATAAAAAGGGTTCAAGGGAGAGTCACATTGAGTCGAAAGAAGATGCCAAAGCCACTAGCATGAAGAGGAGGATGAGTCAAGAATGAATTGACAAAGAGATGGCCGAGATCAAGGAGAGACTCAGTGTGATGATGGAGTTGTTACAAAGAAGTGATCAAGGAGAGACTCAGTGTGATGATGGAGTTGTTACAAAGAAGTGAGGAAGAACGGTACTATGGATGGATATTGAGAAAGAAGAAGGTGAAATGGCATGTTTTGCAGTTGAGACATAAGCAAGGGTCAATTATTTGAGAAGAACTTAGAGTGGATGAGCATGAAGAAGAGGTTTGCATGTGTAGACCTGAACAAGGTGAAATCCTTGGTGAAGAAGAGAGACCTAATGAAAGTCTCAAGAATCATTGGAGTAATTTGGCCCAGTGAGCAAGGAGAAAGGCATCAGCTGGGGTTGAAAGACCTTGTGTTTTTTAAACTAACAAAATGTTTGTGGATGCAGGTATAGAAGGTGATGAGTTATCTCATGAAGAAAATATCAAGAAAGTTCCAATCAATGGGCCTGTAGATGAGTTTCTTATAGTAGAAACAAAAGATAGATATTTTGAAAAGAAGTCTATTGTGAGTCTCATGGATTATGTGGAAGACTCAAAGAAGCATGAAGGCTTTATGGTGTCATGGAAATTAAATGAGGCAAAAGAGCCTTGAGACTTGAATATTAGCAATTGGTGCATGGTTATAAGATGTGGAAGAGAACAGTCAGTAAGCACTATTGTGAAGATTGAAAGGATTAAATATGTACTTCCTAAAGACATATGCGCAGAGCAAAACCAAAATTTTGTTGAAAAGGAAAATGAGATAGCCTTGTCTCATATAAATGAACAATTCGAAAATCATATACATGTAGTGAAATAAATTGTCAGTAGACCATCAGAGAAGTCTGCTACTACAATAAATAAGGGAAGTCTGATTGTTGAGGATGGAAAACATAGAGGTGAATTACATTTATAGAAAACCGTGTGGATTGAAAACCTAGCCCAAAAGGTGACTTAAAAAAATGATCCTACAGAAGTTGGGGTTCAGTGTTTAGATGAAATGTTAACTAAATATGGTAAAGAGGTTGAGTTGCAAAGGAAGGTTCCAAGAGTAAATTGGTTGCAGGAAGAACTCAAGAAGACTGAGTATTATGTGACGGTTCACATTTGTGAACCTAAGCTAATTGCAATTTTTGGAAAGAGTGATGAAGGGAGATCAAGTGATGATCTCATGAGATGCTTGGATGGTTCAAACCGGCAGGAGGTTATGCTGATAGAGGAATTAGATGGGGCTATAAATCCTTATGCTTTAAAAATTGGAAATTTGTGTATGCTTGCAGGTTTTTTAGGAGATAGACAATCTTCTGGAACTGTCTTAAAGATGGATGAAAACTGTCAAGTAAAGTATGATGATGAATGTCTTTCTGATAAATATAAGTTCGAGTTAATGCAGCAGAAGAAGCTCATAGATATCTTACCTAATGGGAAAGAAGTTCAGAATGAAGGATGTGTCCTTAGAGAAGATGAGACATTTGTATCTTATGACAAGGAGCCTATTGTTGATGAGAATAGGGTGAAGATGACTTTTACGGATAGCTAAAAGGAAGTTTTAGTACAATTATCTGAAGCTGTCATGAAAAGGAAAGTTTAGAATTCTATTCTGATGAAGAATGAAGAAACATTGTCTCAAATAGGTAAGCCAATGGACTTGATTAAGGAAATTGATGAAAAATAGTTGCAGAAGAATGTTAATGTAGCAATTATGGCAAAGATAGCTTATGACGAGGGCTTACAGAAAGGCATAAATGAAGAGTGTGATTAGGAAAGAAATGAAACAGATTTGTCTAATGACAAAAAGAAGCCTATCATAAAAATGAATAGACCATAATTGGTTATTGAAGTTAGTAATAGAGGAAATGAAGGACAACTACAAAAAGGTTGTCAAGGAAGAAGAAAGATATGTCGAATATGATAAGCAACATTGTGATGAAATACTTGAGGAATGTCAAGTAGGAGGTGAGTTGCTAGAATATTTGTTGAAGGAATATGAATATGAGGATGTGATTGCAGATGGTGATGAAGAAGTGTCTCAAGCTTTGGTTGAGACATAAGTTCATGCTATTTTCCAAGTTCTTGATGTATTGGCCAGCACAGAAGGGAGGATGAATGAGTATGTTATCATAATTAGAAAACCAGAGTATGAATTACTTCTTGAAAGTAAAGCTGAAGTTCAAAGACAACAAATGAATTATGCAGAGGGAAATGTCTTCACAGGCATTAAGGATGTATGGGTGGTAGAAAAAATAAGGTACAACCATCAACTTGAAGGTGAAAGTACGAAGTTGAAGCAGAGAGAATATCTCAGACAATTTGGTAAAGATGATATAGCAAAGTTGAATTTGGAAGTTTTGAAGATGACAACATTAAGTCTGCTATAGATTAGTGGAGGAGACAATCTAGTGTCTCAAATGCCTTTCAAAAGGTATGTAACAAAGAGAAGTGCAGTAAGGATGTTTATATCCTTGGGTATGAAGGAAAAGTGCAGTTGCAAAGGATTGAAGATCAGAGTTGTTTTCAGCAGAAAACAAACTCGTAGAGTGAGATAAATGAATTGTGGGATTTAATACAGTTTTCCAAGAAAAGTTACAGCAAAATAAATCAAGAATCCCACTGTAAAGTTGAAATGAAAGTGAAGAACAATGAAGGCAAAGGCAGTGGGGCATTGCAGCACAAAGTTTGGAACCCTGGAAGGTTGCAGCCAAGGAGAAATGATGACACTGAAGCTTATGAACAACAACAAACAAAAGTTTGGGATCCAGGAAGATAAAGAATGAAGACACATGACCAAGTGGCCATGTTTTCTTTCTACTTTGGGAGTATCATGTAGGAGCATTAACTCTCAAGCCAAGGTACTAAGACTCTAAAGTCTTGACACTAACCAAGGAGGGGTTTATTGTAAGACCATAGTAAATCTATTGTCATATGTGTGTTTTTCTTAATTAGTTAGTTTACATAGTCTTAGAAGATTCCTGTTGGTACAAGTGTTCATGAGTTATGTAACAAATTCCCTCAATCGAGGAATAACTCGAGGAGGAGGATGGACAAATTAGCAACCAGTTGATGAGTCATTGGATAGATTAGGATTGTGAGTTCTTAAAATAAAAAAGTTGTTACACTAATCTAGGAACATATGGTAGAATGATAGAAGTCAGTTGCTAATGAGATGGAGGATCAATTTTGGGGGAGATTTTCGTTAAGCCTACGACCCATTACAGGAAATTTCAATTTAAAATGGGCCTTCCAAAAATAATACAAATTCCATGTCATCATGTATTAGCCAATCAAAATGCTTTAAAATTAAAAAAGGGAGCACCTCTTAAACAATTTTTTAATATAAATTTGGGGATAGGTATCATTAAAAAAACTACTTTTTTGTTCGTATTTTCAACATATCTCCCCGTGCTTTTATTCAAATTTTGATTGGAAGATCTCATTGGATGCGGAATTAAATTCCGCATCCAACGAGTACCCACTCGACATACTTTTGATGGGCCCGACTACCCCAAAAACAAGAAATACCTGAAAAAACTTGATGATGATGTCATCATCACGTTTTTCCAGGTATTTCTTGTTTTTCGGGTAGCAGGGCCTGTCAAAAGTATGCCGAGTGGGTACTCGTTGGATGTGGAATATGCATCCAATGAGCTCCCCCGATCGAAATTTGAGTAAAAACACTGGGAGATATGTCAAAAATACAAACAAAAAAATAGTTTTTTCTTTTCTTCCTCCAAAATTAATAAATATTATTTTTTTCAACTATTATTTTATTAATTTTCCTTAGGAGGCTCATTTTGAGTTGAAATTTCCTCTAATGGGCAAAGATAGGAAGAGGGGGGCCATAATAGGAAAGAATGGCCAAATAGAAGATATGAGGCCATAGAAGAAGATTAGGATTTTTAATGTATAGTTTTGTCTTTCATTAATGAAAAATGGTAGATTTACCATTCTAGTGTGTATGATTATGCATCTTTGTAAAATGCTATGGGGATAGCGCATATCAATTAAATGGATATTGTGCAATAATCATTATAGGAAGACAGTCCAAACTGTGTGAATGATAATGGACAAATTGATGTTCACTGAATATTGTAAGTGGGTTTGTGGTTAATCTTATTTATTTCATGATTTGGCGATCTAATTCTATTATGCAAATGTGAAAAAACTGGAGACAATTTTGTCTCTGCTTTGATGATCGAACTGGAGTTGACTGTGTGTTGAATATGGATTTTTCTATACATATCTTGTTCCCTGTCATTGTCAACAATGTTTGAGAGAATCTTTATTTTAGTAATATCATTATAACTAACTAGAAAATTACCTACCGAGGATAAACATGGGAACAACCTGCAAAACAGAGTCTCGTTTATTTAAATGGAAATCGCTCAAGATTGAAGGAGCGTCTAACTATTGTGTTTGATCTGAGTAACCTTTAAATCCACATGGAGAACATTTAATTGTTAAAACAAATTTTCTGCGTTTTGGAAAATTGGAGAAGCGTTTAATTGTTGTGTTTAACCTGAATGAAATCTAAAATTTTGTGTAAAAAATTGGATTATTAATCCATACTGTCTGCATACTGGGTGAGAGCCAAAACTTGGTCAAATTTCCTGTGGGAAACATGTGAAGAAGAAGTTGCATTGGAATCCAAAGAGATCATCTTGTTTCGGGTGAAAGAAGAACACGTCCAGTGCCAGGGTAACGTGTCTTGTATTATTTGGTTTTAGCTTTTCAGCCTTCGTTGTCTTGTATTATTTGGTAATGTGTCTTGTATTATTTGGTTCGAGCTTATTAAAGAACTTAGAACCTTTCATAAAGTCGATGATTTCATCTTTCCTTGGAAGAGGGTATCTATTGTTTACCAAAATTTTGTTGAGAGCCCGATAGTTGATGCACATGCGCTAAGTCCCATATTTCTTTGGTACGAGGATGAATGGACTTCCACAAGGAGAGGATATGGGTTAGATGTTGCCTTTATTGATCAAATCCTGAATCTTTCTGTGAATCTCTTCATTCTCAACAATGGATCTTGTGTAAACAAATGCGTTAGGTAATGAAGAACTAGGAACAAGTTCAATGGAGTGTTTTACCTGGAAATGTAAGGGTACTCCATTTGGCTCTTGAAATATGTTTTGGTATTCCTCAAGATTGTTGTCAATCTGTTGTTGTTTTCAGGAGCTACATTGGTCGATGATTCGATTAGTTGCTGCAATCTTCCTGGAATTCTAAGGCTTAATCATGATCAATGTGAATTTATGAGCATGGTTGATAAGCTTCTTTGTCTGTTTGGCAGATACCATCAGAATCGTTGATGTAGGTGGTTGCTCTGGTATGTTGTACCATTGGTTCATACTTTGAAAATCACCTTATGATGTTGTGACTGATAACTTCCATGTCGATCCCATATTAAGGTTCCCCAAATAGGGCTCCAGCTACGAAAAGTGGTGCCACGTCACATAGTACTTCATCTTCAAAAGGCTTAATGAAGTAGGTGAGTCTACATTGTCGGGTGATTCTTAGTTCATTTCTATCCTTCATCTAACCGATGTAATAAGGCTAAGGATGTGGAATGGTGACAAGACCAAGTTTCTTCACGAGCTCTTCATAAACGAAGTTCTTTTGACTACCATTATCCACAATAAGATGCAATGGATTGTTTTGAACCCATATATGTGTATGGAACAGACAGGCTCGTTCCTCCTTGTCGACAATAGTTCAGGCTGTTAGAGTGGTCGATGTCGATGTAAAAAGGTTTGATGCTTCTGGGTCCGATTCTACCATGGTTTTTTCAGACAAGTCAGAGGTCAACAATTTTTCCAAAAATGTCTTCTGAGCCTTGCATTCAGACATATCATGCCATGATGAATTGTGATAATCACATCATTTCCCGGTAGGGGGTTGTTTACTACGTTCCCTTTTGTATTTCTAAGAGTTCTTCTTTCCATGGTCGGGATTTGGCGGGGTCGAATGAGAAGGGTGTCTTGACTTGTCGGATTCAGCTGGTGACTTCTTGTTGGGTGTTCGACCTATCGGCTTGGTAGTGAAATGTGATGTTTCTTTATGTTTAGCTTCAAGCTTGCTAACGTAGTGGAATGAATACACAAGCATACTAATAGTCAGAAACTCCATTTCTTGCTAAATGTACAAGAACAATCCACCGACGTACTTCATAACAAACAATTTCTCTTCTTCTTGGATGCAAGGTATCTCCATGAGTTGATAGAACTCGTCGATGTAACTCTGCACAGACTGAACTCTTTCCATTTCCTTAGCTGCTGCCACTTCTTATACTATTGTTCAATGTATTTGGGCAGGTAGAACTCCTTCCGGATGTACTCGACAAATTTCTACCACGTATATAATGGGGTCTCCTTCTTTCTCCATGTTTGTCGGTAGGTTCTCCCGCCAACAGTGGACAGAAGTTGACATCTTTAAGGATGCAATGGTGATCTTTTCAGATTCCGAGAGTTGATTCACAAAATAATAGGATTCCAGTTGTTGTACCCAATTGTCTATGGATTCTGCATCAATCTTGCCTTCTAGATTCGGTATGTCCAAGTTCATTTGCACTTTGAATGGATTGATTTTGTTGGAATTAATTTCATCGAGGATCCTCCTGACGTCGAGGTGAATCGCATGAGAATATCATTGAACTGGGACAACATTTTGGTTCGTTGTTGAGCCAGTGCTTTATCTATGAGCTACTCTATCTTGTAAGTTGCATGTCTATTGTCTATTTCTTCAACCATCTTCGATCTAGCAGTGTGAGTAGATATATACTCTAAAGTATAAGGTAGTGTATGCTTGGATTGTTGAGTTTGTGAGAGTGCTTAAATAGGATTAAGTCAGGTAACCTCGATAGAAGCGTCTCCACACAACTTAAGCACGAATAAGCTAGATGTAAACTCTGATCAAGCTTATGACAAGCTCTCATACTAATGATTTGGGTTCCCAGGTGCACGACGGGGACAACAGTTCGATTGAATGAATCAAGTACTATTATGGTGGAATCATATTAAGAATAAGCAAAGTAGGAAATACACTACACACAAAAAACACACATATAGACAAAATGCAAGAATTCGAACCAATCTTTGTTACTTCATTATTGTTATATTATGCTCCATAATCTGCTTGTATATTACAACAGTGTACATGTTTATATAGAGTGTTGATAATGCTTGGGTGTCTACTCGTTACGTTCAATTACAAAGAAGTTGGAATGGTTCAGAAGTTCAACTGTTACAAATGGTTGGAAGACAAAGGACCAATCTATCATAGTCGTGTCGAGATGTTGGTGTCAACGATGCATGTCGGGGTTGTGTCGAGGTTTAGACTTGTCGAAGTCGATGTTGAACCTGTCGAAGTCGACAATCAATGCCAATTGTTGGATGGATCAACCAATGGTTGTGTGGAATGTTGCTCTTCCATAGCTTGTTGCTTGGGAAAATCCATTGAAAAGATAAGAGTTTACTTGTTAATTTGTTATTGTATTTAAATATGCAATGTTTTATTGTTATGCATGTGAAAATTATGTTGGTATATGCATGTTGTGTGTGGATATATTTATTTCCATTGTGTTTATATTTATACATATGCACATGCATTTAAATGTTTAATAATTTCATATTATTCTCCTAGGGAAAAATTTAGAAGCTCGTAATTGGTTCATGTCCCCTCCATTCGTCAGATTGATTGTAGGGAACATGATATAATCTATTTCCAAGGAGGAAACCTAATCAAGGGTAAATTAATCTAAAAAATGGGACTTTATAGTAGCTTTTTAGGGAGTTTGGGTGAAACAAACCGATGCTAGTAGCTTTTCTTTTGTTAGTGTCTTTAGTATGCATGTTGGTGACATCCATTCTTTGAATAAACTGGTTGAGTACATATGCACGGGGAAAAATAAAGGGCCTTCTTGATGCATTGTGTAATCTTGATCTCCTAATGTTTTGATACACTAAAATTTCTTCTTTTTATTCTTCCAATAGGTCAAGATATTCTTCCTCACTGAAAATCTAATAAATTTTCCCCATTTATATACTGGTTTGGATTTCATCTTGTTGTTGGTGTCATCATACTACATAACTGGGATTGAATATTCCCTTTATTCACCCATTTATTTGTCCAAGGATACCTCTTGGATCGCCTTGGTCTATTGTTTGGTTTGTCTATAGGACATTGGTTCCTCTATGAGTCATCATCATCATCAATATTGATAAAAAGGGTCAAGAAACATAAGCTAATAATTTTAGTAATAAACCCAACTGCCATTGTTCTCCGCAACAAAATGTTAACCCACAATGTTTCCTATAGGGTTTTAAATATAGGATCCTTTTAAAAATAGGTTGTCATTGAAGAAAAAATGTTGAAGGGAAACCTTTTAAAGGTTGAATTGATTTCAATTTAAGCTTGGGACATGCTTTAGATTACAGTTTTCAAGTTCAAAAGATTCCACACTCTTACCCCTATATGAGATTATTCTTCTCACAAGTATTCAAAGTGATTTTATAAATTAGAGCGATGACGTTTCCTTGTTGTTTGCAAGTGGGATTTTAAAACTAGAATTCATAAATTTTCCCTATGTCCCTTTCTGTGTAGATTAGGCTATCTCTAAAGGATTCCCTATGATGATATCTTTATGCTTAAATTTACCATGTGAAACTTTTTGCGACGATCATAGGTTCCATTTTTAAGGGAATTGGGTTCAAGAGACATGCTAAAGATAAATTCATTGGAGACAAAGATGATAAAATTATTAAAATCAAAACTAACCATGCTCTCTACTTTAACCTAAATTCCCTTAGGATAAATTCATTGGAGGCAAAGATGATGAACTTATTAAAATCAAAACTAACCATGCAATTCTCCACTTTAGCCTAAATTCCCTTAACATTTAGGGTTGACATACGACTCATTTTAATCTAAATTTCCATCACAACTAAGATTCATAGGTTTGATTTTATGGCTTCTTTTTTGTGAGCGGACAAGGGTCTGGACGATAGTAGGAGAAGAAAATATCGGGGCTAAAAGAAGCAACAATTATCAAAAGCACAGCCTTCCTAATTCTCCTTGAACTAGTATGGATACTTTTCCAATGATTTCATAAATTAATTTTTTAAATATTCATGTGAGCTTCACTGATTTGTAACAAAAAATAGTGGAAAAATAATCACCTTCTTTGAGTGTACGTGGCACACTTGCCTTGGTGCAATATTTCCAAGTTGCAGTTGCTTACATAAGATTCTTGTCCACTGGGCTCTCTATGTCTAAAGCAGAAGACATTGATGTCTAAATGGAGGGGCACTTACCTTTTAAGCCTTTGTTATATATATATATATTTTATGGTACATGAAACTCTTTTTATAAAAAATAGTCTTCATCTGTCACTTTAATAGTTACAATGGTGATATACCATTTCCTTCATCGACATACTATTTTTTATGAAGTTAGAATGTGTTCTATATTCATTGGCGATGTAACCGCTAACTATATGTCCTGTATTAGTGAATTATCCTCTAGGCTAGTGCTATATCTATTTTCTGCATCAGTGGCATAGTGTTATGTCTTTGACATATAGTAATCGATTCGGTGTATTAATTGGATACTTTGAATTTAAATTATCTCTTTTTATAGTTTAAACATTAAAATTTTTGTTTTTTTATTTAAAATTTCTGAAAATTAATATTTATCATAAATGTGATTGGCTTGCAGAGAATGATGTAGTCCTCATTTTTGGTGCCCAGGACGAGGTAGCGAGCTGACATCAGACACTGTGCAGAGGACATGAATGACAGTCCATTGGAGTATGTGCCCAAGAGGTGGCGACCAACTAAAGTCATAGCTATACTCTTCCTTTTCATTATTAGCTGAGGGTAGGAGGGTTTGGGGAGAGTGTAGCTGCAAAAGGATAGACTCTAAGAGTTAGCTTGGGCCAATTCCAAAATGAATTTATATGATTGTTCTTAAGGTTTGAAGTTGATGGTCACTCTACATTATTCTATTACAATTCTAGTTCGACGTTTCTATTTTCTGGAAAACAAAGGCCTGTCATTTGCTAAAAACCTCTCTACCGTCTCCCTACTTCAGTTCCTATCCTTTTTTGTAAGATTTTCAACCCTACAGGAAGAAAGTGAAGGTTGCATCGGCCTTCAATTTTCTATCCAAAATCTCATCTAAAAAATCACAAATCCAAATCCAAATTATCTTGCATACCTAAAAAGTTCATTACCAATTAACATATTTAAGCAAAAGAAACTCACAGAACTTACATGGGAAATGGAACGTGGAACGTTTATGTGGAACTTCCAACTGCGCCTAGTGAAGCTTATTTTCCATATGGCAATCAATTACCGAATCAACCAAAATTGTTCAAGGGCTAGTGTGTGTTATGTGCTTATCTAGTTTAATATTTGCAAGCTTACCAGACTTTATACATATTGAATTTTGATAGTCTCAAATATATATCCTAATTTTGCAAAAATTAATGAGAGTGTAAATTAATATAAGGGAGGTGAAGGTTTAAGAATTTGTTTATAGACGTGTTGTTGGCATAAATGTGGGCTACATAAAATATTATTCTGACAAGTGATATATCCACAAGGTTGTCATCCAACATATCACACATTCATTATAAGCTGTTGCTTTATTGTTTCTCACTTGCGGCCACAATTTCAAACATGAATTCAGGGATTTCATCATCTAAGTTGATCTTAGGTATGTTGGATTATGGATGTTATTACCAACATTTTATTGATTTTTTAAATATAGTTTTTTGTTTTTTTTGTTATTGAAAAAATAGTTTAAAATGATATATGTCTAAGTTGTAGATGATGGTAATATATATTATGAGATTTTATTGTAAAACTTATGCATTTTAATGGTATTTTTTAAATTTAATTCCCGTTACATTTAAAAATTTTAGTTTTTTTTTTAAATTTTAAAGTACTGAATTTTAAAACTGTATTATGTTTTAAATGAAATTTTTTTAATTTAAATAGTATCATAAATTTAAAATTTTAATGTTTAGATGTGAAGTAGAAAAATGTCAAATTGTTTAAATTTAAAATTTTAGTGTTTAGATGTGAATTAGAAAAATGTCAAATTGTTCAATCTTAATTAGACGTTAAGTAGAAAATTTTCAAATTGTTATATATTAATGTATGTAGACTTTAGTATTTAGGCTAAAACTTTAAAATTTTGGAATTCTAGTATAAAACTTTATAAAATTGTTGAATTTTGAAAGATGAAAAGTCAATGTAAAAATGACATAATGCTATTATACTTTAAAATTTTGGAATTCCTAGTATAAAATTTTATAAAATTGTTGAATTTTGAAAGATGAAAAGTCAAAATACAAATGCAATCAATGCTATTATACTTTAAAATTTTGGAATTCCTAGTATAAAACTTTATAAAATTGTTGAATTTTGAAAGATGAAGAGCCAATATCCAAGTGACATCAATGCTATTAAACCTTGAAATTTTTTAGCCTTCAATGTTTTTAGATTTCAAAGAGCAATTTTTTTTGTGAAAATGATATCAACGAGTAATTTCATATTTGAGAAATGCCAAAATATGTTAAAAACGTATAAAATGACCTAAGATCTCACGTGAATCAAGTAGAAATATGGTACTAAATCTCCTCATTAGAGGAAGAAGATATTGTTGAAATGAGTTTTTATAAATAGTCAAGTTTTTAATATTGATTGTAAAATTCATAAATTAAATTTTAATTGAAATTTTTAAAGTCATAATGGCAAATATTGAGTTTAAGTTGAATCTAATTTTCATTAGTATAAAGTTTGGTATTTTCAACTTTATTTAATCAATATATACAAATTCATGGAGGGTTGACTCAATGAATGGACACATTCATTTTTCTAGGTTGACTTTATTTTGTTTGTTTTATTTTTTCGATTAAAGTGATTTTTATAATATAAAAATAATTTTTTATAGTTTTTTTTTAAACAATGATTTTTTATTAAAAATATAATAAGTGTATCATAAAACAAAGTATTACAAAATGTAAAGTTAAGGTGGAATATCAATATTTGAAAGATGTGTTTTTTCAATGTAAATTTGAGAAACAAACACTCAACCTCTATTATTTCTATTTGTAGTGTGGTTTTGAGAAACAAACACTCAATCTCTATTATTTGTATTTTGTGAAATTCCAAAATAAATAGTGTGACATAACTCAAAACAAGGATACTCAAACATTCAAATAGGTCATTTAACTTCACAATGTCCTTTTCAAATAAGTATAAACTTTGGAAATAAAAAAGATCATACATCTTTTTTTATTTTATTTTTAAACAGAAACGGTTATGGGGTTTATTAATAATCAGCACTAAATTGCTGTATAAATGTACAATTCAGCATTCACCTTCGATCAGTCAATGACCTTCCGAGGAGTTAAGGAGGAATGTCACTTTGACTAACCAAATTAACTAGTAATTCATTAGGAGCCGCTCCGATAGCTTTATTGGCTGCCTTGTCCGCCAAGGCATTAAGATCTCTTAGAATATGACAGAATCTAATATTTCGGAACAGCTTGGAAATGGACCTGATTCTTCTTATCAATCCAGCAATCCTGTTATTATCGCTATTTCTTCCTCCATTCATTGCCTGAATGATAATCCTGGAGTCCCCAAAAACCAGGACTTCTTCAACTTTTTTAACCAGCAATTGCTTTAGTCCCTGCCATAGCCCGTAAGCCTCCGCTATATTATTAGTCTCATAACCAATATTCCAGCTATACTCCGCCACGACTTCCCCATCAGCGTTGGTGATGACTCCACCTTCTCCAGCCTTCCTTGGGTTCCCTTTGGAAGCCCCGTCAAAGAAGAGCTTAAAAATTTTCCTCTCTTTTAGCCAATTGCCAAACTGAGATTTGTCCATTCTGATCTCCCACGCCTC
>LPNX010986108.1:32760-62976 GCA_001517045.1 Pseudotsuga menziesii
TCGCATCTCTTGTTGTAAGAAGAGATTAATCGATCGAATTCATCCAATTGAGGAACCTGGAACGGATCTCGATCCTCATCAGGGATCGGAGTGCCCATCTTCAGCCCTCCAGCATTGCCAGAGCGGCCTCTGTAACAGACCACTCAGATTATCCACGTTCAGGTTCCAGCACACAGAAACCTCACGAGTTCAGATCTGTTGTCCAGATCGCTCCTCTTGCAGCCTGCTGCGTGCTCCCAGTCTTCAGATCGGATCGCCCCAGTCAAATCGTTGCTCAACTACGCCTTCAGGAATCGTCAAATCGCTGCTCAACTACGCCCCAGTCCAAAATTGAAAGATCATACATCTTAAGAAGAGGGTGACATATTATTTAATACACAAGATTATGTTTTGATGTAGTTAAATATTTAAATAAAATAATTTTTAATGAATAATTAAATTAGTAAAATATTTTTTTAATAAAATTGTATGATGTCAACTAAATTTAAGTATTAAAGAAGATACTTGTTTTTTATAAATCCTAAATAAATAATTATATATAATTAAAATTTATTTTTAAATTTATAATATTTTACTCTAATATATTAGAATCAAAATATTTAATTATCTTAAGCAAATCAACAAATTAATAAATAAAAAACACTTAAATCTACGATTTAAACAAATATTACTTTTCCAAATAATATTATATCTTAAAAATGCTCTTAGATACATGCACCTATAAGGTTGCTCATCATGTGACATGGTGTGACAAGATCATCATTATTGTTTCTCATGGGATTATAAAATTTTATCACAATATTTTGTGAGTCTTCATGGTAATTGAAATATTGTTTTTTTCTTTTTTTTCACACCAAAAAAAACAACTTTATATAAATTTTAAAGCTGTGTCATAGTTACATAGTTTATCAAATAAACTCCAGTTCTTTTTCATTGATCATATTGTCCTATATTCTGCCCACCCATGATTACAAACTTTATAAGTCAGTATCTCCTAGCCTGCTATTTACAACAGAAAATTAATGTCCTATAGAACTCTTTCAAGTGCAACTAAACCATGCTCAAACTACCTTGGTCAATCCTGTCTCCCTCCAGAAATAGTTCCCAAGTAATGTTATCCATTTCCTCCCTTAAGGCGAGTTTAGATAATCCATAAGCTTCAGTGTTTTGCTCTCAATATATGTGCCTAAAAGTAATTCGCTGAAAAGTAGAAATAATATATTTTGTCCTTCTAACCCAATGCTGAAGCTCCATTGTGCACAGAGAAAAGACATCTTTTTCCCATTCTATAATGACTTTCGATTCTCCCAGGATCGTGATATCCAAAATGTTCATTTTCTTGGAAAAATAGAGTAGGCCCCAAAGATCCAGGAGCTCAGCCTTAGTGTTTGTTCCTTTGCCAGCCCCCATCCACAATCTGTAAGATAGATTATTTCTTATTCTGATCACCATACCTGCCCCACAAAGGCCATCTTGTTGTGCTCCATAAAAAAATCCAATAACTCTAAGCTGTTCCTCCCACAGAATGTGACAAATTCGAATGTTCTTCTTCTTCTGTAGAGGTCCAAAAGCATGTAGCCAGCTTAAGGCCTTCAATCCCGCCCTCTCAGTATCGACAACCACATCCTAAAATATGCATCTGTTATGCTCACTCCACACACCCCAGAGAATAACAAGGATCACATCTATCTCGAGATCTGATTTTTCCATCCAATGTTGTATATTTTCAGCAAGGCAATTTTTATCCCAAGTGGTCTGAAATGATAGATGTGATCCCATTCTGGCCCACACAGTTTGAAAGAAGACACAATAGCCAAATTTGTGTTGTACTGTTTCGATGTCCTGATGGCAAAAGAAGCACCACCTAGGACCGACATAACCTCACTTTTGCAGAGCTTCCTAGGTTATAATTTTGTTGGTTAATACCAGCCACCCGAAGCATTTGATTTTAATGGGCATCTTTCCATCCCAAATGAATCTGATGGTGCTCACGAAATCTCTTTTGAGAAAAAAGTTGGCCAGGTGCTGATACATTAATTTTGTAGTGACCATTCATGTATCCTTATTTTGATCCCAGATCATCTTATCTGATAATCCAGTGAGATAAATTCTAGAAGAGAGCAGATTAGTTACATAGTTGTCCCATTCCTCCGCTGCCTCGACATCAAGGTTAAGTTCTACGGAGGTAACCGAGCTAGGTATATGAGAGTCTTTGGGGGCGAATGGATTCTTTAAGTCATAGATGTTCTTCCCCTAGATTGCAATGATAGTTTGAGGTGATAGTATATAACGTTTTTCCAAGCCAACAATCGAGTCTATGCCTGGAAATATTTGCAAACCATTCCCCACCTGCCAACTGAGAATGGGGAGGATGAATTTTAATGTGTCAACAAGACTTCTCCAAATGATGGATTCGTTCCCTGTCTTGTGTTTGTCTGCCCTCAGCCAGGTAACAATGGGTAATCTCTATAGATATTTGCATCTAATTATATTCCCCTAGAGACCCTCATCATGTAGAGCCCGCCAAAGCCTCTTAGCACATAGTGCCACATTTAAAAGTCGTAAATGTTTTATGCCCCATCCTCCAAAGGATAACGACCTAGAGAGTAGCTCCCAACTTGCCAAATGAAATTTGGATTCCACAGATTTTCCATGCCACAAAAAATTGAAAAACAACCTTCGAAGGCATGTAATCACCCCCACCGAAAATATCAGCAGCGTGAACCAATAAACAGGTAAGTTCTGTAAGACAGAATTGATGAGGATCAGACGCTCGCCCAAAGTGAGCCAGCAAGATGTCCAACCTACAATTTCCCTATAACACTTCACCACAATCCAATTCCAGTTCGTCCTCAAGTAATTGTTAGGTTTGAGGAAGTAACCAAGGTAATTAATACCTTTATCAAATTTGTTCATCTGGAATGGGAAAAGGAGGGAAATTTGATCTATAATAGGTTGGACACTGCAGTTAATGGAAAATGAAGAGTTTGTGTTACTTACAGTTAAGCCCGAAGCACCACAAAAGAGTGACAACAACTCTTTTATCACCCTTCACTCCACCACCGATTCATTTCCAATTATGATCACGTCATCCATGAATATTAAATGTGAGAGGCAGTGACAATTAGTGACCTTCAAACCTTTAATGTCCCTGATCTTCAAAGATTTGTGAAATAACCAGCTGAGACCTTCCATAGATAGCATGAACATAAATGCTGAGAGAGGACACCCCTAGCGGACTCCACGACCACAATGAAAGAAGTGTGTGGGAGAGCCATTGACAATTACTGCAAAATTTGCTGTAGACACGTAGGACATAATCCATTTGATGATATCATGGGATAGTCCAATCTGAACTAGAATGAGATGGAGGTAGCCCAGTCTATCCTGTCGAACGCTTTCTCTAGATCAAGCTTTAGTATGAAGGCGTTCAGTTTTTTTAGTTTGGACAAGTGCATACTTTCTTGGACCAGTCCCACTGCATAAAAAATATGCATATCTAGGAGAAACCCAAACTGTTTCGTCGAAATCGCCTTGCTAAGGATTGGTTTTATTCTATCAACAATGATCTTTGAGATTAGTTTGTACAATAATTTACAGAGGGTGATAGGTCTGTAATCATAAACTGGTGGGCCTATCCACTTTTGGGATTAATGTGATGAAAGTCTTGTTCAGATGATCAGGTATGACCCCAGATCGTCAAGATTCCTCCACAGCCTCCGTCAGACCGTGACCCAACAAATAAAAGAAGTGGAGGTAAAACTCCACAGTCCACCCATCAGGGCCTGGACTTTTATCTCTCTTAAATCTATTGAGCGTGTCAAAAAATTCCCCTGCAGACACCGACCTCCCAATTGTAGCATAGTCCCCTTGCTCAAAGAAACGAGGAAACTGCCGAATGACCTGTAGTTGCTTGACAATGCAACCACTGTCCTTCGCTGAAAATGAGCTATGGAAATATTTGCTTGGCTCCAGTTTAATAGATTTATCATCAAAAACCAGATTCCCATCCTCATCCTATGCTTCCCAAATTGTATTATTTATCCTTCTACAATTAGCAAAATTATGAAAATATTTTGTGTTTCCATCTTTGGCCAAAAGCCAAACAACCCTACCTTTTTGTTGTAATGTCTCTTCCTTGTGCAAATGAATTTTTGTTCAAGTTGCTTCCAGCTCCATGTACCAATCGCTGCTTTCTATGCTCTGTGAAATAATCCCCATCTACCTTCCCCGTGAGTCCATGAATCTCACTTTCAATAATTTCCAAATCTCTGACAAGGACTTTCTTCTGTTCTTTATCCCACACAATAACCTCCCCTCTGAGTTGATCTAAAATCCACAAAAAACTATTCAAAGGGCCTAGATGTCCATGGGAATTTTCTTTTATAGAACACCGCTTTTCATGAATCAAAGTGCAAAACTCCTCATCCTTAAGCCAAGACGAGTTAAATTTGAAAGGGTAGTGATGATATTCCTTATCAAGATCTACCTGAAGGAAAACCACCCAATGGTCTGGGAGTCCCGTTGCCAGTGACCAGGTCCGATACTTCCCCATCTCCACACATAAGCTGTCAGCCATGAAAAACCTGTCCAATCTCTTTGCTATCCCACCATTGCCACACCTCCCATTCGTCCAAGTTGGGGCCAAAACTGTCGAAACAATGTCAGTAAGTTGGTGATCATCAAAGGAAGTAAAGTATTCAGCAAGATCATCTATGGTGCGTCCTCCTCCCCACACCTCACTTGTAGACATGGTGAAATTTAGATCCCCTGCCAAGATGAGGTTGGGAACGTTCAGACAACCAGATCTTGTAATTTCATCCCAAAATTACTTACGCTCTCTACAAGGTGTATATATATTGAGAATATGCAGTAAATGTTCAAATCCCTTGCAATATCTAGATAGGAGTATGCCTGCACAGGTCTTGAATGGAGTGAAATCCGCAACTGCAGGGTTCTAGGCCACTAAAGTCCCACCTAAAGGGCTTGCTGAATCCAAAGCCGAGACCTTCTAGCCAGGTTTGATCCTTAGAAAATACTCACACGCCTTAACTACCTCAATATTAGTTTCCTGTAAAAGCAAAATATCTACATGCTGGCTATCAATAATCCGTTTGATTGCATCTCTTTTGGGTCCACTGCATAACCCCCTCACGTTCAAAGTTACACAAATCATTTCAAACCTTCAACCAGGGCTAGATCTCTAAGAGCCCTTTCAGAAGCAGTATCATCTATATCAGAAGCCAAAGGTATGCCTCTCTCCGACAGTGGGATAACCTTTGGGTTGACCCCAGAAGTAGTTACAGTTCTGATGCTATCCTTAGTTAATATGCAACTATCTGATCCCTTTTTCTGACCTCGGTATTTTCTCACCGATACATTAGCAGCCCTTTCAGATGAAATATGTATCACATCCGAGCTATAGTGACCTTCAACCGAATAAATAGGCAGAGGTTCACCCATACCCAAACAATGTTGCTTCTCTATCCCATTTGCCCCTGACTATTCCAGGATTGGAGATGACGTTATATGTATGTTAAGATCCTCCACATGCTTCCGAGAGAGTGGGGGGAAGTCCTGATTAGAGAACAGTGGATTCAGTTGTTGTTTCTTCAACAAACAAGGTGGGGTAATCTCCAGAAGCATTGGGGAAACACTAGCTCGTTCAGGATTGTCTTCTTGGACAACCAACCAAGTGGGATCATTCTGTTCACCCACAGTATCCCTAGGAGGAGTATGGTCTCCCATTCCATCCGAGACCAGTCCCCCGAGCATCTCCTCCTTGTCCAACACTATTAGTGACTCCAATATCTCCACCGTAGAGATTAAATTGAGGAGAAGAGGAACACTTTCTGCGAACTTGCCAACAAATGTTAATGACGACGCCTTATCCAATGGAAGAGGGAAATGTAGGTCACTCTCCATCCCAAGCGATCCACCTTCGTTTGCTGGAGACACCCTAGGGAAAGTAACATTTCCCGGAAACCTAGCTTTTGAGTGACCAGGTGCCTGGCAGGAGTAGCACCTGAAAGGTAAGTGCCAATAGTCTAGTGACTTTATGAAGGAGCCTTCCGCCCAGAACACCTCCAGCTCTGTCGGTAGGCCTTCCTCCACTTCCAGTTCAACCAAAACTCTGTGCGAAACCCTCTCAAACCCAAGAAGCTGATCATCTTCCATTAGAATGAAGCGTCGAAGTGAGTTCGCAATCCCCATGAACCCTTTGAGATTCCAGCAGTGTACAACGAAATTCGGGAGTATAACCCATAGATGCCTCTCACGAATCTTTTCAAGGAGGGGATTGAAGCCAACATGCCATCTTGAAAGGACCAATGAACCATATCCTATGACCCAAAATTGGCTTTCAATCACCTGTCGGTCTTCTTCTGACAAAAACTGGAAAATAATCCAATTGTTTGCCAGTAATATGACTCTGGGGATGGAATTGATCAGTGGCCTCCACACTAATCTAATCCAGTCAAGGATCTCCGCTCGGGAAAGTTTGATAAACTCGAAGCGACCCACTAATGCACGCTTGGACAATGCCTCCACCGCATCCATAGTAACATCTCTACCCAACATACAAATTGGTTTAGTTCCCTTTACTCTTTCAAACTTTATCGAGGCTTGTAGTCTGTCTCCAGGAAGTCTCAGTCCCTTCTTAACCGATGGAGCTCCCTTCGGGGAGCCTTGACATGCAAGGATTCCATCACGTGGCCCTGATGACACATCTTCCAGTGCCTTCTCAGCCGATGGACCTCCCTTAGAATAACCTGGACAGTCTAGGGTTCCAGACACATCCTCTAGACCAGTTCTTCCACCTCCTAAAGGAAGAGAAGGTACATAAGTAACCTTCTCCCAAGGGTTGGTGCAAACCCCACCCATTAAAACTTGTAATATACTGCACGACTGACCCCACCCTTACAATACAATGCAGTCAAGAATCGGTCAGTGCAGCATTGTGACTGTCAAATATAGGAGCCTGCACAGTAACCCACCACTCAAGCTACAATCTCAATCACGCCCAACAAAGACCCTGAAAAAACGTTGACAAATGCCAAAATACCTTTCAAACAGTAACTGAAAAAAACGCCACCAGCCTTTGGAAAATGCCTGAAAGGTTTCAATCCTTCTGATCCCAAGACAACATGATCTCTGTGAGCCTACTCATCCTACAATGTTGTTCATCCTGACAACGAAACAATCCACCAGACCGCCGCCATGGGCTTTGCCCCCGGCTAATTGTCATCATGGCCTTTGCCCCTTGCTGTTTTTTTTGGTTCAGAAATGCTAAGGACCGACTCTTCCTTAACCTTTGTTTAACTTCTGAATGTGGTATAACTCTGTAAATTTTAATTTGATACTTCCTTTCACCTTTCAAGTGAGTTATAAAGTTTATTAGAATAAGAATCACCTCCTTTATTTCTAGTTTGAAACATCCAAATGTGTAACATATAAAATTTGATTCTCATTTGCAACATATAAATTTATATAAAATTTAATTCTCATTTTCAACATATAAGTTTTATACAACACATTCGGTTGGGTTATTCTCGTGTATGAATTAGTTTTATGTTACTAGAATCTTATCCACAATCACAGGTGATCATATTTATCACGAGTCTTTTTTAAATTTATAAAATTTAATTCTCATTTTTAACATATAAGTTTTATACAACACATACGGTTGGGTTATTCTCGTTTATGAATTAGTTTTATGTTACTAGAATCTTATCCACAATCACAGGTGATCATATTTATCACCGATGATCTTTTTTTATTATATGGATGTGTAATAAAAAACTTTTAATTTTTTAAAATTTGATAAATTAAAATTAATCTCACATTAATATCTATTATCATACTTCCTCTTAATAAAAAATAAAAAACAATAATTACAATTAATACTCTGCATTAAATGTAATAATTAAAAATTATATTAATACTTTGCATTAAATAATATACTTTTATTTTTAATAAGATTCATTTAACATAATTAACTATATTCTATAAGAAATTTCAATCTGATAATAAAGCGCTAGCTGGTATCAAGAGAACCGTTCAAACATGAGTGACTCGACCGTTAGGGGGAGGGTTCAATTTGCCCTTGTAAGTAATATGGGTTTTATTAATGCGTGGCTTTTAGTCCCCTTTCTAGGTAAGAACCTTGCATGACAAGTAAGTAGTAGGTGTCATAATTATTTCTCCGATCGAAAGTAAGGAGAATGAAAAGTCCTAGAGTATTAATCATAATTAATTATATTAAAGAATTTATTATTATTATACTTTTATTTTTAATAAGATTCATCTAACAAAATTTACTAAATTCTTTATGTATTCCATGTATCTAACATTGTGAAAAACGTTTTATTATTTTCCTTTGCAAAAGGTTATTTTTCATATTCCCTAGAAACATTTTTTTCAATCCTTTCCCATCTAAAAGTATTACTGATTATATTTTTTACTTAAAATTGATGGGTTGACATAAATCATTAGTTACATTTTATAATAAATAAGTTGGGTTGACATAAATCACTAGTAATTTTTTTTAATAAATTAGTTATACAAAATATGGAGAAGGCTAGAAATTTTCTAAATTTTGGAGATACTTTTTTATAACTAACTTAATAAAGTTTTATATTTATATAAAAATATTTTATTATATATAATTTTTTTTGAAAATTAGATTGATATACTATGAGATTCTAACGGGGTTGTAGAAACTGAAAGTAAGTTAAGGTTTAAATCTACATTTACATCATTATAATATTTTTTATCATATAACTATAACTCAAGAATATTGTATACACAAGATCACATTCATGAACAGATAAACTAGAGTATATAGTCGATTCATTCCATTCATACTGAGAACATTACATCAAGTCCATAGATATTAATATATGTTCGAGAAAACATCTCGACGAATAAATGACATGATATGATAAAACATATCGCAGGTCCGATTTGAATGTTCTATCTCACTAGACTTTTCGATCTTTAATTGCATGCTCGTGTTGTGTTTTAATCAAGATTCAGAATCCTCATATAGATAATTGAACTTTTAACGTTTTGACGTTTTCCCTAACGGGTAGTGATGTTAACACATGTAATCAGATTATTTATGTATTATTCTAACCAATAGGAAGGTCACAAGTAATAACGACAACCTATTAGAATAGACTACTCAAGTTGGCTTATTAACATCGAATACCACGAATCAGAGTAAAATGGTTCTAGTAGGTAAAAAATAGTTAAAAGGTATCATTGTTAGTCGCATTCTCATCATTAGTATTCATTATTATGTAATGCTTCATCAAAGGTCTTATAAGGTTATTTTTTCTAACATTTTATAATTTTCCATCATAGTTCATAAAGTTGTGTGTTCTTTTTTATGAATTTCCATATGATTAAATTTTTGAGAAATTTGAAACCATATATTTATATTCTCTCTTAATTTTATTGAATAATTTATAAGTTAAATAAAATATGGGTTATTATGTATATTTTCAAGCATTCCTATTTATCATTTTCATAATAATGATAAACTGGTAAAGTGTGGATAAGACAAGGCAAAGTGTAGAGTGAACCAAGTTATCCATTAATTCTAAGAATAATCTTGAATCACCTAAATATGAGTTTATATATTAGAAGTATTTATGATTTCTTACATAACAATTACATGTGATTTCATTGGTCACCTTAATTATGTAGAGATTCTAATGTATATATATATGCAAGAAAGTTTTGTGGTCAAGCTTTTACTATTAAATATTGATCAATTTGAATGTTTTACAGTAAGAGTGGTTGGAAAGGAAGGTTATTTCTTTATGTTAACACACTTAAATCATGGAGGGATCTATTTAGTTTTTGGGTGATATAATATAGAAGCTTTTAAACAATTGCTTATTATTTTTAAATGGAAAAAATAACATTATTTGGTCATGATAAGGTTGCATCTGCATCTTATTGCAAAAACTCATATTAATCGTTGTTCATAAAGCTAGTGGCAAGTCAAGGACATTTCCACCATGTGGCTCTTGTTAAACAATGTGTTACATGATCGCTTATCTACGACAAGGTTCTCATAAACGTGTTAATATTTAAGTGTGCAATATATAATTCCTTTCATTGGTGATGTAATTTTTAAAAACGCAATGCATTATTCTCCTTGTTGGTGGGTTGACTCTCATCTTGACACTGAATCATTACCCATATTGACGAGCCACTTGTTAGGAAGGTATCGTATTATTTTTCTATGTCGACACTTAACTCTTTACACTTGTGTTGTATTGATAGTCTAGTCATTAAGATAGCATCGAGCTATCCTCCTGTTGAGGGCCCCCCTTGTGTGTGGGATTCTCTTTTAGCTAGTGTATTGGGGTTTAAGGGTTATCTTGGCACTGCATTAGTGCCCTATCCAATAGGCTAGCGCTATATCACTGGTCTAAGTGATAATACCACACTATGTTATTTATTTATGTGCGTCATTTACTTGTTATCACTACAATAACTATTTGTTGGTGCAAAAATAAGATTAGTTTTCTTGCACAAGGCCAAAAAAGGGGTTGTTGTTGTTTGGTGTAATTGCATATTCAATTCCTTGAAGGAGAAGGTCTCAGCCAAACCACATCCTAGACCTATTTATGATAAGGAGAGTTAACTGTAGGGATAAACTGGGAGATAGTATATGTAATCATGATATCACGACATACATTCATTGTGTGTGTATGCGCGCGAGTTAAACAACTAGTATAAAGCAAAAAATAAAGACGCCATTCATAACATACACATACAAAAGTTGAAGGGGGCCAATAATATTCACTCATATTAATTCATATATATTCAATACACTCCATACAATCGGACTTTCAATCTTATCTTTTAGTATGTGGTATGACCTGCCGCAGATATTTTTTCAAAGGAAAAAATACCAGTCTTTGTTATTCATATGAATCAAAAGACATATTATACAAAAACCATCTTCATGACAGAAGGAGGAATCATATCTAGTTCAGCACATAGACGAAAGATAGATATATCTGCATAGCTGCTAGTCAACAAAAAGAAACAAAGTCTGATCGTAGCAGACTTTTCTCATCATCCTTGAATTATCAGGTCAGAATATGCTGTATAATCAAAAGTGACCCACAAACATACACTCCTGAGCATGACTTGCTAGCTGATAGGTCTCCAATATATCAAACAAAGAAAGAAATACAATTGCTTGACATTCAAATGCTGAAAAAAGATGATAAATAATAGCTAAAAAAGTATAAAGTGGCCTTGTTCAATGACCATCCCATCCAATGATTCAGTGAAATAACCAGATCCCATATCCATATTCAGAGCCTGCTTTGAAAGACCATCATCTAGCATGTTATGCTCGCGGAAGATATGTTTGAAGATCACTGGGTGGGACAAGTTGCAGCATATATTTTATTTCATCACACCAGTGCATCAGAGTAGGAATATCAAGGGCTGTAAGTCTGTTTATCCAAGAAATAATCACCATCGAATCACCAAAAATCATATGAATGGGCAGTCCCATCAAAAAGCTCACTCTTAAAACAGCCCAAAGAGCCAGAAGTTCTGCTCTTGTGTTCGTGTTGCATCCACAGCCCAATGAGAAACTGTAAAAATGGGTTTCACTAAGGTAGATCACAAACCCAGCTCCTTCATCATTCAATGTAGCAGCACCATCAAAGTAACCACAAGGAAAGACTTGCTGTGGTTTTGAACCAATCTTCCGGCATTTATGAGATTTTTGAGGCACAAGGAAAAGAGTTTGATAACTCTCAATTCTGGAGATAAGCGATGATGCAAAGGGTTTCCCATTTTCAAATATACATTTATTGTGAAGGAGCCAAATGAACCAGAAGACAAAAAGAGGAATATATCTAAATGAAGCAGAGCGGGCAATGCTGTTAAACCAGTGAGCTAAAAAGAACTGAACAGAGTTGAAGGAAGGTAAAGGGAAACCATGACGAACTGAAAAGTATGAGAAGATTTTCACAGTAAAAGGGCAAAATAAGAAAAGGTGGCAGATGTCTTCGCTATTTCTTTCACATAGAACGCACCTACTAGGACCAAAAAACCCACGGGATTGAAGGTGATCCCATGTAAGGATCCTTTCCTTTACCAAAAGCCAGCTGAAACATATTAGCTTTTACGAGATATTTAATGCCCAGAGGGTGTCCAAAACCAGGTTGTGCTCCTCTGAATTATTAATCAGAAAGAAACTGTCATATCCTTTAGCAGCACTAACAGGGCCCACGTAATTGCTGTGAGACCAAAGGAGCGAATCACGCAGGTCTTTTAAACGGATTCTATTGTATTCCAGACCTCTAATATAAATTTCCCAGTGATATTTCCATTCTTCACAAAGATCAAGCTCCTTAGCAGTGAACCAATACCCTATAGCAAAGGAAGTGTTGTTCCTTGCCTGTTCAAGTGTACAAATCCCATAGTCTTCTAGGTAAGCTCTCAATTCAGCTGGGAGAATAAAGGAGCTACCCATTCCAACAACAGGGTCCACACCAATACGGATATCTGATCCATTTCCCACTTGCCAGAGTATTCCTTTTCCAATCCAAGGCAGAGTTTTAAGAAAGCCTTTCCAGATAAGCGAGGCATAGAAAAAACCCATAATTTGCATGAAACATGCAAAACCCGAAATGCATGCTCGAATGAAACACTATATTTGGCTTGCTTATATCACTTGGTCATGCATTTCTTCTCTTCTCTTAGACTAATTCTATATTCTTCGATCCTCGCCCATTTCACTTGCTTTCTTTATGTCTTATTATATTTGCGGTAGTGGACCCGATATTATTGCGATCTCTAATCGTTTCCGCAACTTCTGCCTTATTTTTTGCTTGGTCTTCTATGACTATGGTACCTTTCAAAAATGAAGGAACCAACAAGCATCGAACACAATATTTGACTCTCCCTCGATTCAAATCTATTACATTCATGAAGCTTGCGCATATTTTGGTTTGGACTATTCAAATGAAGGATCCAAATCAACTACTTATGTAATTGCATGAATTCCGAAGGCTTCAAATTCTTTGACTTTCTTCTCCATTTTCCCATAAAAATGATGGAATCAACTATGAATGCTTGAGCCTTCTCAATGTTATGTGTGGTGGGATTTTTTTTCCTGTCGTTGTGTTGTTGGGCCCGAGGAAAACGTGCAAGAAATAAGCACAACTGAAGAAACGCGCAATACTCAGTCCGTCGTGCAAGCACAAACAAGGAAAAGGAAGCACGCGACAGGAATAGAAGGAAGTTGTGCAGACAAGGAGATCTGTGCGGACAAAGAAAACTGCGGGGAAGAGGAAATCTGCGCAGAAGAAGGAATATGCATGAAAGATGTCACCTACGCGGAAAAGGGAAACTGCATGGAAGGAAGATGTTGTTCGCTAAAATAGTAGCACAAGTGCAAAATAACGATCGAAAGCGATAGGGTGATCGTGGGTGCGGAAGTCGGCTTAAGTCGACGGATGCCACATGAGTGAATGCATGCTGTAAGTAAGGTCGTTAGTGCCTCGTGTCAAGTCGTGATCATCACAACAGTAGCTTGAGGGGCAAATGATGGTGATAGTTAACGGACTGCCCGTATGCAGTCGACCCTGCGTGGTCATGTAAAATAGTATAAATAGAAGGGATCCACTAGTTAGAAGGTTTCTTTTTAGTTGGTTTTCTGAGAATGGTTGGTTGTTGTTTACTTTCATTTTCTTTTGAATGGTTAGTAGAGGGAAGATCTCTGAGAGAGTAGAGTGAAGCTGTGAAATCTGAGTGGTAGAGTAGTTGGAAGTCTGCAGGATGTAGTCGAAGTTAGTGCAGTAGAAGAGAAGCTTTGCTAGAGAGGTCGATCCACGCCGTGTGCGAATTAGTAGATGGTAGTAGTAGATTAGGAGAAATAAGACAGAGAGCATGAGAGAAAAAGAGAGTCTGAGCGGAAAGATAGATCTAGGATAGTCTGCAGTCAAATGTAGGCTGAAGATGCCATATATTTCTCATGCCAGATGAAGAGCGCCTTGTGGTTTTACCCAGATGGGTTTCCACGTGAACTTTCCTATGTGCTGATGATTGAATGTGTATGGTTGTTTATGTTCTGTTTATTCTTATGCCTATGACACAGGTCCTGTCATAGTTGAATGAATGCCATACTATCAATATAAGTATGAATGCATGAATAGGCTATTATGTGTTGCTTTTGAGTATTAGTTTATGTTTACGGCGCAATAGTTGTTGCACGTCTGTATGTTGCACCTGTCTGTTAGCTGGTTTTATATTTCGTTATGTTTAAAATACTAAGGCCGAATATGTGTCGTGTCGTTAGTACTTAATAAAATATATGCACGGTGTGTGCTACAGTTCGGCGTAAATGACTCCATCCTCGCGACTTGGTTGAGATCCTTGGCCGTGCACCAAGGGACTATAATCCCTTGACAAATCGTGGAAACATGGTTCCGGCGGTTACCCATTGAAGAGATATCTCAAGTGAGACTCCACCTGCTCCACGAGCGTTACCGACAGGGCTTGCTCTGTCAGGCCGGTATCTCGTGTGTTTGTTGGGTTGACGGGCTGCACAGAACCTAGGTCGTGCGAGTTAGGAAAAGTGGCCAACAAATGGTTCCATTGCTAGGACCATATTGATCAAAATGAGGGAAATGTTATGGAACCCAACTAAGAGTGAAGTCAAGGATTGGCTAGAGTTGAAGACGTTGATATTCGAGTAGAAGGAAAGCGAGGGTTCGTGGCTGAGCCCTAAGAACTGGTTACAGCAATATCTATATTCAGATATCCATGAATTTTTTTTCGCAGAATTTCCCGTTATATTGCAAGAATGGCTATTCCAGTCAGCAACCCGGTAGACTAACTTCCAGAGAAGAGGAGTAACTGAGTGGACTGACCAGTTAACATGAGAAGTGGCACAAGTAAGTAACCCTATTTCCAGAGCTGTTGATTTTTGGATCGATAGCATATTAGAAGGATATGTTATTGAGTTTGTTTTTGAAGCAATAACCTCGTATAGCGAGGCAGAGAGACATTTTTTCCAAGGACCTCGGGGTAGGTACCTTATGTCTATAAACCTATGGATTAAAATGCTCCTTTATGAAAAGGGTATTTTACAACTCAGTGATTGAGTCGTGCAGTTCACGAAGGGGATATGTTGTGTAAAATTTAGGAGTAATATGGAAGGTAGTAAGCATAAATGTTCCCAGGAAGTTTAGAGGATGAGTTGGATGCTGGATTCTTAAGAAGCAAAAGGAGGGTTCGGTTAGGAAAGAGGAGGAAGGTAACAGGAGACAGGAGGGCTTATAGCCTTCTGAGGGAAGGTGAATATGGATGTGAGTCACACCTAGACGAAGGGTCCTGTGACGAAGAGGAGGAGGATAGTCCAATTTCTAAGAGAGCAGAATCAGAAGAGAATGCAGAGACACCAAGGATGGGATGTGACTACTACATTCCAAGAATATCCCCTGAAGTGAGACATGGAAGCTCCTCACCTGAATTGCTTGTGAGCACTAGTATTCTTAGTGTCGGGACTGGTGCGCAAGGAAGCCCATCAGTGACCCTAATATATCTAGAAAATCCGAGGAATCTAGTGAACAACCCCAGTGCCACCCTAATGGCAGGGACAAATGTTAGACTACCCACATTCAATGGGAATGGGATAGAGGATCTAGAGCAACACTGGTTCCTCTGTGAGACGGTATGGACGGTCCGCCTTGTTAAAAATGATGACATCCGAAAATAGAAAATGATTACGAATATGTGGGGCTGCGTGTTGGATTGGTTCATGAAGTACTATGTAGTACCACTCGGGTGGCTGCAAAGGACTCTTGAGGAGATTCGACGCACAATGATCTCAGAATTCATAAATCTACAATCTGAGTCCCAATGTATAACCGAGATCAAGGAGATTAAGTAGGCTTCGACAGAAACATTATGGGACTTTGATCAGCGGTTCAAGACACTGATGGCCAAAGTAAGCTTCCAGATATCAGGCGTGCAGCATAAAGAGTGGTTTATTGCTGCGCTACTGCCACACATTAAATGACCATTCATGCAGTAAAATATTGCAACGAAGATGGAGGCACTAGAATTGGCAATGAAGCTAGAGGCTTCACCTATTGGAGATGGCACCGCAGGAATGATACAGATTTAGTCACAGATGGCTTATCTGACTATTCAACTCTAGGACATAAAAAGAGGAAAAGAGGTGCAGGAAGACCTCTAGTGTGCGCGATGCCGGACCAATGGACATACCAAAGATGATTGCCCCACTTACGTGAACTACATCTCGTCTGGTGCGCCAAACCCATTAGGTACCCAGAGGCTACCCTGGTGCAACATATGCCAGACAAGGAGAGAATGCGACATAGAATGCATGTTCCTACACAAGACGGTATGTACCCCAACTAGTTTGTACTGTAAATTTTGTAGATCTGTAGGCCATGATGAAAAATATTGTAGGGCCTACCAACTTATGAGAGAGAAGATGGTAGATGCATATCTAATGAATACTGAGGAGCAAATAAATATTGACCAGGCTCAAGCACAGTTCCAAGTTGCGCCTCAACTCCAGGATGCACCTTAGTTTCAAGCTGCGCCTTAGTTTCAGGCTGCGCCTCAATTTCAGGTTGCGTAGCAGTTTCAGATGGCACCATAGTTTCGGAATGCGGCCCCATATAACCCGTATCAACAGTAGTATGCACAACCACAATACCTTCCGCAACCACCTCAACCTCATTTGAGGGGGGTTGGAAATTACAGGGGCCAAGGAGGAGGAGGGTTTGGCCTTGGAAGAGGACCAGTGGTATGCTACAATTGTGGAGTGCAGGGCCACTATGTTAGAGATTGCCTTGAACCTGCAAAGACTTGATCATATTGCAAACAAGAGCACAATGTGGAGCAATGTCCGCAACTTATCACTAGATGGCAAGCCTGGACGGTTGGAGCAGCTAACACAACACCAAATCCTGCGTCGAATTCTCCCAACCCAAATGCTAATGCCAATATATAGATGATAGTTGCAGAACCATGAGAACCAAGTGTAGCAGTGATAACAAGGGGAGGTGCTGCGACGGGTGCAGATCAAGCTACGTAGACAGAGCCTACGTCGCAAGCACAACCGTAGGTATGACCCGCCGTGCAAAAGAAAGCACCGCTAGATGTTCAAAAGTAGAAGTGCATATTCATGGATGTGCGCCCAGAGTTCATCGGAACAGAGCATCCATCTACCTCAGGCCAAGTGAAGAATATGCCTGAGAGATTCTAGAAGATATTCGAATAATAGACTGCAGGCAAGAGTGCATATAAGGTTAGTAGACTCAAACCATTCCTGTCAAGTTGTTTGGCACTAATCCAGGACAAGGATGCACTTGCAGAGTTGGAAGTGCTTATAGAAATGCTTTCGAAGGAAGACCCGCCAGCAAATAAGGTTAACAATGTCAAGACAAAGTTCAAAACAAGATGCGAACTCAGGATGCCCGCGCAAATTGGTGATTATGACATGGATTATATCATCCTCGACCTGGGATCCGATGTTAACATTTTAACGCGTCAGACATGGGAAATAATGGGGAAGCCACCCCTAGAATGGTCTCCAATTCAGTTAAGTCTTGCTAATCAGGCACAGGTCCTGCCCATTGGTAGACTGAGTCAAGTCCAAGTGGATATTGAAGGATTGCGCACTTTTGCGGACTTCAAGGTCATGAATATAGTAGATGATACTAACCCATATCCCGCGCTACTGGGGATCGACTGGGTGATGGGAAATAAAAGCATTATAAACTTCAAAAGAAGGATCCTATCATTTGAATATGATGAGATGAGGGTAGTTGTGCCCCTTGATCCACTGGAAGGACACAGATACGTTGAACTAGTGTTCAACGAAGGGAAAGGTGATCACCTTGATAACTTCTATAATGTCACTGCCCTTAAGGAGGATTACATTAATCCTAATGCGGATGTTAACCTGAGCTGGAGATGCATAAGTTCATGTACATCAGACTCAAGAGAGGCACTTGAGAAGTGTTAGAACCGATTACATGAAGTCTCTATGAGGATATGTGCTAGGATAACTAAGTTTTTCTGACGAGTAGGAACTCAATCGCGGCCACTGCCTAGGAAATGTTCTTGACTGAGTTTGAAGAATTAATAACGGTGCCAAAGCAAATATCTGCACTAGAATTTGCACTAAAAGCTACACCCGCGATATGGTGGGGTACACACAAAATCTCGATAACTGAATGGCTGCAGTGTAGATGGCTACTGGAAGTAAGGTTCCGAGATGAGGTCACAACTTTGACACAAAGGTATACAAGGTTATCAGACCCTATTGAACACTTGGAGCAGTGTTTCATATCATTCTCGAACTACCCGCGCTAGGAGTGGGTTCACCACTTCATCCATACTCTCGAAATGGCACCCAAAGGCTGGTACGCATCTATGGAGCTACACCAAGAAACAAGATAATGGGAAAAGGTTGTGCAGAATTTCACATACATATTCCAGTTTGTAGACGATTAGCCAACAATCCATATTGCGTTGAAGACTCTTAAGGAGAAGATATTCACTGAAATCCCACTGGGGATCGAGTATTCTCAACCTTGCATTGCGCATTCCCACCCATGTTGTGAGAAATTTCAGCACTGGATGACATGCTATAACCTCACCGGAGACCGAGAGGATGATTCGACTAACATTAATATTCCAGAGTCGAAAGGATCGCGTGCAGTAGAAGGAAGCGAGATTTCTAGTGAGCAGTTCATCAAGCCGCTAAAGATCAATAAAGTTAACATACTGTGACAAATACGGTGTGACCCCATAAGGCCAAGGTGTGCAGCAAAAAAAAAAATATAAAGGGAGGAAGGCAACGAAAGCAGCACCTCCAGTGCAACCCGGCGCAGAAAAATAAAGTTGCGCTGAGGAATGGAACGCTGTAAACCCGCCAACAAACCGACTACGAGACAGCTTGCAGGAAGTGGCAGACAATTGGCAGACACCAACAGACCGTTAAATGCATGAGGATTCCAAAAATATTTGGCGCTCGCGACAGCTCAGTAGCATTAATTTGGAAATTCCGAGGAGAATGGTGACGTGATTTTTGGTCCCATCCGCCGTATTAACCTTAAATAACAAACCGACTACGAGACAGCTTGCAGGAAGTGGCAGACAATTGGCAGACACCAACAGACCGTTAAATGCATGAGGATTCCAAAAATATTTGGCGCTCGCGACAGCTCAGTAGCATTAATTTGGAAATTCCGAGGAGAATGGTGACGTGATTTTTGGTCCCATCCGCCGTATTAACCTTAAATACCCTGACAAGTACATAATTGAACCTAAGTGTGTGAGTAAAGGCGATGAAGGATGAGCCCATGTGCTCTATCAGATGGCCCATCATTGCGTCCAGTCACAGCTTGGAGGCCCGATCACTTATAAATAACAGTTACCTCTATCATTGTAACCTTTACATGGCCTTACAGAGCCAAGAAACTAGAGAGCCAAGCCAGTTGAGTGAACCAGAACCCTCTCTTAGAGCCAAAGCCCAAGCCAAGAAGCAAGCTTCACTGGAAGAAGCTATAAAGGAGGCAGTCACAGAACTATCAAATGAGGAAGAAGAAGGTGACACAGAACTTGTGCACCAACTGAGGTGATTATAAAAAATGGAAGCAGACCTAAAGAAACAGGTTTAGGAAATGAAAACTAATTGCAGCTGAGCACACCCCCTGAAGTTGTGCAACAAAGGCAAGAATTGAAAAATCAAGCTGTTGGTCGGCTTAGGGAAGCTAAGAATATTTGCATAGAGGTGGTGGAAGAAATTCTCACGGAATGGGAGAAACTCATTGACGATGAGATTGCAGAGCATCTTGCTGAGTAGGCACGACAAGAAGACCTATAGGTATTGGTAGTAAAGGCAGAGATTAAGAAGCTTCCAACAGAGGAGAAAATTGCCAAAAGCGCTGAGCTCAAGCAGCTCCAGGATAAGGCAAGAACCCTGCGCAAGCAGGAAAGCATGCGCAATAAAGAGACGACTAAGAAACAATTAGAAGTTGAAAGGGTGATAGGGCTAATTCAACCTATCCAGAAGTGAATCAACGAGTTTACACAGGCAGTGGCCAATACATCGTTGGACCACCCTACCTTCGACAGAGTGCAGGAACTGGAGCAACAGGAAGAAGAAGCCTGCCAGGAGATAGAAAGGATTCCTCCCATTTTTTCTCAATTCCAACAGAAGGTTGGAAGTGTAGAACAATCTGCACCAAAAGATGCACCAGAGGATTTGCAAGAGGAGGAAAAAGAAGTAGATTAAAAGGAAGAAGAAGAGGAAAAGGAAGGAGAAGAGGAAAAGGAAGACGAAGAGGGACAAGAAGATGAATGGGACCAGGAAGAATGCCATTAAGAAGATCCGAAGCACACATAAGAAAAACCTATGGAAATAGACTCTTCAGATGAGGCCGAGGAAGAAATTGTATAACTCTAAGCTTCAGCATCTAAATTTTTTCTAAGTATGGGATGAACCCGTGGTGCAAGAAACACCGCCAAAAAAAAAAGTAACAAAACGCGCAAGAGAGGAATCAGGAGAAAGGTGGTCGAAAAAAAAACATCTTGCAAAGAAAAAGCCTCTCATGTTGCACCACCTGCTATGTCCATTTCTTTGTGGCTCGGGACGAGCCACATGTGAGTGTTGGGGGCCTATTGGGCTTGGGGAAAGAGCGTAAGAAATAAGCACAAATGAAGAAACATGTAATATTTAGTCTTCCGCGCAAGCAAAAACAAGGAAAAGGAAGCACGCGGCATGAATAGAAGGAATCTACGCAGACAAGGAGATCTGTGTAGAGAAAGAAAACTACGTGGAAGAGGAAATCTACGTAGAAGAAGGAATATGCATGAAATATGTCACCTGCACAGAAAAGGGAAACTGCACGGAAGGAAGATACTACCGGGTAAAATAGTAGCACAAGTGCAGAATAACAGGCGAATGCGACAAGGAGATCGTGGGTGCGAAAGTCAGCGGATGCCACATGAGTGAACACATGTTGTAAGTAATGTCGTTAGTGCCTCGTGTCAAGTCGTGATCACCATAGCTGTAGCCTGAGGGGCGGCTGATGGTGACAGTTAAAAGACTGCTTGTATGCAGTCGACCCAGTGTGGTCATGTAAAATAGTATAAATAGGAGGAATTCAATAGTTAGAAGGTTGCTTTTTAGTTGGTTTTCCAAGAATGGTTGGTTGTTGTTTACTTTCAGTTGCTTTTGAATGGTTAGTAGAGGGAAGATCTTTGAGAGAGCAGAGTGAAGCTGCGAGATCTTATTGGTAGAGTAGTTGGAAGTCTGCAGGATGCAGTCAGAGTTAGTGCAGTAGAAGAGAAGCTTTGCTAGAGAGGTGCAGATGCTAGAGAGGTCGATCGATCCATGCCATGTGCGGATCAGTAGATGGTAGTAGTATATGAGGAGAAATAAGATAGAGAGGATGAGAGAAAAATAGAGTATGAGTAGAAAGATATATCTAGTATAGTCTGCAGTGAAATGCAGCTAAAGGCGCCATATATTTCAATGCCAAATGAAGAGTGCCTTGTGGTTTTTCCCAGATGGGTTTCCATGTGAACTTTCCTGTGTGCTGATGATTGAATGTGTATGGTTGCTTATGTTCTGTTTATGTTTATGCTTATGACACGGGTCCTGTCGTAGTTAAATGAATGCCATACTATAAATAGAAGTTTGAATGCATGAATAGGTTATTATGTGTTGCTTTTGAGTATTATTTTATGTTTACAGCGCAATCGATGTTGTGTGTCTGTATGTTTCACCTGTCTGTTAGATGCTTTTATATTCTTTTATGTTTAAAATAATAAGGCTGAATCTGTGTCGTGCTATTAGTACTTAATAAAATATGTGCGCGGTGTGCGCTACAGTTCGGCATAAATGACTCCATCTTTGCGACTTGGTCGAGCTCCTTGGTTGCACACCAAGGGACTATAATCCCTTGACAAATCATGAAAACATGGTTCCGGTGGTTACCCATCGAAGAGATATCTCGGGTGAGACTATGCTTGCTCTGTGGGTGTCGCCTACGGGGCGGTATCTCGAGTGTTTGGTGGGTTGACGGGTTGCGTAGAACTTGGGTCGCGCGAGTTAGGAAAAGTGGCCAACATGTGTCTACTCGACATCCTCATACTGATCCACTTGTTGTAATTGGATGTATGTTGATTGTATAGCAGGATTTAACTCGCGTAGACTCTTACTTATGGCAATCAATTGGTCATGGAGTTGATGTACTTCATAATCGACCTGTTGGGATTCTTGGTAGTTTCATTTCTCTTCCAATGGCTTTGTGATGTTCTTGGCTTAATCATTAAGCTGCATTAGCTTCTCATGCAAGAATTCTACTCAAAGTTGCTTCTTTGTCAGTACTCCAACCAAATTGTTCAGCGTAGAAAATATTTCTTGGATTTGTTGGGTTGTCTGCTATAAGTGGCTTTGATTGTGAAAGACTTCTTTGGTTATTGTTTTAATATTTTAATGGCTATATAAGAACTTTAAACATTTATCATCATAATCATGTGCAATAGGATCACTTAAAGAAATATGAGCACAACAAGGAAAATGAACATAGATATTTATCCAGGGAAACCCTCTTGGGAGAGAAAACCCAGCGAAACTTCCCCAATATAGAATTCGATCAAGTACAGAGAACAACCCAAAGAATAAGACCAACAACTTCCTCTCCCCATTGAATCTCCTCAATCTCTTTCTTCTGAACTTACTTGTGTGAGAGATGTTTCTAAATGATGGAGGTGCCTCACTTATTTATAATCATAAAGTGAATAACCTAATTACAGAACTAGGTTGGCCTAGTCCTTTAATTAGGATTGACCTACCTAGGAAAACTCAAAATAACATTTATAAAATACTTTTGTGGATACTATTGACCTGACTTACAATGGAAGTTTTACCTCATTAATTTCGCATGACAAATTGTATCAATGACATCTACCAAAGGAGGAATATTAATAATTAATAAAAGCAAAATAGAATGTCTTCATAAGTTACATTTATTTAACACTCCCTCTTAACAAGGAAGGTATTCTACAACATCAACAACAACAACAATTGTACAATTGACTGGTGAATATAGATATCATAGGAAGTTTTAGAATAATAACATCATTCATATGGAACATCATCATCAACATCAGGATGGAACATCATCATCAACATCAGGATGGAACATCATCATCAACATCAACATGGAGCATTATCATCATCATCAGCATGTGGTTGCTGGAACATCATCATCATCATGGAGCATCATCATCGTCATTATGTGATTAATGGATCATCATCATCGACAACATCAGCATGTGATTGTTGGAACATCATATATGAAACATATCATCATCATCAGGAGAAACATCATCAACATCAACATGTGACTACTGGATCATCATCATCATCATCATCATCAAAATCATTTTAGGATATCTCTCTATCCTATTGTAAGATGTCATGGAGATTCTTTCCATCCTGTCGTAGGATGTACCATATAAACTCATCATCCCACTCTGTCGCACAATGTTCCATCTAATATCATCATCCCATTGTAATATGAGAGGATCTTACCATCTTGGGAACTCTCTCTATCCCATCGCAAGATGTCATGGATAATCTTACCATCCAGTTGTAGGATGTCCCATCGAAGATCATTATCCTGTCACAAAATGAGAGGATCTTATAATCTTAGGATCTCTGTTTATCCTGTCGTGGGATTTCATGGAGAGTATTAGCATCACATCGCAGGATGTCCCATCTAAGATCATAATCATGTCATAGGATGAGTGTATCTTATCATCTTGGGAGCCCTCCCTATCCTGTCATGGGATTTCATGGAGAGTCTTATAATCTTGTTGTAGTATGTCCCATCTAATATCATCATATAAGAACCCATTCATAATGGTTATGTATATGGGCCACTCACCCCTAGATAAGTCAGCATGGAATTCTTGAGGAACCAAGTTGGCATGGTTATGTTTATAGGACACTCAACCTTAGCCAAGTCAGCATGGAATTCTTGGGGAACCAAGTTAGCATGGTTAAGTCATGTCCAATTTATCGTGGCACACACTTCTTCCAAGTCATCATGGAACATGCTACTTCCAAATCATCATGGCACACACTTATTCCAAGTCATCATGGAACATATTGCTCCCTCCGTCATAGCGGTCATCTTGATGTCAATTCCATTTGATAATCTAGCCAAGTCATCATGGCACTGTCTGCACCATCCTTCTCTAGCTTCTGGAACACACTGCTCCCTCTGTCATGGAGATCATCAATCATGTGAGGTGTAGGATAATTTTATTTATTGTCTTCAACCTTGTAGAAAAGGTTGAAGTCTTCTTCAATGAGTCTTTATCACACAATACTTCTTGCAAGTCAAATTCAAATGTATGATTATAAACATTTTATAATTTCCAAATGATAAATTATTATGCATAAAGACATATGCAAACATCTTAGCCAATGCTTCAACACAACAATCATCCATAACCCGTATACATATGGTAACTTTCTAGATGCCTTCCATCTCTACCAGAACATTATTAAGAGTGTGCACTACTCACAATATGTTTTTTTTTAACAGAAACAGAGAAAGAAGTATATTAAAGGGGTTATGCACATCCATTCAGTACAAAATTACAACAGTAGCAAGATTCTAGTAGTAAACAAGAAACTAAAACAAAATATGGTCAAAGAGAAGGCCTTCTACAGCCACTAAAGTAGTTCATATTCTGAATGTTCACAATTATAGTATATATTCAAATAAACTGCTGGTTTAAGACTATACAAAAAAACATGGACTATTAAGGAGTCATTTTGGTTTTCCTGGAAACCCCACAGGCTAGGTGACCGAGTCTTCTTCCATTCTCTGAGTGGCTGGTGCTGGATTGTCCTGGACGTGGATTCCTTGGTTCAGTTGCACTAAATTTTGAATATCTTTCTGCATATGGTCAATATTTCCCATCATCTTTTTCATGTCCATTTCATGGTCATCAATCCTCGAATTGTGGCAGTTCGTCTGGTAGGATATATATCACACATCTTCCACAAGCTGCTTAACCTCCTTTGCAGTCTCCATGTTGTCAATTATTCCAACAACAACAAAATCTGCCAAGCGTTGAATGTTTACCTTTAAATCGTCAAAGCCTTCTCTGGCAGTCCTCTGAAATGGGTCCATATCTCTGTGCTCCATATCTGGCATAAGAGGGTTTAACTTCCTGCAAAAAAATTGCCTAGCTTCGAAATGTTGATTATGGTTTCGTAACTTCCTGGTATACCTGAAATCCCACTCTGAGAAGACTACCAGACTCTGAATGGGGCCGACATACAATATAAAGGGCCCACTCTCCAAGTCTTCCAAATGCAGAGAGGAGAACAAATGCTCGATCTCACCATCGTTCGAACCAAAATATGTGGGTTCAATACACTCAGACAATAAGAGTCCCCTTAATCAATCAACAAGATAGTACACAAGGAGGTATGCACCAGTAAAATTAATAGACGGTTCACTTACCACATCAACCAGCCGAGAGAAAAGAAAAGAGCTTGAGATATCCATGAGTAGCAACAACCCAACTCTGGGCTCAATTTTCTGCAAGCAAGACTGCTCTTCCTCGTCAGGAGAGCTCTCACAATCTTGTAGTGACAATGGAAAATACATGGGATGGAGACAAAGTATAATATCCTGGTGAAGATCCATTACGCGTGCGGAGGAAGGTCCTGGAACATGAGATCTGAGACATGAGCTGGGAGTGAGGAGACGAGCATTAAATTGAGAAGACATGCCTTTAAGGAGGGTGGTTGGAAAAATCCACGCGTCCCACCAAAACATGCATGGGTTTCCAAGAAGCAACAGAACCTCCAAAACAATGTGCCAATAATTCCAACAAGACCCTAAGGCATGACCTAGCAAAATGGGGGATGGCCCTTTTTGGAGATTAGGGGATATGTTTGATGCTAGCATATTCATCGTTTAATAAAATGGAGCCTTGTGGAAGAGAAGCCCCCCTGTTTTCCAATGAGTCTGCCTTAGCATTGTTCTCTCTTAGGATATGGTAGAAGGCAATGCTAGCGGGAAGAGGAAGCTGAGTGATCCTGATGTGTAGCTTTATGCATTTGATAGATCCTAAAGAGTAACCTATTTTCATTTTGATAATTACCTGACGAGAATCCCCAAAGACTGGTAGACTTGAGATGGTTGTTTTGTCTATCATTTCCAATCCTTGAAAACGAGCCAGCCACTTGGCCTCATTGTTAGTCTTGTTTCCCAATCCCCAAGCAAAGGTTTTAATCGTTTGTCCTCTTGGGTCCAGAATGACCCCCTCCACTACTCACAATATGTTATCAAAGAGGTTTCATTCTGGATAAGTAGAGATGGAATGTTGTACAACACCATAGGCCACTTACCATCACATGCACATTAGTAGTGTACATTTCCTAAATCTAGGAACATAAATATGTACACAATTGGACAATATCATTTAAGAAACTAGATATACAAGAAATGACAATTCAAATACTTATATTTTATTTGTTTGGTAGAATCCTTGATTTTGACCAATTTATTCTTGTGTTTTGTTTTTGTCTTCATATCCCTTTGGATATGCAAATTCTCCTTTGATATAGTCTTCCAAGTCATGATCTTCTAGTATGACAAGCACTCAAAAAGATTGCTTCAACTAGATGCTTGCTTTAATGCTTTTCTAGAAGACTGCTTTTGGTGGACCTAGGGTTTGATAGAGAAGCCCTAATTGTTCAAACTTGGTGTATTGCATATATTATTGGGTTTAGATATTCACCTCCTCAATATGATCTAAATAGCCACAACAAGATTTGAACCCAAAATGCGACAAGCAAATCCGACGAAATTGACCCAGCCGTCGGATTTCACCTTTTTAATTACGATTTTTTTAATTTTATTTTATAAATTTTATCTTGTTTCCATCATATATCCGATGTCCATCAAAACTCCAACGACTGTCATCAGATATCCAACGACAAAAGTCGAAAATTTGACTACTACTGTTGGATATCCGATGACAATATTACAACGGTCAATATCCCACTTTCATCGAATATCCGATGATAATTTATTTTGAAAACTATATAATATGAATATTCTGACATGTTTGTTATACAAGCGATGTTTTGCAAAGGTTATAATTTTAGCGCGGACTGTTTTACATACAAAAAGCCACAATTATTTAAATTGTTATTTTGATTAAAAAGAGTGAAGTGTGGGCCTTGATTTTTTAAGATCGATAATCATCAATCAAGCTTGGTATCAGAAAATGTCAAAAGATAACCATATTCTTGATCCACATGATCAAAATCACAAATTTCTTGCTAGATTGTGGGATGGACTAAAAAGAAAGGGTGATGGGAAATGATATTGTCCATGTAGTCAATGTAGGGGATTTAAAATGAGAAGAATAAATATCACAACAACCAAAAGATGTTGTAGGGAATATGAACATGCTGAGGGGGGACATCACTATCATCCGTTGGTAATTTTTTCATTATGTATGTCTTTATATTGATTGGTTTTGTAAATGTTGGTATCATTTTAATAGTTCTTATATTAATTAATATTTTTTAATGGTTTCATGTAATTATAAAGTAAACACCTCGTATGGCATATCGCCTGGAGGATGTGATTTCAGAACAAGCACCGATGGAACATGGAGCTATGAATAATGAAGAACAAGTTAATGATCATATTGAAGAAGATGGTAATACTGATAACATAGTTGAATATGGTAGTACAAATACATTGATCCATGATATATTCAATGTTAGAATGGATGATGATGATGATGATCATGAAAATGATGTTCATGATTTACCTCTTCTTGAGAAGGCATACAGGCCCCTTTGTGAATGCTACAACACAAATCTTCTCTCTGCTATATTGTTGATAATGAACTTGAAGGTTATGAATGGTATTTCAAACACATCAGTCACGCAGATGTTAAGATATGTAATATATTCCATCACATATATATGATCGTGATAAAGGTTATCTTTGTTCCTCTGATAATTTCATTGTTAATTCATAAGTAAAATTAATATGGATGAAACATGTTTCATTAATATTATTTATATACTACATTAAATAGTTTTTTACGTTAATTTGTTGCAGCTTGATAGATAATTTTTTGTTACCACCATCAAATAATTTATCTCACACATATTGCGATTTATCTGTCACCATGAAAGAAATTGGAATGCAGTATGAAACAATTGATGCATGCCCCGATAACCATATTATATATTATAAACAACATGAATTTGAAAGAAAATGTCCAGAATATCATATTAGTAGATATCGAACAGATCAACTAACAAAAAAGGTTCTTTGCAAGGTTATTCGTTATATTCCCATTATTCCATATTTGCAATGACTATTCAGGTGAAAAAACATAGCACAATTTATGGATTATCATGCACATAATAGATGTCAATATGATACTCTTCGAATGCCTAAAGATGGTTTTGCATTTAGAGAAATGGAGGAAAAATGGCCACACTTTAAAGAAGAACCTTATAATGTTAGGCTTTCTTTGGCAACAGATGGTGTCAATCAATATGCAGAGAAGAGATCTATTTACTCGATGTGGCCTATTTTTGTTATCAACAATAACGTTCCTCCATAGTTTTCAATAAATAGGGAGAACATAATGTTGGCAATGATTATTCCAAGTATGTGTCTAAAACAATTTTTTTTTAATATAGTGGCATCTCATTTTTCATATAATGTCATATATTTTTTGTCTTTATTGTTGTGTATTATTTATGTCTTAATCGTTGTAATAATTATATATATTATATGTTCAAATCAATTAGGTAAGTACCAAGTCAAAGATATGAATATATATATCGAGCCTCTTATTGAAAAACTACTAAAGCTATGCAATGGCATCACTATGTATGATGTATCTAGACCAATACAATAAAGAAAATTTCAATTCCATGCAATGCTTGTATGGATAGTACATGATGCCCCATAGTTATTTTTGCGGTATATAATTATAACTTCGACTGTAATAGTATTTAATTATATGAAGTTGATATATTATATATACATGCATGCTATTTTAAATAATCCATTCATTTTATATAATTATAATTGTCAATGTTAATACATCGACTCTTTATGTGCGTCTTCAAACAAAGGGAAAGTTTGCATGTCCAGTTTGTGGTCCTAAGATCAAATCCTGTAGTTCAAAAAGTTTACGAAAGGAGGTGTTTGATGAGTATAGGTACTTCTTCTCGAAGAATCATAGGTATCGAACTACCGATAAACATCTATTCAATGGGAAGTAAGAGATTGTATTAAACCGCAGAGAATGACACCTCACATATGGAAGTTGCGATATAATAGAAATCGTCAAGGTATGTATAGATCAAATTGTCTATATATCATCATATATGAAATGTTTTGAATTTTTTTTATTGTGTGTTGTTTACTGTAATTGACATTTATTTCTGTAAATTATTTATAACCTATGATTCATGATGGTCATCATGATCATGAAGGCATTCATGGGCTTCCACGAGGAATGAAAAATTATCCTAAACAATCCTGTAGGTTGTCGTACTATGAACACCTACAAATTTCTCACCTATTCGATACAATCCATATAAGAAAGAATGTGGCTGAAACATTATGGTGAATATTGGATCTAAGGAGCGACAAAGAAAAAATTGTCAAAATTTGCAATGACATTCAGGAAGGCAATCATGCAATGAAAGATGTCATTCAATTACATAGCAATGAATACCAAGTTAATATAAAGTCAATTACATGGTTGTTAACGGAGTAGCAAAGCAATTTTGTAAAAGAAGTCATACGAATTAAATTTCCCACCGGATTTTGTTTGAACATGAACAATATCATAACCAAGAAAGGTGAATTTTCGTGGCTGAAAACGTATGATTGGCATGTATTCATCAAGGTAATTATTATATGCTATATATATGTATATATATATACATATATATATACATATACATATACATATACATATACATATACATATACATATATATATATATATATATATATATATATATATACATATACATATATATACATACATATATATATACATACATATATATATATATATATATATATA